>JAWMQZ010000001.1:13414471-13451315 GCA_035584835.1 Tangara arthus
GATTAGGAAGACTGCTAAATGTGTGATCATTCTGGATTCAAAATGTTTTCTATCCAGTGATAGATCTTATAACTGGGACATAGACTTTCCTGAGTTTTGGATTTATTGTGCCCAAAAGAATGGAAAATATGCACCAAAGTCATAGATCAAAGAAGTAACCCAGCTGGGCTTAAGGAGGATAATATTAATAAGTATGAGCTCTATAATTATCTCTTTGGAAAATACAGCTTTGATAAAGGATTTTCAGTACCTCAGAAGTGTGTATTTGAAAGTTGAAACCAAGTGAGTTCAAACCAGAAGCAAAGAAGCCTTTTCCTCTGTCCTTTTACCATTTAGCTCTTAGAACAATCTACCACACAGTGTGTGGTCTCTCTTTCACTAAGAATTTGAAATAAAGGGGTCTTTCCCTTTCCTCTGACTTCTTTTGAAAGTTAAATGAAAAGTTTTCCAGGAGGTCACATTAGATGACCTCTGTACTCCTTCTGTGGCTGCATAGCCCATAAATACGTGGGGAGTGGGTAAGGCTGAATAAACGAATGGCAGTGCATGCTGGAAGGCGTTTGTCTCACCATTAAAGGTGTAAAAATGGAGATGGAGGCTTAGTCCAAGGCTGTCAGAACTCAGTGCATCCCTCTGGGTGTCCAGAGTTGCTGAGACTCCTGCTGGAGGGCTCAGAGACCCTGGCACACAGCCCAGAACAACTGTGGGTTTGATTATGACCCATGGAGCAAATTACGAGCATTGTATGAAGACCTGAAAGCCACAGAAGTTTAAGCAGTGTAATAATAAAATTATCACTAGGTGCAAAAGTAGATTTTAGGGTTTTTAGAATAGGGGTTTTGGAGACAAGATGGAGGGACTTGGGCCCGTTCAGCCTTTCCTCTTCTTCTTCTCTACCTCCATCTTCTGCTGTGATATTGGCACTTTTGGATTGGTTTAGAATAGAAACTTACTGTCTAACATAGGTAATAGGTATTGGAAAGTAATTGTAAACATGTTATACATAGTTTGTAGTATAAAGAGAGAGCACCGCCCTGAGGGCGGTCGGAGTGCCTCTGTCTGTCCTGCTGAGCGGACCTTGGCTGGACAGGAGAAAAAAATTTATAGATAAGATATAATAAACAACTCTGAGACTGAAAACTGAAGACCTCCAACTCATTCTTCAAACGTGTGGGCCAAAACAGAGACTTTTTACTTATCTCGGGGCTGCAATAAATTGCAAACCATATCCGAGACAAGGCCACAGCTTCATCTGCTGTTTCAGTGTCAAGCTAAAGCTCTCTGCTTGGTGCATGTACTCTGCCTGTGTCCTTCCAGACCCCAATCCCCCTCATCCTTGCACTGATGTGCCAACCTGGCCGTGCCCCTTCCAGCTGGGATTTCAAATGGCACATTCCCACAGACCGCTGTGCATCCAGCAGGCCTGGCCCTTTTCCCAGTGAAAAGAGGAGGCAGGAGAAGAGCTGCTTTTTTTAGAACAGGAGGAAAGATAGTGATTGGATTCAATTTGGCATAATCAGTTATGAAATGGATTTTGGGCACGCACATACGTCTCTACACACATCCCTGAAGGACAGCACATCCTGATTGCTGGTACAAAATTGTCACTGATTCCTGTGTGTACTGCAGAAGTGTGAGGACAGAGTTTAGAGCCCCACTTTCATAGCATCTAATTCTAGCAGAAATATGAATGCTGATCAACATAATTTCTAATTAGCATTTCAAGCCCTGTTTTGGAATACAAATCACAATAACAGATGGGGCTTGATATGAGACAGTGGCTCCACTGTATGCAGTATGTGTCCAAAGAGGCATATGCTGCATACCCTGAGGAATTTATGATCTAAACACATAAAATGAATGAAAGGAGCCAATACAGAGAGGTCCCAGTTGCAACTTATGTGTTGGATTTAGGGTAGGATTTTCTACCCTATTTTTTACTGTACTATGTGCTCTATTTAATACAGATTCACTGAATGTCTCTTAAATACCTTATACTCCTTGTACCACCAAGGAAAACCCAACCTGTGATTTTTAATTTTATAATTAACACTACAGAAATAGTTTGAATTCTGCTTTCTTCCATTGCAATAATAACCTGGTTCTCCTCGAGAAATTTCCTGTGACATTGTTTCTAAATATTGCAGAGTTCAGACTTGTAATTTATTTATTTTCCAAGTCTGAATTCACTTTGTATTTGCATGCAAATCATAAGTATTTGTTGAGTGGAACTTGTAGAGTTTTTAATAGTTTTCATGATCAGGCAATAGACAAAGGTAATCTTTTTCTTTGAAAGGTCAGCTCTATTTTTTCCCAAGCCTATTAACTTCACTTCTGTTATTACAAATGTTAATAAAAAGAATCTGAGTTTTTTTTACTCCCTGTTTATGTTGGTTTTCCCTGCACAAAAAGAAGTAGTCTTACAGTGTCAGTGAAATATGTTGTCCTTCTTTTTGAAATGTGAGCCCTTGCTCATCAAGGATCAGGCCTTTATTTGAAATGAATCACAGAAAACAGAGATGTATCTAGGGTATTTTAATTGATTCCAGGAAATATCTTTTTTTTTTTTCCTCCTGAGCTATCCAAATCCTGCTCTTTGTGAATAATTCTCCTTTGAACAGCTGGGAAATATACAAGGCCAATCTCTTTGCTGTATTGGAGAAAATTCTTATAACCTGTTTCACCTACATATTGTGGTGAAACAGGTTATAACCTAGGGAAAAGCTCCTACTTACAATATCATATGAATGTTTTTCTTGCAGTATTGGCACAGATCTGCAATCCAGAACAATTTATGTAGCCAGCCACAATTGTGTTTGATGATGGGATTGAAACACTCTACAACAGTTCAATCAGCCATCAAAGTTCTCTTCTCTTTTGTTTTTAAGCCCCAAATGAATTTTAGTGGGCTTCACATATTAAGACTATGAAGTTAGAGAGCAAGAATATTGTGACTGGAAGAAGGTAAATAAATTGACCAAGAGGGTCACTTATATGTTAGATAATGCTATTGAGATATATTGAGGCTTATACCCTGTGACATAAGCAAATAAGGACCATATATGAGCAGTGAATAGTAGAATTTCAGGAGCCATCTGATCCATGGAAATCTGAGCACTTTTTGGTGTTCCTTCATCTATCTCTAGTTTTGGGAGGTGACAGTATTTGAGCAACAAGATTGATTTTGGAGGAGTAGGATTGTATTCAGTTAGAGAGAAAGAGCAGCTTTCCTGTGTGACCTGAGGAAATAAGAAAACTGTGAGCCAATGTGGAAATTTTCAAGTTCTCAAGTAGGTCAATCAGTTGTCTGAGCTCCACACTGTCCTTTGAGTTACAATATCTGCAGTGATTTGTAAATCAAGTTGAAAACTAAGCTAGTAATTATTTTGAGATATTGATTGTATTGACAACTCAGTACTAAATATTAGCCACACGACCAGAGGGCCCTTCAGATTTGTTCCTCTTTTGGGATAGAAGATAAATGATCTGTTATCCAGAGTAAGCCCAAGTGCCTGTACATACACAGAGACAGAGGTTGTCTGGACGGCTGTCTGTACTGGTATTACACCAGCTCAGAATTCTCTCATTTTCCTTTCCTGTTGACGACACTTTTAGTAAAATTTTATGGTCACTTTCTACTGGGAAAGAATTAAGTAAGCAGAAACAAAGTTTTTGAATAGTTAAATAATCAAAAAGGGCAAGAAAATGTAAAATTTATTTACTCTTCTGTATTAAAAGCTTAAACAACCTAGGGAAAGACATTAATTGAAGAACATGACTAATTTAGGCAGTTCTTTAATGGAATATCTTAAATTAAGTCCAAATTTGCTATCTGTTCTGTAAATGGATGGATGCTCTTTTTTTACACCTAATTTATATTTAAAATTTTAAAACTCTTTTCTATTTAATCCATTTGCTTCTGTACTACCTAGGTACCAAATTTTTTGGGTACATTCTGTAGGTAGTAGTGCTGCATGTACTGGCTGAAATAAAGCTCTAAAGGCTTGGAAAGGGCATTTATTTCCCAATTTGCAATTCTAGTTTCTGCCATTTGGTTATCCGTGATGATACTAGGTCTGTTACACTAATGAAGAATGAAATTATCAGGGAACTTTTCATGGTCTAACATTTTCTACAATACCAGCACAGCTTGGATTGGAATATTCACTTGTTTCTTCTACAACACAAACTGTTGTTTCATGAGCTTCAGCCTAAGTATCACTTCTGTTATTTGCTAATGATTTAAGGAGTTCCAAATAGCTGTAGCTTGTCTGGTGAAATAGAGAATATGCACTTGATGATTCACTAGGTAATACATCCATGCTTTAGAGACTGGAGTCAGCTGGAGCCGTTATTCCCTGATGTACTACAGGACCTTCTCAGGACACTTAAGCAGTGTTACATTTTCTACATTCTGCTTACATTGAGAACGAGCATAATCAGTGGCAAAATCAGAAGTGCAACGCTGGCAAAAATGTGTTTTATGTTATTAAAATGTCTGCAGTTTTCCTGACCTGAAAGGCAGTTTGAGTACCTGTATATATTAGAAGAATTTAAGTCTACAGAACTTTTGGCAAAACTAGGATGAAAGCAAAGGCCTATATTCAATTTTTCAATTCCTTATTTGTTTTTTTTTTATCTAAACTCTGTGTAATAATTAGTTCTTGATAATTTATTAATGTCCTTAGTATGCTAATTAAAAAATGCATATTTTCCTATCACATTCTCACTATGCAATCTCTCCATGTGTATCTACTCATAAAGTATTTTTCCTCCTAATACCAGTTCCTAGATTTCAAAGACAGTAAAATTATGACACTTTGACAGGACAATGATGACGTATCAGTGAATGTCTTGCTAGTTAGGAGGCTATGAAACTTCATCTAAACCATAATGCAAAAGTCTTATTTCTGTACGCTGGGAAAGTAAAGACTGTTTGCACCACCCCTTACTGACAGTTTATAAAATTCAACAAATCATATTTCTTAGGACTACATAAGTGGGAAATAGGTCTGAGTTTTGATCCATGGTCAAAAGAACTCCCACCTATGCATGAGATCAACCTGTGGTTTTAAAATTTCTAAGTGTTGTATAAATAATGCTATTAGTAATAAAATTATTTTTTGCCTTTCTGTAAATTCCTGCTTGTGCAAATGAAGTTGTAACATTTGTGATAAAATTCAATGAATTAATAGCATGTAGAAATCTTTACTAAAAGATGATCATCTAACGGGCTTTAATATGTCCTATAGGTAGCCTATACATTACAATAAATTTCTCAGGGTTATATAACTTGGTTAAAGGGTTGTTTCTGACACTTTTTTACTCAGTCCTCCTTCTCCTTTTCTTCCTCACACAGAAAATTGTTACTTTCCTCCAGGTCCCAGTCTTCCCTCCCAATTACCCGCATACCAGAGAATTCTAGAGCTGTGACTAATATTTCAGCTGTCATTAATTTATCTACATTTCTCTTTAGTTAATGTGTTCTTACAGATCTGTTTCTTCAATGATGTACTAATACATAACTTCTGATGATTTAATCATATATTCCATTTCCTAATGTGTGCAGCTGAGTCAGGAATCCTGCAAGCTGACTGAAAAGAAGAAATAGACTGGCTTAAAAGTTTTGTTTCTCGATGAGATTTTCCCCAGGAGGATAACATATGAGTTGCAACCTCTGCTTCCCAACTTATTTCAAGCTCTAGTAGCACAACATTTTTCTGTAATAGCAAATATCCAATGTAGTTGATATATCCAGCATAAGCTTTTTTTATATAGCACAAGCTTATATTTATTTTTATTGATTTTATTTATCAATATAGACATGTAAATAGAGAAACTGAGAACTGTATTCAGGACATCAATTAAATAAAATTATTTGAAAACATATGCCCTTTCAGTTATGTCCAGGTTACCTCACTTTCTCCGTTTGCTATTTGCTACTGCAGTAATTTCCTTTTGTTTCTTCAGAGGAAAAAAGCCCTTCAGAATTACCAGCATTTGTGAGCAAAGACTTTGCGATCTGTGAGTTAGGATCTGTCCTGCTGACAATTCCCTTCACCTTGTGACTCAAGCTGTGTCTCTTTCTGGCCTTCCATGACTTTCCTTCTCCTAAGGGAGCCTTGTTGCTTACCCTGAAGGTCTCTGTCACAGCCCAGTTTCCAGACAAACCTCTTATCTGCTGTCTAGCCAAAATCATTTTAGTGAAATATACATCAACTTTGTGGTAAACTGGGAGGGTTCTCAAGCTGCTACTGAACAACCCAGAAACTCAAATCGTGATTTGTTTTTCGTTTATCTTTTTAATTTCTTTCTCTTTTCTTTCTTTTTCTACATACCCTCCCTACATCAGTTATCCCTGCAACTAAAGCTAGACTGTGTTAAAGTTTGACTATGAATTCTGTGAAAATGAAATGAATGTATATACACATGAATTAAGCTCTGTTTGAAATTCTTGTAGTAGTAGTAGTAATTTTAAAGGTTGTCATATATTACAGCCAAGTTTCGTGGGTATATATCTAAGAATTTGTTACCAGTCCAAGTAATATCAGTTTAAACAAAATAAACCAAGCAATCTTTCTTTGTTCAGTTATAATGACTTGAACATTTTAATTCAAATTATCTAAGTAATAAAGGGGGGGGGAAATAACACTATAGCAAAAATTTTTATACAAAATTTTCCTAGTTTTCCTTTCCTTGTTTTAATCACCCAGACGCCAGAGGCAGGCTGACAGCTGACAGTACTCATTTTTCTTTAAAGAGGAAAAAAAGAAAAAAAGGAAAAAAAATGTAGAAAAGGATTGACAATTCATCACCCTGCCTTGGGTCAGCTTCAAGTTCTATTTATCCATTTTGTAATGCAGTAAGTTGACATGATTTGTCTTCATGTGTGCCCAGTCACAGGTTTTTTGATTTCTTTCCTTTTTAAATTTTCCCCATGTTTTCACTTGCTGTTCACTAAAATTACAGAACAACCACCTCCAGTCCCAAGTTACAGTAATATTTGGTTGCCTAAACTAAGATGCAATTGTACAGTAAAATCATTATTTTTAGTGGATGTTTCATGTGAGGTCTGTATTGAATAAGAACATTGTACTTAAAGGTCTTCTTCCTGAGAATTTTGCTGGCCTGAATCCATTTGAGTCACCTATTTTAATGGTGTTAGAGTAGATTCAGATCAGCAAAATTCTTAGGAATAAAGCCATTAAATACTGTATTTATGAGTGAAACAGGATTTCTAATTACAAAGTACATCTGCAATTATTGGAGTTGCAGTATTTCTGTTATATTTATAAACGCTCATTTGTGGTTACTGTTGTCATTTATCATGGGCAACACTAATGCTTGTTCTACTCTACAAGTTTATTTGATATGTTGCTAATATTTTTGCTGTTAAAAATCATCAACTATTTCTTTCTTGTGATTTGCATCATTAAGATTTGTGATTTGCATCTTTAGCAGAAGTAATCTTGAATGGATGCTCATCATTTTTCTCTCCTAAATATTTTTCTTATATATTCATTGTTGGGTAAAAACCAATGAAGGAAAGAAGTTCGGTTTTCCATTTCATGTCTTAGGAAGTGTTTGGTGTCAGGATTTCATGTGTCATCTCTTTGCCTAATGACTAAACTTTGAAAGAAATGCCAACATGAATCAATGAAATATCAGTTCATAATTTCAAAAAGTTGTATGAAGCATTCAAGAACACATTTTTTCCTGAGACTGTACATGCAGCTAGCAACCTGCATAGAACCTGCTGCCATTTACAATCTGAATTCTATAAAAGTAACTGGTGTGTCTGCAGCTGAACAGAAAATCAAAACAACAGTATTTTTTTCTTCAATATCAGGTTTTCTTGTGACTTCCCTGGTGCTACACTATAGATCTACAACCAATAGGTGCTTCAATAATTTCTTCTTTGTGGAAAAAACCTATTCCTAGAAATTCAGGAATTTACAGCATGCTGACGTGTATAATTAACAAGGTGAATTTTAAAATATCACAAGGTCTCCTATAAAAATCACTGAAGTCCAAGACACTGCTGTAACATTATTCTGATTCACTGGACATTAAGGCATATGCACATAGCAATACTCTGGAATTTTCTGCTGTCTCCAACAGGTGCATGGATAGAATACATTTACCTGAAGAGAATGGGGAATATTGTGAATATACCATCCATAATCCAGAAGGGAGCTTCCATCAGCTTCTGCACGATGATGGCTGTTGTGACTAACAGCCCTTTCTCTCATCATCAAAGGTAGATTTTCAGACTAGGAATTGCTGGTCACGTACATTTAATAGACTTCTGGAATTTTATCATCATTTAGTATCAGCATGTCAGGTTGCAGAAGCTCTTCTCTTTCATGCTGCTTCAAGAAACATTTTCATGGGCAATTAAGATCTGCTTAAATCTCACGTATAAGAAGCATCAGCCTGAAGTATATGATCTCAAGTTACTTCTCATGTGGATGTGAACACAACCTGAAATCAGCAAAATTCCTAAAATATTGTTATTTGTGAAATTCCAAGGATGATTCTGTTAATCAATATTTGTTTTCTGCTTGAAAACTCAGTAACATGTACTGGAAATGTAACCAAGACAAAATAATGAGTTGGAAAATTTGAACAATTTGATCCAAAGAAGGAAGAACTATGATTTTTTCAATCCTCCCCCGTGCAGTATGAGGATCTTCAACCATGTACACCTGAAACAGATCCTTTGCTGGGAATTTAAAACACCTGCAGATTTTACTCAAGTTAAATGTTCTTACAGTGACTGGTTTTTACTACATTGCTCCATGTTTTGCAAAAGAAAAGCACAGTCTCAATTCTAAGCAACTACATCTTCATCTTTTCTGTGGTTAAGATATGCAGCGCACCGCCAAAATAATACTAAAATACACAAGGTGTCAGAAGATATATTTGGTAAATTTGACAAGAAAAACGGACCTGTAGCATGTTAACTATGGACAGTGGTGGCACTTTGTTCATGAATAAGCTTTAAACATTTAAATAAAATAAAATAAAAGTATTTCAACTTGTCTAGATTTTAAATTAAGGGATTGTTTTGCTTGCAGTGTTGCACTTGGACTTCAGGGATTGAAGGAGTGCTTTGACAGCCAAGTGGTAAACTCGAGGAGGGAAGTCAGCTTCTCTAGCCATTCAAGCATACGACTAAAACCCAGCTACAAATGAGTCACCAATTTCTGCAACTGTTCTTACCTTCCAATCTTGTTTTCAGCCAACTCAAAATGCAAGTTTTGGCAGCCCTGCAACTTCATCTCATTTGGTTCTACTTCTCCTCTGTGGGAGTTGGAGCAACGGCTGATAAATCAAACTCATCCGCTAAACACACCATCCACCTCTGTCCAAGTGCAACTTTCTACAGTTTGTAAACAAATGACAGTTTCTGAGCACCGTGATCAGCAAACTCTCTCCTCCTGAAGAATTACCCTGATTTTACTAAAATGGCAGTGGAATTTTGCAGATTGAAAACTCCATGGTACCTGAATAATTTATTCTGTTCCAGAAACCATCTTTGTCTCCATGTGGATGTTGTTGTCTCATCACATCGCCATCCACTCTGCAAGAGGAATCCTTGAAATTCAGAGTTATTGTTGTTCTGGCACTGTCTTGGGAGCGCTGGTTCTTGACTTTGAAACTGGGCATCACCTGGTCAGGCCTTTGGGAATAATCACATGTGGAACTACAAATTATGCAAGACATTCAGGAAGCATGAACATGACAGAAGTCAAGGAGTAGAATAACATATATAGTAGAACATAAATTGTATCAAAACCAAAAATATATATGTACTTTTACAGAACGTGTAGCACTAATCTCAAATTATGCAATACCTCTCATTTTTAATTAGCATAGAAGTCATTTGTGTTTAACTACATATTATAAGTAAAAATATTGCAAGTGCAGAAAATCCTCACCTTTTTTTTTTTACCTCAGAAGATACTTTTTACGTGGTGTCATTTTGGATGTTTTTACTTGCAGACCTGTATAGAAGAGTTTCCTTTAAGAATGGCAGAGAACTAGATTGCTATCAGTATTTAAAATAAAAGGGCTTTCTTGCTTCCTAATTTAGGGAATGTGCTTTTCATGGGGATAAAATCCCAAAGTGACTTTAACTAAGTAAAACATTTTTCAAAGTCTCTGCTGAAGATTTTTTCATTTGTATCATACTTTTATGCTGGTGATAAAGTTAGCTGGGAGAAGAAAAAACTCCACCACCAAACCCTCAAACCCCCCACTTTTATTTATGATTTCTATGAAATTCTCCAATGAGCATTAGCCATGAAAAATATTTTATTTTCTTCCAATGTCTAAGAGTGTAAGGCTCTGTTAACATAATTTTTTTTCCAAAGAATATGTAAATCTGTATGGTACAGTCTTAACTTCAAGTTTTTGAGACCTCAATGTTTGTTCATTCTCCATGGTGGGGGGACATACTGAGTAATTCAGTGAATGAGCCCAAATCATGAGTATTGGGCCACAGAGACTATTCTGATTTTCTAGGGGTTTGTTCTGTTCCTTTTATGCTCTTTATCATTATTAAGCAATAAAATTAAAATACAGAGTTTATATCTCTCATGCTATAACATTTGGGGAAGAAAAAAAAAGCATGTCCCAATTTAGTGGGTATCCATTTTTATTTGAGGCAGGCTTCAGAGTTACTGACATTGTTAATTTATAGAGATTATATCTGTGTTTTGGTTTTGGCCCATTGGCAGCTCCAAAGCTTTCTTCCTGGTGGGGATTTCTCCTAAGGATTACTGGGCAGGTGTAGTGTTCCCATACCTGTGTCTCTTTCTCTTCATGTTTTGGTGTGTTATGGTTCCAGACATAGTACTGATGTGTGCTCTCCATAATTAGTGCAGGAGAGAAATTAACCCCAGAAAGGCCTTACCAATGGTTAGAAAGTTCTGCTTTGTCAGTTTATCCTGCTTTTAATAATGTCCTTTACAATAACAGAAAAATGTAAATAGTGTGTCTTCAGTTTTTGCTCCAGGTAATGCTGCATATTTGATTTTTGTCCCAGTTTCTTCACTGCTCTTTTTCATAATCAACTGCACTGTTACGTGCTTTTTTTGTGTCATCATATGTCCTTGAATCATTTACCCGGATCTCTCTTGTCTGATTTATACCATAAAGAAATATAATAGAGCCCCACCAGTGTTTTTGAAGTCCTTGTGAAACTTCACCATGATAACTAGCATTTTGATTTGCATGTGGTGATTTTCCTCATATTCTGGGAATCCTCTTGCAGATAGAGACACCTGCATCAAAACATTTCCTTTCATTTTTTTATTGTTTAATTAGTTGTTTCTTTGTTTGTAATGGAATTTTCTTGGTCTGTATTTACACTCTTGTTTTCTTTCATGTGTTTCTTTCCTCAGGAATGCCAGCCTGTCAGTATATTTTTAATCAGGTATTGCAGTATCTTTGTAAAAGAAATAAACGATGGATTTGTACACCAATCCATCTGTAGAATAGACTCAGGGAACAAGACTTTTTAAACTGTTTATTAAAAAACCATAGTATATTATGCATTATAAGCAATGAAGCAGAACAGATTTTAGAAATTTTGTTTGATTTAGTAAGCAATTTTAACACATAAACCTAAAAAAGGTAAAAATTGTCTTTAATAAATGCATATTTTTATTAAAATTCTAGTAAAATTTACTTGCTTACTATGGTTTTATTTGTTTTATGGGCTTTGAACCTAGTAAATCCCTCTTGCAGTGCTTTTTACCACATATTTGATTATAAGAATAAATGATTTATGAAAATCTCCTATTATTCAGAGTATTTATTAGCTATTATTCAGAATATTTTTTAGTATTTATAGCTTGAGTTTTGTCCTGCCTGTAAATCTAAGATATATTACATCATCTACATTTGAATAAGAGAATGTGAGAACACAGGAAAGTTATACTGAGTACAGTCAAATTTTTTTTCCATCAGCATTAGAAAATAATTAAATAAACTAAAAGGAGATTGAGAAATTACTGTGTAACCTATTTAATTTAAGAATATTTGTGCTAATTTTCATTATTATTTTCTTGTACAACTGCTTTTAGTACACATATATGTGCTTAGAGGTATATGGAATTACTTATAGTGAAATATGTATTAGTGAATGAAAGTATTTGGGATTAGTATTGAACTAATGGATCACTAATATAGTATTTACTGTCATATCTATGATTCGTTGTCGCAGGTTGTTTCACCATTTAAAATCTAAGTTCTTAAGGAAATACTTGTCATCAAGGTAAAATCAGAAGTTAAATTTCTGAAGGGTATGTACATTTTAGGTGGGAATAATGTAGTTTGACCATTGTATAACATGCTTAATATGTAAATAAAGAAGAAAATACTCAGAATTGGTATAACTATGTCATAGAACATACTTGCTTTACATATATATAAACAATAGATATAATCCTATATAAATAAGCATTTATATTTATGTTTTACATATATATAAGTCTGGCTTTGTACCGGAAATTAGAAAGCAATGGGTTTTTTTTAAAGAAATTGCATTTTAATTAGCAGAGGAATTCCTTCCAAAAGCCATGTTCACTATTGTAACATGTTTACTAGCAACATCATAACTTTTATTTTCCTTTTTTGATCATATTGTGGAAATAGAATTTTCAGTATTAAAATTGATAAATTATCTAAGTTGCTAATTTTTACCAATCCAAAGAGGTTTATGTTGGCTTCTGGGTTAGAATTCAAGAACTTTCATTTATATAGCTATGATGAGTCATTTTCACAGGAAACAAAATTCAGTCTACTTGGATTCTTACATAGGATCGGGATACTTTTCTTTCTATAGAAATCATGATAAACAGCTTGCTTCATTTGACAGCTTTACATCAAATATTTTAAGGTCTAAATTGTGACATATTTCCTTTATTAAGTCAAGGAACAATTGTAATGAGTTAAAAGCTCAGCCACTTAAACATCAGCTGCCACTTGGTGAGTATAGAGTGTAATACGCAGTAAACTTGGGTGTGTGTATCATAGAGTTCAACATAAAATCTACTTCAAGTGTAACATTATGCACTGAAATAGTTATTGAGTTTTCATCCCTTTTCCACCACACAATAATGAAGGTAGGTTAACATCAGTATTTTTAATCACGTTTGGAGTTTTTTTTCCCTTAAGCAAAAAAAAAGTGAGAGATGACAAACTACAACAAATTTCCCAAAGGTTGCCCAGAGAAGCTGTAGCTGTCCCATCCCTGGAAATGTTTAAGATCTGGTTGGATGGGACTCTGAGCAAACTGATCCAGTGGAAGGTGTCCCTGCCCAGGCAGGGGAGTTGGAATGAGATCAGCTTTAAGGTCCTTTCCAGCCCAAAGTATTGTATGATGCTTTAAGTAAAGAGCAGAAGAAAATAACTTCTTTTTCCTCAACCATAATATTTCATAAAGTTTGAAGCATAAAGAAGAGGATTTTTTCTTTATTTTGTTTAGTTTTACCCAATATTTGTATAAATTAAAACAAATTTGTGGGGAGGGACGGGGAGGGGCAAGGAGAGTCATTATGAATAAGTATTTTTTATAAAATTAATGTTCTAGAAAATTGAAAAGTTTTTTCATGCCTTTTCCATGGAATGAAAAAAACCTGAAATCCAGAAATTCTAGTTGCATTTATGGTTCAAGTTTTTTTAACAGCTTTGAGATTCTGGGTTTTGCTCATTTTCTGAGGCATTACTTCTGTTGAGTTTCACAGTTGCAGTTGTAAGGACCAGAGATAATGCTGTGTGTAATCTAAGATATAGTGTTGTATCTATGCATTTTTCTTAACAGCATCATAACACAGTGAGTGAGATCATAAAGATGTTTTGAGTATGTATTTCACTATTGCTGTTATAATTTGATACGTTTTGTGGTTTCCCTTGACAATGTTCCTTTAAGCATGTACTTATTTCTTTTATTATTCTGCCTAGAAAGAGAACATGTTTATCTATATTTTTTTTAAATTTCTTTGGACAATTTAGAAGTTGCTTAGCTGTCAGTAATAACTTCACCATAGGTGAAGAGATGCTTTCAGTCATTCTTTTCAGCAGTGTTTAATATATATAAATTCTACATTGATATCCATATATAAACATATAAAACCTTCTTTTTTCCTGAATCAATGTAAACAGAGCCCAGATGGCCGTATAGAAGTCAAAGGGCAGCATGGAAAATCGTCACTGCATATTAAAGATGTGAAGTTGTCAGATTCAGGGAGATATGACTGTGAAGCGGCAAGTAGAATTGGTGGGCACCAAAAGAGCATGTACCTTGATATTGAATGTAAGTTCTAATATTTTGTTTTCTCTTTTAAATCTGTTTTAAAAGAAAAAAAAAAAAGTACATTCTTAATGGAAGGTCATTTTTTCGTGGTAATTCATGATTAAACTTGCATAAATGAAGAAAAACATGTCCTGCAACTCATTCCTCTGTGGAAGAATTCTGTCTTTTCTGAAGTTAACAAGACTCTTGTTGGTGACTTAAGTAGGGCAGGATTTCTTCTGAAATCATATTCCAGTGCTATTATCCACTAACTTAAGGCTAAGCTTAATAACTTCAAATCTCTGGGCAAACTGAGACTGCTGGGAATGAGAAGTGTTCAGCAGGATAAAGTAAGGACTGATTTGAGCAGCAGCTAAGTCTTCAGCTTAACCTCCTAAGATTCAACAAAGATTCTTTTTTGTTTCTGAGTCCTCTGATTTACTAATCCCTAAAAGGTGTCTAGCCGCTATTATAACCCTTCCTGGAGTTATCATGTTTGTGAGAGTCTCTTTTAAAGATTGTCTTTACGCCAAGCTCTTGCATTTTATCCAGGAGAAAAGGAGATTATTTTTGCTTAGAAGAGTCTCATGCTTGAGAAGCCAATCAGAGGATATAAATCTGAAATATAAAAAAAATTAATTGGATAATTGCTTCTTCAATTTTTTCTTCAAATTCACAAGCAAAAGTCTTCAAAAAATGAAAACAAGCAAAAAAATCCTTCTTTTTTTATTTCATTGTTGCTTCATTTATCTAGAAATTTCTAGACACAATTATTTTGCATCTCCAGTAGAGTTTACATGAGCCTGTTTGAACCGAGTCTTCAAACAGAAAAATTCTTTCCAGTGGGAAGATAAAAGCTGGAATAGGATTCTGTGGCACAGAAATAAAAGTAATGATTGCAGACCACGGAGTGATTTCCTGAGGAGTTCTGAAAGTGCTTTCCTTATACAGTTGTGTGCTCTTTTTTGGCAGGGAAGCATTGCATTGTGGCATAGAATATAAATCTGAAAGAAAAATGAGGAATGATCAAAAGAATTTTTAGGTGTTAGGAATGGAGAGATTTGCCAAGCCAGAAAACCTAAGAAATAAATTCTAATTTGCTATATTTGTTTTCTTTAATGCATGCAATGGTAACTTTTTATATGTATATAAAGG
Organism: Tangara arthus; assembly: GCA_035584835.1. NCBI lineage: Eukaryota > Metazoa > Chordata > Aves > Passeriformes > Thraupidae > Tangara > Tangara arthus. The sequence goes on from JAWMQZ010000001.1 coordinate 13,429,932, forward strand.
GGAAAAAAATAGATAAAAATGCAAATAAAGTGAAGTTTCTTTAAAATTCTGCCAACTCTCCACATACCGATATGAAATACATGGTTTGATTATGGTTGTGTTGCCACTATGCTTTAGCATTAAATATTAATATATTTTGAATTCAGATGAGAGAGATATGTTGCACCACATGTTATGAAACATGGGCACTTGAAATTTAAGGTTTTATTAACAATACAGAATTCATACCAGAGGGCATAATAAAACCTCTGCATTGATACAATACATTATTATAACCGAAGACACCTTTCAGGGTGAAAGTTTTAGATGATGTGGAAAGAATTTAAAAGTAGCAGCCTTTTTATGGTATGGCAGAATGAATTTTGAATATGTGTGGGAACAATCAAATACAGTATATGAGAAAATGGAATAACTTAAAGTCTGAATTTATGCCTTGGTAGACACAGTTTTTGATACAGCATAAAATTTTCTACAGTTCTAAAATCCTCTGAGGAAACCCAGTTTATAAAGAACATGGAAATATTATTCTAGCATCTGAGAAATCAAGCATTGTAATGGATACTTTTAATGTATAACTGAAGATTTTTGTTATGATATTTCTAAAACTGGAGTTTTAAATTTTAAATACTCAACTGATAGCGAGCCTTAACTCAAATGTATTTTTTTCCAGAACAGGCATTGTTTGACTAACAGAAATACAATTTTCCTCAATTCCTTTAAGTCAAGTAGTTCTATGATGAAAAGCAAGTGTTTCTGGAGTGATATAATATAGGTCTGTCTCATATTCTGATTCATGAGTCAGAGAAACTTTTTGCTTTCCTTTGCAAATAACTTTGCACTGGTATATGATCTTCAAATATAACTTATTTGTCTTGCCCAGGAAAGAAAGCACTTGTTTAATGGTAAAAAATTCTCCTGTTCTTAAAAATAATGTCCCCAGAAGGAAGTGCCTCCTTGCAGCCTCATCTCCCATCAGTCTGGCCTCTGCCATGAAGTTCTGTGGCAGAACAGCCCCTTTGAAGAACCTTTCAGCACCTCCTTGCCCCCATTTCCACCCAATGCTGCATTGTCCTAAGCTCTGACATTGCTTTCCCCAGTATCTTCCTGTATGAAGCAGTGTCATGCTTACCTGTCATTCCCGTTATGAGACTTCATAAGTTGCAGGCTTGGGAATTCCAGCAAAAGATTCAGGTTCAAAAACTAAACAATTAATTTGTATTTTTGTAGCGAACTATTTAAAATGGGGGGATTCCGTGAAGTCAGTATCGAATAGTTTTGATTCTCCTGGTAATATTTTCCAAGTGGCATTTCTTCAGCATATAAATTGCAACTACAAACAGTGCTATCAGGGCTTTTACTTTTTTTTTTTTTCCAAATTTTCGTTTAAAAAATTGCATTAAACCCTTCAAAATAGTTTAATTTTTCTCTTCCGTTAGATTGGTTTTGTTCTCTTACAAACAGTTTTTGAGAAGAATTTATTCAGGTATGGCTCAGTCTTGCAGTTTAGCCATGTTAACAGAAATTTGAATTATCTTTAATAATATTCTCATATAAAACCCCAATATCTATTTTAAAATTAAAAAAATAATTGATAAGCAGAACTTAATTCTTGATATTGTCCTCTAGTTTCTAGATGGAAGTAAACAATGCATCCATGTCTTTCTGTAAGTTAGTAACAAAACTGTAGTTTTGCATTTTTTCTTTATGTTTTATTGTATTTGAAAGCTTGTGTAGACAGGAGAGGAAACTGCTTCCATCCCATCCTTAAATGCCACCTCAGTCAAACAGGCTGAATGAAGGCACTGATTACTCTGGTGTCACTGTCTCATCCTTTTACTCCCTGACCCCCATCAGAGATTTAAACTGGCAGTAGCATTGCACAGAATTTCCCCACTTTCTCCTTGCTCTCTGTTGGGGTTGCTCCTGGTGATAAGAGCAGTTCTCTAGGACAGGAAGAGATTATCAGGTTTGATACCAACTGGGAACAGTTAACCTTGACTTTTATCTGAAGGAAATGCTGTGAAGACATGAATTGCAGGGAACCAGGGGGCATTTTTAAATATTTCTTCCTACTAATTCATCTTTGTGTATAGCTATGCTTTTTCCTTATATAAAGTATGAAAGGCAAATCAAAATTGCATCAAAATAAAATACCATTTTCAAATATTATTTATTAATGGATTTCATTAACTGCAAAATTTGGTTTAAAGTATGAATCCTAGTGTGTATTGGATGAGAGTAATAATAAGCAATCAATTGAAAAGTGGAATATATGGTATTTATGTGGTATTAAGATGTGTCTATAGTTATTATCTATGTATTTATAATAGAGAAATAACTATTTTTAAAAGTAAAAATATTAGAGAAATACATACACAAGATAAAGCGGGTCATATGCTAAGATGGGGTTTTTAAGACAGCCTGAGGAATTTAAATATATAAACCCTAGTGAATTATAACTTGATTTTGCTTATAATATCAGGTGTCTCTCAAAGTTAGTTTTGCTATACAAATGTTTACATTTCCATGTGCTATTTTTTTTGTCTTTAAAAGCATAATACAGACCTGACTAAAAGAAACATTAGTGATGAGAGAACACATTAGGTCTTAGATTTCACAAATTTTTCACGGCATAATTAGTACTGAAGAAAAAATTGTGATTTTTACATGTTCAGTGTGCTAGATCATCTTTCATCACAGTGTTATTATTAGTAAGGGTGCCCCTACATCATTACTAATTTGGAAAAACTTTAAACAAGGAGCAATGAACAACACTTATGATCTTTGAAAGACACTCTATGTGTCCTTACAGCTTTCCTTTCTTCGTGTTCAAACTGTCATTAACCTGTCAGAAGTTTTCACAGCCCTCACTTAATTTTGTCCTCCCAGGTGCACACATCATGTAAGATGCTACTGTTTCTGACTGCTCTGTATCACCAGGTGCAAATTCCTTTGGACAGTACTCCTTTTACCACAGAAAGGCATTGAGCTACATCCTTTGGAAAATTCTGTTTTCCCATACCCTATCCAGGAAGCATCCCAACTAAGAGACCTTTTTAGCTGAAATTACCACCTTTCACATCACTATTTTAGTTAAACCTCTCAATTTCAGTACTGATACTGTAGCTATTAGATATGCTGGATGGTTCAAAAATGCCTATTTCCTCACAGTGCTCAAAGAGTAGTGTTTTGAGATAGAATCATCTATGACAAATATATTACATTGAGTAATGTGCTACATTTTTGTATGAGATCAGCTACTTGAGTAGTTGATAAAAAGGATTTCTTAAAAAGCAATTTTTGAAAAATGCATTTAAATAATTTTAGTGTATTCGAGGAGTATGAATGTTTTCTTAATATTACTTTTTATCCAGTCATGATTTTTATAGTAATATTTTGTATTAGTTAAGTACCAACTTTGAGTGGTAAAAACAAAAATAATCATGCAAAATGTGCAGTATAGTCTTTACCTGTAAAGAAAACTGTGCAATGTTTGTTATACTATGGTATTGCTTATCAATAACAGTCTTTTCCTTTGTGTTTGGTTTTTTTCCCTTGACACAATTTGAAACCACCTTTATTACTGTTGCAGTATTGAATTTGGTTTCATTAACTGATTATTCTTCTGCTTTGTTGTGTGTTAACTGTATTGCACTGCAGTTGAGTGGGATGCTTTGGATTCATGCAATTTCATTTTATATCTTTGCAAAAATATATACAACATTAGTTAAAAGTGGATTCAACAGATAGAGCTACAAATTGTATTTAACTTCAAGGAAGAAAGGTTTTCAGTTGGTGAAAATGCTACTACTGGGTACAAGATGTCACAAATGTTATCACAGAATCACAGAATGGTTTGGCTTGGAGTGATCTTAAAGTTCATCCAGGAGCAACCCCCGTGCCATGGGCTGGGACAACTTTGACTAGACCAGGTTGTTCAGAGCTCCTCCAAACTAACCTCAAACTCTTCCATGGATGGATCACCCACCATTCTCTGGGAAACCTCAATGTTGTTATAAATGTCACAAAAGGTTCCAGCTGCCTACTGCTATCATAAATCATGATAAATTCAAACAGTCCATAATTTGCATTTGGTTTCTGTTAAAAGAAATCAGTGCAGCAGCATTCCATCACTACTCACAGAATCACAGAATGGCATTGCCTCTTTCCTCTCTCCTGGACACCACTGAAAAAACCTGACTTTGTCTTTTTTACACCTTCCCTCCATCCATTAGTCATGAGAACCCAGCTCTATCCTGTCATCACAGCCAGAGAACATCACTAATAAATACAAATATGTGGCCTGGGAAAGAAACAAGTTACAGGAAAAACAATCAAGAGAAAAAAATTTGAAATAGTATAGAAAAAAAATCCATCTTTTCTAATAAAATACAATTGGCTTTAGTTACATTTTTTCCTGTCAAATTTATAGGTTAAAATGAGAAAGCAAAGATGGAAAAGGTCAACCTTTAACATCATTAAATAAGTGTGATAATTTTGACATATTATAAATGTCAGTTGTAAGATTTACCATTTTTCTTCTCTGCACTTGTGCACTTGCACAGAAGGAAGTTTACTATGCCACTGTCGTGATTTCAAGGGGACAAGAAAGTTGAATTCTGTGCAAAAGATGAGGTTTATCACATACAGTCGCTTTCCAAAACCATTTCACCAAACTTCCCAGAGTGAAGCAGAGTTGAAGGCATCCATTGTCTTTTTCTGATGTTACAGCAGTGTGGTAAAATGGAAAAATTATTCATCTATATAATAAATCTACCTATTATTTAGCCCAAAAGGGTGTAAAAATACTTTGAAACAAAAATCCATCCTAAAAACATTTTGCTTAAATATATCTTAATCAGTTGTTAAACATGATATTCATATTAGGAATTTATAATTTTTTACCAAACAGAGCTCTCTACTACATGTTTTGGTTAGTCTTGCAATTAATTTGGCATCATTTAAAGTAGATTTTTAATAACATTTTAGCTACTTTTTTCTCAATAGAAGAACCCAATTTTTAAAGAATAAAATAATTTGGGGTTTTTTATTTCTAATAATTTAGTTATTAATGGATATATGTGACTCAACATCTTTTCTTACTAAATTTTCACACCAGCAATTGTGAAAAGTAAAGGTAGAAAAAACTGAGGAAGAATTTTCTGATGCCCCCTTGAGCATGGTTCTACATTGTGAAATTTAAATATTTACGCTGATAACGAATATGATAAATTTTAAATGGTTTCACAAGTATTTTCATACTATATAAAATTCATATTACACAGTAATAACCTGTGAATGAAAAAAAGGCATCATGACCTTCTTATACCTCCAAGACAGATCCATCAAAGCAGAGTCTTGGCATCTGAGTATAATGAAGAAAATAATTATGTGATATGATAAGTGTGGCACTGATATTTGAAACTTGAACAAAACAAATTTTTAGAGATTTTATTTGTTGTTTTCTGGACAACACTGCATGTAAAAAATAAGTAAAGAGATGAAAAGGCTAAGAGTCCTTGTTCCATACAGCAACTATTATGATTTGGGAGTGTATGAGAGAGACACAGACATTAGGGAATGGAGGGATGATATCAGTAAGGAGGCACACTGTGGAGGTAAGGGTGACAAGTAGGAAAATATTGAAGGTGAAGACTGGATTTTGTTCTGGAAATGTGACACATAGGACAGGAAGAAAGATGGGGTTAGGATCTTGGTTTGAGAAAAACATTGCAGTTTTTCACTTCTGCCTAAAAGGCAATAATGTAATCTAATATTTGATTGAGAAACCAGGCCATACTAAATTATTCCAGTAGTTCTGTCCTGGAATACATGTAACAATTGAAAATTTGGTACAAACTGGCATCATTTGAGAACAATGTGTTAACAATGGTCAGCCCCTGATAATTTTATTCCTAAAATGAAACTTGCTGCTAGTGTGATGGATCTGTAGGAGGAATCTCTTGTCCTAGATCTAATGGCAAGTGTTGTTGATTCACAGGCATACAAAATGATTAATAGACAAATGCAAACAGTTTATTTTATACATCACTAGTGACTTATTTTGCTTATTTTACCTAAGTATGTTTTCTTTAGGATTTCTCCTCCTAGTTTAAACTATTTTGGGTAATTTTAGAGAGATGTATCAATTCAAAGCAGACATTTCTATGAAACGAAAATTTCTTGGGCTTTAGTTTGGCTTTTGTGGTTTTTGGGTGGGTTTTTTTTGGTTCAGGTTTTTTTTTAAGCAAAAACAAGTACAATTCTTTAATGTCAAGTGAAATTCAAAGAAAAATAGGTACATTGAATTTCTAGAATTCTGGCAGCACCAAGCACCTGAGCCATGCATGCATTCATTGCCCAACATTATTTAACGTGCAATTATCAACATGCTTTGCATCTAACAAAAAGTATCTCATGGAAATGGAGCAATTGGTATAGTGTTTGAATATTAAAAATAACACCCAAGGTAAAGTTTCCAGGAACTAGTAGTGTTTGTCAGTAGGAGGAGGCTCTTACTCTTCATAAAGGTAGAATCAGTCAATAGTGCATCATACTATTGAATATCAATGTCATATTTTAATGAATTTTGAGAGGAACCAAGAGAATGGGGCAGGGGAAAGGAAGTCTTACCATAAGTATGATGTTTTCTGCGCTTACTTTGAAAGAAACATGTACCTCTCAAACCTTTTGAAATTATGGTTTGGATTTCAGAAATAAAAGACCCCTCTGGTTATAGCTAATAATCATGGCAGTTTGAAATCAATATGAGATTAGTTTTATTAGCTTTTCTATTTGGACATTTCTTATGTGGGTCTTGGACATTTTTCCTTACAGCCCCATGATTATGATAGCAGCAGTAAGTAGCTGAAGTTTTCCAATTCTTGTCTTCCCTTTAAGAATGATTATAGATTAAAAAATAGTCACCTAACCACATTTTTGAAGTCTTTCTAATATTATTTCTTCTTGCAAGTGACAGTTATTGTACTTGTCTGTGGAGGTCCTTCTACTTTGTATCCAAGGAAGAGCTATTAATTTTAAAATATTAGCTATTGAAAAAGGTATGAGGGAGAAAGTACAAGAGAAAGATAGATGGCTGTTAACTAAATTGTGGCAGAGTTACAAAAAATTGAGGCACTTTTACAGGATCGATGGCAAGGACAGTACTAGATTTGCCAGAGGATGTGGTTTATTAAAGTCCTTGATGATGGGAAACTTATGCCAACATTAATCATTTTAGAGAGAAGCTTCCAATGATATACTGTAGGAAATGTCCCAGAGTCTTAGACCTGACAATCTGTCACATATTTTTATTACATGTTCCAGGGAAACAAATAGCCACATTTTGAAAACCTATGTTCTCAAATTAAGAAGTGCAAATCCGATTCTGCACACCAGTTTTCCATTATAGTTGTCTGGACACATGTACTGAATCAGGTAATTTGCTGTATCTAATTTTGTGTATGACACCAAACATACACCAGAGCTGGATCTTTGTCATCCTTAATTTAATTACTTTCTGGACAAGGCAGGTGATGTATTAGTCTGTTCTTGAATCACTGTTCCTGGACATTATCGCTAACAAGGATATCTAAATGCTAGAGACAGCTTTCAGGTCAGAATTGGCTACTCTTAAATAAATACTCTTAAAATTGGCTACTCTTCTTACACAGGTTATCCAGAACTCATTCTAATTGGAGTGCCAACCTGTCGGTTTCTCTCTTGCTTGGCAAGATAATCAGCTTGAGTTTAGCTGATGCTGGTACCATAACATTAACTGCTCTAAAATGCCATTCTAAATTTATCATTTCTTACAGAATAGCTTGGTTTAGTTTTATATCTTTGTGATATAGTCTTTGTTCCTTCAAAGCATCTTTTTCATTTGGATTGCCTAATCTCTCCAAAATAATATCCGATCTTTCATAGTTGAACCTTAAAACCTTATGGACTTTATTACATCCTGGCTGCATCCAGAGCCCCATGGCCAGCAGGTCAAGAGAAGTGATTCTACCCCTTTACCCACCTTTTGTGAGACCCCCACCTGCAGTGCTGCATCCAGCTCTGGGATGCCAAATACAAGAAAGACATGGACTTGCTGGAGCAGGTCCAGGTGAGGGCCATGAAGGTGGTCAGAGTGCTGGAGACAGCCTGGGAGGGTTGATGTTGATAAGCCTGGAGAAGAGAAGGCTCCAAGGAGACATTTGAAGCCTTTCAGTGTGCAAAACAGAGACTTTTTATCTGTAGTGATAGCATAAGGACAATGGTTTTAAACTGAAAGAGAGTTATCAGAAATTCGATTTTAGGGAGAACTCTTTTTAGTTATGAAGGTGATGAGACCATAGAACAGGTTGCCCACAGAAGCTGTGGATGCCCCATCCCTGGGTGTGTTCAAGGCCAGGCTGGATGGGGCTCTGAGCAACCTGGTCTGGTGGGAGGTGTCCCTGCCCATGGCAGGGGGGATTGGAACTGGGTGATCTTTAAGGTCCTTTCCAACCTGAGCTATTCTATGATATTGTGTGCATCTATTAAATAATATCAATGGTAAATTTTGTAAACTGTTTGCACCTTTGGGGGATTTGACTTGTTTGGTTTTCAGTAAAGTGCTAAAAGGTCAGATATAAGAAACACCATCAGGGTGTATTTATTTTAATGGAGTGTATTCAAGTTCCTACTTCTACTTATCTGTTCAGAACTCTAGTATGTCATCTTAACTTTTTACTTTATGTAAAAAAGCTTGAAAGGAACAGTTCATTTGCACCCTGCATTGAATTTTGTCAGGTGTAAATTAATTCTCAGTTACATAGAAGCTAAGCAGAAAGCATTATTATTTTTAATGGTTCTAATTTTCTAACTGATTTCCATTGAATCTTTCATTTTTTAAAGAATAAATATCTTGTATTTAAAGATCCTTCAGTAGAACCACCTTCTCATTTCTACTTGGTTTTACTTCATTTTCAATTGATAGAACTTTTTGATAAATATTCTGGTTTTTAATGTAATTTGTTTGTTAGTTATATTATAAAACTGGTGGGATCAGGTTTTGTAAATATATAATATAGTCAGATATGTTTTCAAAGACTTGGCTTTAAAGTTTGTTATTTTTTGTGATTCTTTTATATTGAACATAATGTGTGTTTATGTTTAATAAACACTGATTCTGTAGCCATTTAAGCATACTAAACAGCAGTTAGTGATGAAGAGCATATAAGAAAAAACAAGTTCTCTTTATAAACAAATTATTCCCTTACAGCTCAATCTTTTAGTTTCATAAGAAATGTAAATTATCTTTTATTTGTACTGTAAAAAGAAAAATACTTCCAGAATTATATTCTTTTTTGTAAAACATCACTCCAGGCATCTTAATCTGTTCCTGACTGGGAAATCAAAAATCACCTGTCTTAAAATAATCTCTCTATTTCAAGTCATCAGTACAGTCCTCTTCTTTTTGTTTACTGGAGCTCTTAACTGCTGGGGAAATGGCTGCAAAGCATTTTTGCACAGGTTTTTGAGGAAAATTACAAAGCTCTTTTTTGAGGGGAATGCTTTACAATTGTAAGTTGTTTATTTTGGGATATATCTTTGTTTGACAGACTTTTAGTCCTACTTGCGGTTTATTGTGTTTATGACTTTTAATACCTGTCGTTTTGGTGGTAGATGGCAGTCCATAACTCTCCTCTACTTTTTAAAATATCAAAAAATATATACAATGGGCATCCAAAATCTGTCTTTAGAAGAGAGAGAAGTTGGAACTGGAAATCCCTATTCTCTTAAATGCTTTCATCTGCAGTATAGAAGTGTACGCTACTTTTTCACTTTTAAGTCTTAAAATAGGATATGAGTTTGCCACGTGTATTGAGCATCAAACTACATAATGTTGTCTAGGAAGGAGGATTTCTCAGATTCAGCATCTTTTTATCTTCAACATTCATGCCAGTGTTCATAAATGGATTGAACTTATTGTGAGAAATTGCACACTGGAAGACAATGCTTACATAAAATTTGTGAAACAACCTCATAAAGACTCTAATGTGATTTCCAATCTATTTGTTGAACATGCTATTGATCCATCTATTGAACATGCAAAATAAGTTCATACAGTTTTCCTAGAAGTGATTCCCACCACGAGCTTCATTTCCAGAGGAAAAGCCAAGGTTCTGAGCCTTAGTATTCTGAGATTCTTGACCATAGCTAACCATTAAACGTGCTTATGCAGTTTGCTTTTTTCTTCATATTCTCCAGTAGTGTAAGATGTCACACTCTGATGACTCTTTGATAGTCTGTTCTTTGCATTAAACTGTTTAGCTGCTGAAATACGAGGTGTTTAAAGGTCTGTGAAAAACAGGATCGCTAGAATTACTTATTAAAACTCTTGGAGCAGAAAGATGAACTCCTTTGTCTCGTAAATAAATTCATAGCCAGGCAGGCTTTACTTATTTAGATGAAAATGCTTGTTTTTCTGCAAAAATAAGGGCAGAACAGTTATTAAAGGAAATGCTGCTGGCCTTGAGCAATGTAGCACCTTTGATCTGTGCTTTAAAACCTCTATTGATAACAATTCTTTTTGCTCAGAGTCTGTATGCCCAGATGCAGCAGAAGCATATGTCATCAAAAAGTTATGCTTTTTGACAGGGGCAAACAGGAAGAAGTTGAAAATGTGCACTTCAGGGGGAAAAAAAAAAAAAAAAAAAAAGAAAAAGCCCATTTGTTTTTAACCATTCCTGAAGCTAAATTTTACTTTATACTAAAGATGCTCAGTTCTGGTCTCTGGTCTCTGATATACCTATTAGGAACTTTCATGGCTAAAACTAAGCTATATGTGAGAGGACTCAATTAGATTTTCCAGAGACATATATGAAAACATTTATGAGCTAGTTATCAAAACATATATATATACACATATATATGTATATGTATCTTAGATGTTAAAAAGAGATACCACTGCAACGGCTGTAACTGATAATTCTCTTTTGGAATTAAAGCATTAAGGAAGTTTCTGTGAAAAAAGAATTTTTTATAAATACTGTTAAAAGATAGTAAGAAGGAAATTAGGAAATATTTGACAGAAAAAACCCACTCTTCACTCAAGACATAAGAAGAAGAGGGGAAAAGCTACTCCTTCTCATTTTATAGAGATCACTAAACTTCCTACTTTCCAGAGAAACCTTGAGTAGAAGAGATAAGTCTTGTCACTTCGTGGCACTGTGGTCTGAAGATTGCATTTACTTTGCACACCAACAATTTCCTCTGTGTCAGACTCAGTGTTTGGTATATGCTTAATGCAGACATTTCTTACAAACCAGTCAGGTTTGTAAGAAAAACACACCAACTTTTTCCTTGGCTATAGCTTGATAATTTCCTAAGGAACTGATACAAAAAATTGTCCTAAATAATGTACACACAATATATTTTCTGCAGTAGGTAGAATACATTGTAACATTTTTTTGTATTCTTTTGTTATTTTTTTAAAGTTTTATTTTCACAAATAAACATGTCTCTTTAAAAAGATTTCATGAAGTATAATAAAGTTCCAACCAGAAATGGGTGGAGCCATAGCACAAGAAAATTTGAGGAGTGAATGTGATTTCTCCATAGCAAAAGAAGACACTATAAAATCAGCACATGAACAGACAATGTATGTTTTTAGGTCACCTCCCTTTTTCATATGAGGGTCTGGCTGAAGAATTTGTCATCCTCAAGAGGAAACACTCTTCCTCGTTTCTAAGAGAGTGTCTTTCAAGGGCCTGTGATTGCCTAAAGTTAAATGTATTTGACCGGTATTCTCTTTCCCAAGAAGCTCAGCTGAAACCATTCAAGAGAGGAGAAACTTACCAAGATAAAAGCCCAATCAACTCATGATTGAATACTAAAACTCCCATGTTCTGAATTAAACTGATGCAAGAGTCAATTGAAATTTTTCATTGAACATAAAGGCTTGGATATGGGTATATAGCTTGTTTTACTAAACCAGTTAATAAACTTGTGCATTTCTTCCTTTTTTCAGATGCTCCGACATTTCTGTCCAATCAAACCATGTATTACTCTTGGGAAGGCAATCCCATCAATATAAGCTGTGAAGTGCTGGCAAATCCATCTGCCTCAGTTCAGTGGAAAAGAGGAAAATTAGTTTTACCTGTAAAAAATACAACTCATTTGAAGACCTACAGTACAGGAAGAAAGCTGATTCTGGAGGTAAGAATTTGCATGGAAATCAGTGTGGTGGCAGAACATAATTTTGTCCTCAGTTTGGCAGCACTGTGAGTAGTGTAGAGTGTATTTGAGGCTAAAACCTACAATTTAATAAGTAACACTCCTAAAAAAGGAGCAAAACAACAAACAACTATATATCTACACATTTCTTATGAGTGATTAGAAAATAAATCTTATTTGAATGGCTTATGCTCAGTTTTCCAACTACACCCAACAAAAATATAATTTGCATTTCTTGGAAGTAAAAGAATTCATAAATAGATATAAAACTAAAATATCAAACTAAGACTGAAAATTAAAGTGACTGTCTCATAGGTGCTTGGTGTCTACAAAAAAGTTTATTATTTTGGCGGGGGGGCGTTGTTTATTTGGGTTTTTTTTTAATTATTGTTTGAAGGTGAAATTTAAAGATGAACAATGCCACTATTTTCCATTATCAGATTTCTTCATTTGAAGTTGAGAAGGGGGGAGTCAAACATTAAAAAATGTGTATTTAGGTCTGTGTTTGGAGAATATACTAGATATGTTGAAGTAAGAACATATCTGCATATTGGTTAAGGAGAACATACTTGAATCTCTACTTTAAATATATATAGATATATATATTTAATAAGCAACTAATATTTACAAAGTGTATTCATTTTAAAGATTGCTCCCACATCTGACAGTGATTTTGGACGATATAATTGTACAGCAACAAACAGAATAGGAACAAGATATCAGGAGTATACACTTGGTCAAGCTGGTAAGTTAAAACGTTGTTTCCTTTTCTTTAAATATTTTTTCCAAATTTGGTCAACATTAGGTTCAGGCACACTGTCCTCTGTTTATTTTATTCCATGGACTGTTTGCAGATAATTTAATTGTCTAAGAGCTGAGCTGCAATATGAAGTAAAATAAACCAGTTCCCTCAGAATATGAATCTTCTTCTGATTTAATTTTAAGGCCTTCTGAAAATTGAAAATAATTAGTCTAACCTTTTTTCCTTTGCTCTTACTGTATCCTACGTTTATAACAATGTATTTTTATTGCTTCAGCAGAGAGACATATGGCTTGCAGGCAGTAAAAAGTAAGAAGGAATTAGAATTTTTTTTTTCCTTTTTCCCCCTCATATTTTCTTGATAAAACAGCAATGACAAAAGACTGAATACATCAGCAAAGAATTTCTATCTCCGTTTACACTTTTACTTATTTAAAAGTAGAATTTGACTGGAGTGCTAGATAGAAATAATTTAAGTTCTGAGATATTCTACACCCTATTGTTACAAAATGTATGAAAATTTTTATGTCCTTCTATTGTTGTTTAGCAGATAGAAAAATCTGACTGTATGTTTGTTCTTTGGCAGAAGTAACTATTAACTGAGACCAAATGAGAGTTTCTTATCAGTGCTTTCAATTATATTTTCTTGTGGAATGGACTAATGCTATATATAATTTTTTTTTACTTTCTCATTAGGACATATATTCCAAGTGATGCTTAATGTTTTAGGTACAAGTTTTGGTCTAGATTTTTTTTGGTTTTTATTTGTTTGTTTTTTGGTATTTTTGTTTTGGTTTGGTTTTGGGTGGGGTGTGTTTTTGTTTTGGTTTCTTTTTTTTGGGGGGGGGGAGTATTTGTTTCTTTTTTTTGGGGGGGGGAGTATTGTTAGGGGCTTTGTGTATTAAAAAAAACACTTTAAACTCCTACCAGGAAGACTTTTAGGGGAGCATTGCTGAAGCATACACATCCAGTCACAGGAAAGCTCTCTGACTTGCCCGCTGCTATTATTTGAGAATTTTTTCTCCATAGTTCAATTATTTTTTTCTGATGTTTCAGGAGTTATAAAACCCCATTATTTATTAATAGTCTCCTTGGACTTTGTACACAGTTTTAAAAGTTTTTCCCATCACCTCTGTAGGATTCTAGAACACATTTCTACTATAATATATCTTTTGGTTTTGAAGAACCATGAAAAGTGCTGAGCTTCCTAAAATTGGAAAGTGAGGGGTTCAAATTTCTGATACACAATTTTACATCACTTAGAACATCCCTTACCTTCATTTTACAACTTTTTTGGGGTGTTAGCTACGGTGTGATCTTACCTTCCTTCAACAGCTACATTTGACCACCGAGATAAAAAGCTTTCCTTGAAGCCATGAACATAAATCACAGGAAAGGAAGGAAAATCCCCACTTGCATCCTTCTGGGGTCCTACCTCTCAAGAGACAAAATGATGAGAAAATGTTGTGGTTGCCACTGTGTGCTATTTTTTCATAAATGCCTATACACTTGGGAGAGCATTTCAACAGATATTCTCCAGAATGTTTTTTTTTTTCCTTAGATTTGCAGAACAACATCTCACCACAACACATGATACTACATGATGACTATTCTAGCTACATCCCCTGATTTTATAATTTATCAATTAATCAATTGTAATAAAGAATATTAGCATTGAAAAGTTAATTGAAAAAGCACAGGATATTTTGTCATTTTACTTCAGAAAATTCACACATGAACACCCCTGGAAATGCAAGGAAAACAAATAAACTACAATATTGTTTTTTTCTTTTTAGTACAACTATATCAGACATACTACCAATGCCAGTTTTTTAAACAGATTGATATTTTCTACTTTTGCAATGTTTTGCTTATATTTTTTCCAGGCAATTCTTCAGGAAACTCGATGAAGACTTAAAAAATATGTATTATAGTTATAAACATAAAAAGGGGAGTGAGGATAAATAGAGTTATGGGAAGAGATCATGTAAAGCATGAGCTATCTAGGGATATTCTAGATAATGATATTAAATGTAGAAAATAGAAAAGCAGGTTTATTAGTAGTGATAATGAGCAGGGCTGGAAAAACTGGATTTGGGGTGTCACTGTACACTGCTTTGCACTACTTACAGTAGTGTAATGCATAATATTCAGTATCCTGAAAGATTGATATTTTTAACATTTACCTCTAAGTAGACTTTGGTTTTGGAATAAAACTCCAAACATGTAATTCACTGTTACAAGTTTTGCACTTAAACTGGCATCAACCTGAAATGGAAAATGATCAGGGATACAAAGGATAAAACCACTATAATAGATACAGGTATAAGATGGCAAATGTAGCTTTATCTCTAGTTTTATTACCTTGGTCGCTTCACTCTGGTTAATTAGGAAGGCCTAATGATTGATATTTCCCATATTAATGCCTATAAAATAATTTCATGCATTTCAATGCAGCCTGCTTTGCCCCCTGGCTTTGATTGGAAATACAAATGCTGGGGCATAGAATGCTTTTACAAACGCTCTGTCAGGGGAAAAAAAAATACAACTCCTAGCTGGGAGACAGTATTAAGTAAAGTATGGTGCTAAGGTAAATTTGATCACAAATAATGATCATTTTGCTAAATAGTTTTCTCTTTAAATTCTGCAAGAATACTTGTTCCTTCATGTTTCATTCAATTTTCTGATTTGCTGGATTTCAGCACAATCAAACTACCTTTTTTATTAATTTAATGCTACTTAGAAAGTTATCATACTGTCAAAACTCCATTATCTTCATTCCTGTTGCCTTCCTTAAGAAATTACTTATTGATGATTTTAGAAAGGAAGATTTATTTCAGAGTTGATGTGCAATTTACAGCCGTATTTGTATGACAGAAAAAAGCATGACTGTTCACTTGGATTATACAGAGCTACTGAATCAGACTGAATTCCATTTAAACCCCTCAAAACAACTGAGGTGCTGCAGAGTATTTGAGGTTTCATTCTGGAAGTTGATGGCCTGCTTAGAAACTTCAGAGTTTTGTTGAAAGCTTAATCAGATGTTGCCATGACCTGATTGTTGTGGAGATGAACTTTTAAAAATAACACATGGGTGACCTCCTTTTTCATTACCCAAGCTTTTAAAATGTGATGTGTGTAACATATAGAATGTGAAAAGAACCACAGTCACTTGTTGCCACTGAAAATTAGTTGCTTCATGTCAGCACAACAGCCACATCTTGTATTTTAGAACTTTACTTACACTCTGGTTTTAATCTAAGTCAGGCTTAAATTTTGGCAAGCCAGGTCAGCTTGGCAGGTTGCCCCAATGGGAGTCAGAGGCTGAGGGGAGCACAGATATTCCTAAATTTGTCCAAATCTATTTTACGCATAGTTCATGTGAAATATCACTATGCAGGGAGCCAGTATGAACTAGAAAAGCATTCTTCTGTTTTGTTGAGATGTCAGTATAATTATTTCAAATGTTTTGTGTATGTAAGTAGACAGACACATGGCCATTAGTAATTTAGGATCATGTTACTGGAATAAGTAATTTAATATCCTTAAATGGTAAACTTTAAGGTTGTTACACAGAGCTAAATGAGAATTTTGAAAGTTTCTCTTTTTTAAATATTAATGTAGATTTTTTACATAGCTGGATGTATAGCTGGGCTGAATATAGAGCCCTAAAAAGTCAACTGTGATTCACCTCTAAGGATCTCATAGCCTTACTCTTCCTAGACTTTCCTTTCCCCTTCTTCTTTGTATTCTGGGATGACATAGGGTTTAAAAGTTCTGCTGTAGGCAGGAACAGTTTTCACTAAACCAGGCTACTCAACATCCTGCCCAACCTGGCCTTAAGAACTTAAAGTGATGGGGGCATCCACAGCTTCTCTGAGCAAATGAGAGATGCTACATCTGCTAGAGATGTATGATTTATCTTTTTCCTTTCTATAGGAATATTACAGGGAATTAAAAAATAAAAAGTCAGTGATGTCATTAGATACTCAGAACTCTTACATCGCTTTATTGAATTAGATATTCTTTAAGCATCCTGTGCACACAGAAAGTCAGTGAATATGGGGAGTAATGACAACAAAAGCAAAAGGGAAAGACCATAATTGAGCTTCACAGAAAATGCACCCTGTAGCCTCTTTTATGGAATAAAGTCATGCCCAAAATATGAAAAGGCTGATTGACAACTGACAAAGGCTACAAAATCAAATTTAGAAATTCACTTGTCTGTAGTTTTGATGCTGGCACTTTGCTGCTGCTTAGTGGATGTTCCTTATTTCACCAAGTATTTGCATTTCCATTCAGGTAAAATAAAACCAAAGTTGTAGGACTTAATTTTCCCTGGAGAATAGTATAATGAAAAAGAATATCATATTCTGCCAAAAGCCCGTTTGTCTCCAGAAAGACCTAAAATCTACCTTGCTGTTCTAAAACTTGCCATTCACATAATAGCAGCATCAGCTAAAGGATTTTTATTTAAAAATTAGCCAAACAGCAACATATTTTCAATTAGAATAGGTATGAAACTATCAACATAGCAGCAGTGTTTTGCTTTGTGTGCACGTGTCTTACTTTAATTTATTATTTATGTATTTATTTTCTAGCTGTGGTCTTACTAACCAAATTTGGTTTACTAAATGAATGCTTATTTTTCCAGAACTCACAGAGATTTGGCAAAGGAAATATATGTAGATCCAATATTGAGGGTGTACAAGCACAAGCTATTTCATAGAGGTTTTTGACTCCAGAAGTCTAGTCCCCAGCTGATCTGGGGACTAGACTTCCCAGCTCATCTCTTTCCTTGCCAAAACTCATCACTTTCCTTGCCAAAGCTCATCTCTTTCCTTGCCAAGGTCCTGGTGCTATTTAGATTCAGCATTTAGATATGGTTATTTTTAGTCAATATATATGCCAGATGTACAGAAAGAGGAAAAGCTGGAGAACTGCAGTAGCAACACTTTGACAGGAGACAAGAGCTGACTTGAACATCAGTCCCTGAGCCCGCTACCCACCCTCACAGAATCACTTCCTTTTCTCTGTTTATACCAAGGCTGCTAAACTCTGAGAGGTATTTTCTTCCATAAAGCTATCAAAAAAATAGCTTGAAAAGAAAATCCCCAGTGATAAAAAGTGGTCATTTATTGAGCAAGTTTGGTCATAATTGTAGGAGACTTTACACATCAGTGGAGGCAAATATGAACTCATAATTCTGTGTGTACTTCTCTATCAGCTGTGATACTGTTTTTGGAACCAAACCGATTCTATTTAGGCCACTGTATCACAAAGTCCATTTGTGCAAACCAACGTTGTGTGCTGAGTACAAAATAGATGAGGTGCAATTTTACACCTATTGTTTGGAGGAGATACTGTGTGATTTTATTTGATCATTGTCCTGTTCCAATGTGGGGAACTGTGAGTTCTTTTAAAAATGGATGGTCTAGAATGAAATTTAGTCAACCGAGACAACATTGTACCTGAGAACTGTTTGTTGGTACCAAAAAACAAACACAAAAGGAACTGCCCTACTAAAGAGAGCTAGAAAAGACATGAGGAAGGAAAATGGAGAAGGATGCAGGTGAGGCAGGGGGAACAGAGAGAGAGAGAGAGGAGAACAGAGACACAAAGCAGACATTAGAACCAGAGGCAGGGACATGGGGGTAAAGCAGGCAGGGCTTTGGTCAGGGACACAGGGAGGAAGGACAGACATGAGGGTGAACAAGAGCCAGCGAAGGCAGGAGAGCCAAAAGGCAGGCTGAGGCCAGGGCAAGAAGTGCACGTCAAAAGACTGGAGCCAAACCAAAAAAACAAGACCAAAAGGCCCCCAGACTCAGAAATGCCAAAAAACAAGGCACAAAAAGCCCCAGTCACCAAGCCCAAAGCTAAAAAGCCCCTGGACAAAAGACAAGTCTCTAAAAACCCCCAGGAACTTGTTGAGGAGTAGCTTTTATACCCCCTGGCTCCTCCCAAAGTCTCTCCTGTTGACAGGAGACCACTGGCCCAGTCCAACCTTCCACTGCAGTCTGTTTCTGGAGACCTTCCACCGTCTGATTGGAGAAACCTCTCTGGGAAGTGCAGCGTCCTTGGTGGTCTCCTGCTGACTGCCTGCCCCATGTGAGGTGTGAAATGGTGACCAGGCAAAGTCTCCCCAGAGACAAGGCTTTCCTCCATCTTCTCCTGGCTACCTCCAGCAAGTGGCACATGTGCACCCCCTGCCCCACACACCTCTGACAACCAGTATTGAGACTGAAATCAAAAGTAAATTGGGTCCTCACAGTTCTTTAAGATCATGCATAAATATAGTCTCATTTTGGACAGAGAAATAGATGTTGTGGAAAGAAGATGAAGTTGACAAAATGTCTGACACTTGTTGGGATGTTTTATGTCTTTAATTTAAAGGCTAATTTTGTGATGAATTTTCTATTTTTTTGACAGCAGTATAATGACAAAAAAATACAGCAGTGGAACTTTCAAGGAAATATTCTGGAATCTTTGCTATCACTAAGTGATCTTTAAATCATAGAAGATAAATCCCCTCCTTTTTCCACTACTTAGTCCTTCAACTTATATCTACAAGAGTACATGAATTAGTGATCACTGCCTGTAGCTAACCTCCTCTGAGATTAATTTTGTTGGTTGGTTTTAAAATGAAAAAGAACAAGAAAAATCCAAAGCTCTATCCTTCCAGGCACAGACTGCAGAGTACACAGTATTGCAAATTATTCTTCACTCCTGCTAAACATTGATCCGAAAGCCTTGCAATTCTAACATGAAAATCACGGCAATGCTCCAAGTAATTGCAACTGACAGGGGACAGCTCAAATGCAGGAATGTTTATCTGGATGAGGACCAGAAAGCTGTATACCTTGCATGATCAAATTCATACTCATTAGAGAACCACAGAATTCGATTTAATTCATTATGCTGTTATTGATCTTCATCGAGGAAAAAAAGTTACCGATCTACCTAGTTGGAAATAGTTAGGAGGTATTTTAATATATCTTGGTGGTATTTCTAGTATTTGGGTTTGGTTTTCACCAGGTATGTGTCTCGTCTATATTTTCTTCAGGTGATTCACTCTCTTCCTTACAACTGATATAGTTCAACTTTGAAAACTGCATAAAATTTACCTGCATGTGTGGGTGGCTTGGAATGTGAGATGCATATTTAAAGTAGTACTGTGGATGTATTTTACACTTCAGTGAGTTCCAAACATATTGCATTGTGCTAGTTACACAAAATATTGTACTGGGTTTTCAAAGGATCTTCATTTCATGCTTATTATCAACTGGAATCATATCTTCCCCTGGCAGAAATTATACTAGAATCTGCAGTAGCAAACATAAGGTACTTCCTGAAGGATTTCATCTTCCCTGTGCCATGCTTATTATAGTTAAACACATACAGGCATTAACACACAAGGAAGAGAGGTCTCCTTAATATTTGGAAAGCCAAGAACAGAATAGATATGTAAATAATATTTTTGATTCATACCATAGACCAAATAATTGTTTTGATGCAGACAGAAGCACCACGGAATTGGCTTATTAAAAATATCATCCAAAAACTAACATAAAAGTAGTATGAATTAAATTAGGTATTCATTCATCCCCTGGTTTTGTTTGTTTTATTTTGAACACTTTTGATGAGGAAAAAAGAATTTTCTGAAGTCTAGAAGCTATTTTTAATACTGTTGGTATCCACAGCATCTTTTAGCTTGTAATTGAGTCCAAAGAGCATTCATCTTTAGTACTGAGTATTGATATTCATCCTCCCAAGTGATGGTGTCCTCATGGCTCATACAGTGCCAATCTGCTTAGGTATGGCTGTCCTGGATTGCTTGGCTGGGATTCTTATGCTGTATTTTTCACTCTTCTCAGAACTGCCGTTTGAGCTCAGGAGAGAAAGCATCTGCACAGAGTGGTGCTTATGTACTTAATGACTATATGGGGGAAAAAAATAAGTATTTCTCTCAGCTCTAAGGAGAATCTTGACGCTGGCAAGGGGGGCTATTTACAGACCATAAACGAGACGGGGCTGCTATGGAAAGTGCCTCGAGCTGTTTATTTTTCAGCATCAGTCTCATTACATGATTATGACAATGCAAAGATGCCAACAGCTCACAGTCCAGGCAGCAGGTCAGAGAACTTAATGTTACAACTTACTTTATAAGCTTCTTGACCAATCACACAAAGCAAAAGCACATTGACAGTAGTTCTATCCAGTCACTATAAGCACACATACCTTTGGTTAAAATAATGCTTGCTTATTTCAAATACAATACCTGTTTGTAAGCCTTAAAACACAACGCACAGAGCTCCATTATTAAGCTTTAACCTTCCTAATATCTTGCTAGATAAACTTTCTGTAGCTTAGAGAGCTATTCAGACAAGTGTTAATACACAGACCATTGTTCTATTTGC
>JAWMQZ010000001.1:13451415-13473120 GCA_035584835.1 Tangara arthus
ATCTTGCTAGATAAACTTTCTGTAGCTTAGAGAGCTATTCAGACAAGTGTTAATACACAGACCATTGTTCTATTTGCCCTTGCTTTTTCTACAGTTTAAATAATTTTTCTGCTGATCTAACTCATAACTGCTGCTTAGCTCTGCTCACAGTTCTGCTGTCTCTGAGGCCTGCATCTTTCAACTTTCCCAAAACCCTCTAATTTTATGGATTTGCATGAATCTGAAGGATTGGTCACAATTTGGTTCTAATCTTCATCCTCCTTTGATTTTGGGGTGAATACTGGCTTAACTACCAACTCGTATAATTAATTCTTCTTCTATGTGGTCACAGAAAAAAAAAAAGACAGTCTGTATATAATTTCTTTTTTCTAAAGACCCCAAACTTTTTGACCCATTTAGAAAACAATCCAAAAACCAGGTCTGTGTTTTCATGGATTCATAGCAGACTGGTTACATTTGGTCTTGTTCTATCTGATCGCCGATCTTCTAAGAAATGTGAAAATTTCTTGCAAAATCCCATATCCTGATAATTGTTTTCTGGAATAGGAAAGGATTTGAATCCCTCAAGCAGAGACTTGAATTCTGCTAAAATCTGTAATGTGATTCACATAGTTTTGTCTTTAAGTAAGAGATGTTACAACTTTCTTATCCATATAAATAAAATCTATGCTGATTTTAACCCAGTGAACAGCAAGTGTTGGAAGTTTCAGGAGACCTGGGTTCAGAAATGGCAGCTGTAAGAGGTGTGATATTTTTATAAAAAGTCTGACAACTGACAGAGATGTTCTTCTGTAAAAAATTTAAGTTTCTGATAATTAAGAGGTTATAGAAATCAGTGTCTTTAGACCAGATTTGGCAGTGTCCTTTTCCTGAGAATTTGTGGCTGAATATGTCATTAAATCTGTTCTTTAATATTTTGTACAAATTTTTGTCTCATTTTCATTCAAGTACCAGTGCTGGGTGAAGCTCAGATTGATTTCTTTTTCTTCACCACAGTCTGACAGCCTTTGAATACAGACAATATTTTATGTAAATGGTTCATTACCCACTAACTGAATTACAGGCTTTGGCTCGAATTCTGGCATGTCCTTACAAAAATATCTTTCATAATGTGGAGACAAAAGCAATGTCAAATCTAGGAGAAGGTATGCAAATAATTTTCAAATGGATCAGAAAACAAATTTTTAATGGTGTTTCAAACCCCTGGTATTCTGTCCACAAAATTAAAATTCTTCTTATCATTTTCAGTATCACTTTTTATAATTAACTCTTTATAATGTATAACTAACTCTTTATAAATATAACTCTTTAAAATGTAGGAATGTTAGAAAAGCTAGACTTTTGACTTCTATGTGTTTGATCACAAATCATAAAAATAATATGATATTTCTATTCTTAAAGGTGTGCTGACTCCAATGTTATTTTTTGCTTTTGTTTCATGCGTAGAATTTCAGCACCTACAAACACGTGCTTTACTTTCATAGATTTTTTCTACTTTGAAAGATATACTCTTGCTTTTGATTTCAGAGAAAATATTTCTTTCAACCTAATTTGTAAATTAGATCTTAAGCTGAGCAGAGGATAAGAAAGCTTCCATTAAGCTTTCTTAATATATTTAAGCTTTAATATATTTAAGCTTCCATTAAGTTTTCTTCCATATTTTCTTAGTGGCTTGAAATCCAGTCTTTGAAAAAAAGAAAAAGAGATTCACACATCCAACTGTGTTTCAGAATTCCATAAAATGGCTAAATTATTTATAAGGTTCTTTGTCATAAGCTTATTTAAAAGAATTTAGACTCTGAATGATCTAATTAGCTGTAACTGTTTGTTTTGGTAAATTTGATATAAAGTTTGTTATTCTCTTTTACATAATTATACCGTCAACAGTCTGATCTCTTACATTTTTATATGATGAAAATAGCTATTAAGAAAGATCATATTATAAAAGAAAGGCAAAAATAGAAAATGTTTTTGCAGTAATTTAGCATATAAGGAAATTAATGTGGTTTTCTTACAACTCTGTAGTAGAAAGCTTAAGTTGTTTATCTAACACAAATATTAATGCACCATATTTAATACTATTTTTTTTCTCCCTTGAAGACTCTAAGGAGACTTTTGTGGGCAGATTATCAACTGCTTAGGTCTGCCTGGTTGTGGCTGATTTTTAAACTGTGTTTGTGCTTTTGCAGATGTGCCATCAAATCCGTACGGAGTACGAGTTTTAGAGCTGTCCCAAACCACTGCCAAGGTTTCCTTCAATAAGCCAGACTCACACGGAGGTGTGCCCATTCACCACTACCAAGTGGATGTGAAAGAGGTAGCCTCGGAAACCTGGAGAATAGTTCGCTCCCATGGAGTTCAAAGTAAGTATACAAAAAATAACTGGAAGCATTTTAACTGAGAAGAACGTCCAAGGAAAATACTGTAAGTATTTCTCAACTGTTTCTTTATTTGTCTTAGTCCAGTAGCTGTATCTCTGTATCAGTGCAGACCTCTCTACACCTGTTAGAAATAGTCCTTCACCTTTGTAACTGTTCATTTTTTTATTAAAAAAATTTACAATTGTTATCCATTTTTCACGTCCAGTCAAACGCCAGCTTTTGAGGCTATACATTTCAAAGAGAGTAGAAATGACATTGCATTTGAGAATGTGCATTATGTATGCAGCTAAATGAATAATTTTAAGTAAGCTGTTATATAGTATTTAATCCTGGGCACTAATTACTGATTGTGAGCTACTTAGTAACTTTCTACATACCTGTTAATATTCAAGATACCTGTTTCAAAAGCATATCATGTTTGTTCAGAAAACATTAAATGCCCTCTCAAAGGATATTTACTTGCATGTCTCTTGGCTGAAAAGAGCATAAGCCTGCCCAAACAGACGAGAGTTCTTTAGGACCCTGATGAGTTGGGGAGTTCATACAGAATAATGTTAACTTCTGTATCCAAATATGCCTTTTGATATTTTCAGTGCTACTTAAGGCAGCCTGAACAGTTTTCTGATTAATTCTTCAGCAGGTAAATGGTTTTGCAGTTACAAATCTAAAGTGTGTGTCTCTTTCCCTTTCACATACTGTAATACAAAAATTCTGCACTAACTGAACATGCTCAAAATTACAGAATTATTTCAAAGAAACTTATAATAAACATTTAGTTAACATGTTTGAAAAAAAGGTTTATAACTCCTTATCTTTTGTTTTTCTTAGCTCAACACAGTAACTGTGTGTATAAATGTAATCATGTAAATCATAGTAACATTCATTTTATTCCAGTAAAGCTTGAATTTCTCTCCATACGAGAAGATCTAAAGAAGAATGTGCCTGCCCTCTATTTGCAGAGCAGGAACAGTAATGGATATTGGCGTACTTCCACTTTTTCATGCAATGTTGCAGATCAAGTTAGAGACTTTTATTCCCATAGCTGCTTCCTTCAATGAATTTGCAATAATTGTTTTCTGATCTATATTAACTATATCAAATAAGTAAAACCTGAAGTGACCAGTCTGCGTAGTAGGGTGCAAGGTACTCAAATGAGTAAAAACCCAGTGACTACAGAGTCAATCAATCAATCACACAGATGGTTGATTTAATTGTAAAACCAGAACAAACACATGTCCTCAGTGTTAAATTTCCAAGAAACATATTCACCTTACTCCCTATAAAGCTTTCTTTCATATTATTTCTGTTGGGAAGTTTATTAAAATATAATTTGATTACAGTACGAAAGATGTGTAATTTGACAGACCCTTATTACTAGAGTTGACTGGAGCTGCCTTCTTCAAAAAATCACTCTGCTTTTGAAACATTCTTTCAGCATTGACTGTTGTTGCTCACTTTGGAGATTTCTGTATAACATGGATTGGTCTTGGAATCGTTTTGGTCCAAGACTTGTTTGAATTCTATGGTTCTAAAATTGGAGTAGAGTGACAGATACAAATACCTGTAGTCCTTATGCAAACTTTATGACCATGAAGGAGATTGGAGCATTTAGGATCTCTGCTGCCACTCTTACTCATATTAAACATTTCTTTGGCAGAGAGCTGTATTACTCCTGCATGCTGTCTTATTATTTCCCCACATCCTCCTTTGTATACTTTATTCTCCTTTTTCTCATGGACAGTTTCAGGAGGTATACCATCTTGCAAGCATGTTGTCCTCTTCATTTCATTGTCTCCTAATTGTATGCCAAAAGGTTTTGTTGAGAAAACAAAATAGGTCACACAATTTTGGACATATTAAAGATACCTCTTAATAGCATATGTTACCAAAAATTACTCCAAGTGATGACAAAAACGAGTAAGAATGAATACAACCTGAAAAGCCATCTTTGTCTACAAAGAGTCATGTAGTAAATACATAAATATTGAAAGGACAGTGGGAAATATCAAAAATTAATACTACATTCATTATGAATTAATGATGTTTTCTGAAATCTCTACAGATATACCCTTGTGTAGAAAGATTGAGACTATATATCCCATATTTCTCTGAATTGCTCTCTGAGCTATTTTAGAAATCAATAACTGCTTCAGATCGTCAAACATTTACTAAACAGAAGACATCTTGTTTTCATAAATCTTATTGAAGCTACATTATGTAGTTGTATAGGGAAATCAAAAGTGACCTGGTTTCATTTATCATAAGTCCCTGCAGATATTCTATAATAAGTTAAATACTTATTCTATTTGTGAAGTACTATAGGGCCAAATCAGAAAACCAAAACATGTTACCAAAGCACAAAGATAACAGTCCAGAAGAGAAAAGGCTTTTGCAAATGGAGATGTCAAAAAACAAACTTAGTGTCCTTTTTTAAAAAGGAAATGCTGCTAAATTTAAATGGAATCCTTCTGGAATATTGAGCCTTTGCATGTTTCCTGGGCATTCAGAGGGTTTTAGCAATTTTTCTAAAATATCTGTTTAAAATTCTCTCCATTTATATTTTACCCTACTTCCAGTGTCATGTTCAGATAACCTTGAGATGCCCTCTCCAAAATCCCTATTTTCAATTCCCGATATATTTTTCAAAGCAGCAAAATCTTTGTGTGAAGCTTCATTAGTGT
The DNA here is from genome assembly GCA_035584835.1 of Tangara arthus. Taxonomy (NCBI): domain Eukaryota; kingdom Metazoa; phylum Chordata; class Aves; order Passeriformes; family Thraupidae; genus Tangara; species Tangara arthus. The sequence continues at coordinate 13,456,478 of JAWMQZ010000001.1, forward strand.
GAAGGTGCTATTTTGTTTTGTTTTGCTTTTTTCTTTCAGCTTCTTGAGACATTTAGGATACTTTATTAAAAGGATAATAAAAAATACATATTCCTGGGACAGTTTCTGATTGTGCTTAAGTAATGAAGAACCACTTTCCTAGCATGCCTCAACATCATCTCAGCTAAGAGGAGGATGTTTAGAATGCAGTCAGTTTTCTGTATTGCCATTTGTAGTTGGATCATCATAATTTCCACACTCAGTCAATATTCCTTAATGGAAACAAAACCACTTTTTCCATCTGTTCACATTTGAGGGATGTTTTATGGCTAAGGTTCTGATATAAATGCTGTTTACACAGGGACAGATAACTGCTTGCACACCTCGAGTGGTGGCGCATTCATAATGCATGGGCCGTGATTTTTTTCCCAGTAGTAAGTGACAAAATATTCTGAAATTTTACAGGATGGTTATTTATCAGCCAGATTTAACTCAGGAGAGGTAAAACTGCAGACCTTTCTTGCCACAATGTTCAAAATGTGCCAATTCCAAAAACACCATCGTGGGAAAGAGACAGAAAACTTACAGACCAGGAAGATGTTGTACCTGGAAGACTCAGAATTCCAATACAGGGATTTTCAAGACTAAACTGTCTTCTACTCCCTCTCTACTGTGACTTAAAGAAATAATGTAGCTGTCCTCACACAGTAAAAAAGAACAACCATAAAGTGGTAGAATTAATGAAAAATTCTTTTTAAAATTAAACAAGCCTTACAGAAATGTAGCTGCAGAAGCAAGTTTATAAATAAAGAATTAATAGGTTTTCAAAAACTTTTTGGGAATAATTGCTTCTAATGGTCACAAGGCATTAATTTTCATTTGGTTATGATCCAATAGCTATGTATAAAACCTTTTACAACCAACATTATAATTGTTTTATTTGTATGAAAACCACAATAGATGCTTATCAAAGTTGTTAGGTATTCTTCTGTAATCAATCATCCAGTAAATACAAATAAGTTTAATCAGGATGATTAAGCAGTATGAAGTGAATTCTATGCAAATCCAGTCTGCAATTCTCTTCATCTTCCCTTTTCTTCAAAAAACCCCTCTAAAGGTGACTTTTGTCTCAAACTTTACTACTTTGAACTGTTTTCAGGTAAGGAGAAAATTCTAGTCTTGGAGCTGTAACCAGGAATATCTATTTCCCTGTTCTCTCCCCTTTGTCTTTTATAATGAAGAAGATTTCATTTGAAAGTCTGTGCTGATTGCAGCTATTGAAGCAGAGCACAGAAAGTGAAGCAATCATCTGATACACCAATTTCAGTCTATTAAGGGATTTAAAATCATAATCAACACTCTCATAATTCAGCAAGAGATCAGGGAGCAAATGGCAGTGAGATTTTTCTGCACTTTTTAGGTGCTCCTCTGAATATGAAAATAGTTTTGTCGAAGGCCACAAGCAAATCCAACTTTACAGTGGAGTTCTCTGTGGACCAGAGTCCCAAGGGGAGGTGAAGAGAAAAAAAAGAAGTGAAAAGAAACCCACTAATCCTGAAGTAGCAGAAATGCAGATAGTAGTGGCAAGATTAATTCTCCGAGGAGAGTTTGCATCCTTTCACTCAGACAGCTGAGTGTGGGAAGGTGCCCATCCACCATCAGCAAGTGGACAACCACAGGTGAAGAGCATTTGCCAGACTTTCTTCTGTAGGCACAAAGAAATCAGTGACAAGGTGGAAGAGATACCTGTGCTGGGAAAAATCACCTTACCACAATCCTCTGTGCAGTTTTGTTTTCAAAGAAAGGACATTAACTGATCTGTTTCTGTCTAATCAACAAGAATTTAAAAGAAAAAGCCTCCTTTATTTTTCCATTTTGTGCAATATTGACTTCCAAGGAAGAAATAAGATAGAGTCTCTGAAATTCAGTTCTTCACATTCAATCCCTCAGAAAGCACCACTGATTAATAGAGAAACCATCAAGGTCTTGTTTTGTCTTGATAGCATTATAGACATTAGTAATTCTGGTTTACAGGCAGCAGATAATACATTTATAAAAATTAGCTTTTGCACAAATCCAAACCACTGTGGAAGTGGGCTTGAAACCTCAAAAATGTTCACTCTCTGAAAACATTTGAGTGTCTTCAACAGGAATACAAAACACTTTAGTTCCTTTGTTCTTCAATTTGCAGGTAGACGGATAAGGATTTTTTTTCCCCAAAGCATTATATATTTCTGAGTGAAATACCAAGAAAAAACAGTCTCTGCATTTCTAGTGCTACTCAATTTGCTGGTGATAGAACAACACAAGGAATACATTAAACTCAGTCTCATATTCAGATTACTGTGGAAATTCACCTCTGGCATAGGTGGGTGGCTGGCAGTCTTAGAGAAGAGAGGGTATTTGTGGAGCCAATACACACACACCCCACCTTTGCTTTCTCTAAACTACTTGTGTTTAGAAATTTTCAGATTCCAGATCAGAGTTTCATTTTCCTATTTCTTAGTATTAATCCTGTGAATTTTTTAGGCAAAAATTTTAATTAATTAATTTTTAATTTTTAAAATTCAATTCTTTATTTTTCCTATAAAAACTTAATAAATTTGGAAGACTTCTTAAAGCAAGACTTCTCATTCATTGAATTTAGAGACATTTGAGGAGGGTTCTAGTTTTCCTGAGTTTCTGGGGAAGTTGCTAATGTATAATGCCTGGATGATTTAGAATTTCTTATATCAGGAACAATTATATCAGCATGAAATGACTGGATCTTAAAACTCAGAAATGTCTCATCTCATTTATTTTTCTAGGAAATAAAAACCCAAATAGAAACAACAGCAAAACCCCCAAACCAAATCAACCAAACACTGACCCCCTAAAACATGCAAACTAAGACAACCAACCCACAAACCCAAAAACCCCACAAGCTCTAAGTCTCTGAACTTTACTGGCATCTATAAGTCTTGGCATTTTTTTACAAGATATTCTGGGTTGGGTTTCAACCCTTTTAGTGAAATTATGCCCAGAATTATAATTTAGGTCTTATGGGATACTAGCATAAAATAATTTCTACAATAGACAAATTATATAAGCTAAGGTTATACATACATTTCCAAACTTTGGGGTAGAAAAAAGAAAGGTATAGAAAATCAACATGTTATACAAAATGCTTTTTTGAATCTATATCTGTTTTGTATTTCAATGGTCAAGAATGGGGTTTTTTTTATATTAGAGATTCTTCTTTGGATGGCAGAAAGCAGAAACTTTACAAATAATGTGCAAAATATAATACTATTCAATAGTAAAAGTGTTACTTGTAAATATATTTCATGCAGTGGTATCAAAATATACCAAAGATAATTTATCAACATATATTTCTTTAGTGAGTATTTCATTGAAGGAGACAATAATTTTTGAAGCCTTGTGATAACATAATCAGACTATGGGCAAGAAGAAGTGAAATATGTTTTTACAATTTTCCATTTTAAGGCAAAATGAAAGGATGAAAAATATTTCTAGCTAAGAAATGTTGAAATATTTATTTTTTCTGGAAGAAAAGAAAACCCTTGGCAGGTGAACAAGTTGCATTATATTACTTTTCTGAAAAATAAACACAGCATAAGGAAAACATCTGAGCTTGTACAGCATCTTAAATATATGAAAATCAAGCAACAATAAATTTAAGGTTTCAGTTTCAGCTAATAAGGACTTATCCAGTTACAAGCACTAATGCAAATACTTGCTTTCTTTAGTTTTTTCTCTCTGGGTTTTAACAACTTAAAGCTCAAATCTGAAATAACTAATTCTTTGTAATTTCACATTCCAATCTCAACAGGTTCTGTTTACTTCCCTTTTCATCTGAGTACGCTACATTTCATGTACTTCATGGAATTCTAGAATAATTTAGCTTCCTAAATTCCTAAAGGTCCCAAAAGCATCTTTGTCACCATCAGCTCCAGCTGCCCCAGATTGCATCAGGGTCAAATTCCAAGTCTTGCTAGGACTTTGCCCTGAGTTCTAAATGTCTCTGTGGATGGAAATTCCATATTTAGCAGTTTGTTCATATGTTTTTTTTTGTGGTTTTTTTCAATGAGTGTTTTTTTTTCAAACCAGGTCCTGTCTCTACTTTTTTATTCACATACATTTATCTGTGTTTTGAGGTGTATTATAGAAGATAAGTGTTTTCCCTTACCCAAGAATGTTCATAAATTACTTAAATTACTGTGTGTTCTGCCTGGTACTGCTTCTCTTTTTGCTACAAATGTCCTTAAAGTTAGAGGAAGTTATGTACATGCCCGTGTTGATGAGACAATCAAAACTTGAAATCCTCTCCGTCTGTATTGTGCTATTTAGTTTTGAATTGGCTGTACCAATGAGAAGATATTGATGAGGTAGGCAACTCACAATAAAAGTTCTTAGTGAAAAAAACCCATAAACCATTAAATTTTACAAAAGGTCATTCCATTTTCTCTTTGCATTTTATATATATCTATATTTAACATTCCAAACTCTGAAATGGTGTGCTGTGTTTTGGTTTTTTTGGGAAGGGGGTGGAGGGTTGGGGTTTTGGGGGATTTTGGTTTTTTCTGCGCAGATCGGCTTTTTAGGTAAAAGTACTTTCATTTTCTGTCCTTAAGCAGAATAATTTTGGTGGACATCATATAAACAAAGATTCTTTCAGAAGACTTCAAAATTTTATTGAATCATAGAATTATAGACTGGTTTGGGTTGGAAGAGACCTTAAAGCCCATCTCATTCCAAACCCTCTTCCACAGGCAGGGACACCTTCCACTAGACCAGGTAGCTCAGAGCCCCATCCAACCTGGCCTTGAACACTTCCAGAGATGGGACATCCACATCTTCTCTAAGAGACTTGTGCCAGGGTCTCACTCTCCTCATAGGGAAGAATTTCTGCATAGATTTCCCCTGAGATTTCAGAAACACCATTATGGCAGAAGATATTCTTTCCTATCATGAAACAAAGCCATTACTATCTCTTATTATTGAAATTGAGAGGAAATCTAATAGGCAGATTAGTAAGAATTCACATGAATTACCTCTTAGGTTACAGGTTTTTTATTTACTGCTTCTTTTGTACTAAAGCATGAAAGTATGTACCCCACTGATTACTGAAACAGTTTCCCAGTGTAACAATATTTAACCATTAAACCAGGAAGACTTTCAAATAGATTCCTGAGAGATACAAATCCCATATAATTAAATTATTTTCCTAATTAGTTTAATGATTAAGGAGAAGATATCTGTATAATTTATAGATCAAACAGAAATAAATTGCAAAGAGTTTGGTAGGCTAAGTCAGCACTCAAAATTACTTTCAGAGTTGAAAATCTTCAAGGCAGAATCCATTAATTTCTACTGCAAGCTGCAAAAGCAGAAGGAAAAATGCCTTCATCAGCCTGTCCCAGGGGGAAAATTCATCTTGAGACATTTAATTCCTTGTCATATCTGTCAGATTTGACTCACTATGGCATGAATTGTGATCACACTCAGTTCAACAACAACAGCTACTATTCATGAGTGTTTATGTCTTTCTGAAATACCATGTAGGTACACCACAAATCTAGAAGTACCTGAAGACTCAGAGGTTTTGGCTCTGTTAAATGATGGCATAAGCCATTCAGAAAAAAATTCTGTGTCATGAATTGAGCTTTAGGACATGGTTCTTGATTTATCAACCTGTTAGGCAGGCAGTTGAAGAACAGCAAAGAAGAACAGAGCAAAATCCAGGATCAAAACCCCCTATAAAGCTAGACCCCAAAATTATATTGTTGCTTTATACCCCATTTTTTTATTATGTCATATTTATTATCATTGTCAAATTGACTAAAATTAATGTTTTCATTTAAGAAATTGCCCATATTCAGTTGGCAATAATTGTTAATATTTTCAAAAAAATTTGTGGATCATTCCTCTTATCTGTTAATATCTAATGATACTATTGATAAGCCTAAACTCTTTTTTTTTCAAAATAAACTGAGTATTTAGTTTGATTCAAAAATAGTTTTCTCAAAACCTACTTTGAAATTACAAGAAGGCAGGAATTGCATATATATATATATATATATACACACATATTCTATTAAGCTATAGTGTTGTAAGACCTGATACAAATAATATGAATAAAAACTGTTTATTTTTTTTTTAAATCTTCATTCTTGGGTTAAAATGGTATTATGCAATTTTCCAATAAAATTTTCAAAGGCAAGTTGTCATTAAAAAAACCCAAAAGTGAAAGAATGTATGCAGTTTTATAACTACTATAGGCTACAAATAAATGTGAGGACAAAGACCACTTCTTATTCAATTATTTTGTGTATATGCCTGCATGTAAGAAAATTATTCAGCTCTTTAATTCTGTCTCTATACTAATTTTGGCCTCCATCCAAATCTTCGCTGTAAAAGTCTCTTGTGGTTGAAAAGGTTGAACTGTAAATAAATGTCTTAAACTAAATTATATGGATGGATTAGAGAGACTGGAAAGTGAGAAGTGTAAAGGGAAAACGATGTTTAAACATCTCAGGTTTTTATACAGACCTGAAACATCAGGAGAATGAGATGTACTTTTCACATTTAAAGGTGAATAAAATGTCATGAGAAGTGAAGAGAATCCAGATAATTTACTGCACAGCATGAGTTCATAACTAAAAGCAACTTTTATGCAGATATAACCACTATATGAACTTAATCTTTTTTTCCCTGTAATTCTGTGTTTGTAATTGCATTCGGTCAACCAGTCAAAACTCATTGCACAATGTGATTAATGGTTTTCTCAAGACACAGACTTAAAAATCTGTAGGAACAAATGGAAGATACTTTGATTGCAAGAGCACATAGTAAATATTTTAATAAGAAATTAAACGGAGAAACAGTCATTCCAAATGTATTTCACCTGGTGATGTTGTGACAACTCTGGTCTATTTCCTATTTAGACCTTTCAGGCTTTTCTTAACTGCACACTCTCAAGTAAATTTATGGTGAACAGCTGATCTGATGTAAAGGTCTTGCTGACGTGGCTTGTAAAGGTAAATCTTGTTAAGCAGAGAGTGATGCAGTGCAGTATTGGGTATGAAGAACTGATAAATGAGACACATGGTGCAGCTGCAAATTTTGCCTTTCAAGTGTATTGTATTCATCCACATTTATTGTACATTGCTTGTCTACTTAGAGAAAGATAAGGTACATTTATGGAATATTTATGTGTATATAAACTTCTGCTGCACTTTGTAATACAAAATAGAGAAGTGCTCCAGGATGACAGAGTATTCTTTAAGTGTTTTCAAGGTCATTGAAAGACAGAGTGGTTATGAATAGAGCTCTCCTTCAGCCGCATAAAAGAATGAGCAACAGAACAATAGCATGACCCTATCTGTACTACATTTCCCAATATCTTTAAATTAATCTCTTTTTATTACTTTTTTTCTGTTTCCCCATTTCTTTCTTCATTGGTAAGAAATAAATTATAGTATACAGGAGTAGGATGGGGATGAGGAGGAAAGTTTTGAAGGAAAATTATCTTTGCATGTAAGAAGCAAAAGAACAGTTCTTGAAATCATCATTCATGTCAGCCTTGAGGTCTTTCCGTTTACAGAGTAGGGAATGTTAGGAAAGACACATTCAGGATCATGACAATGGCATCTGTGGAGATTGCAGAAATCAGGAACTGCTTTGTTCTTTTTTCAAGTGGTGGTGGTGGTTAGGTTTTTGCCAGCTCCTGAATTGGGTAATAGAGCAAGTAGACTTTCTTTTCCTCACACTTTGCATGCTCCAGACTTGAAAAGTGTGTGGCTTAGAGGAGTGAAAGACAGAAGTCCTGTGTCAGAACCTGCTTCTTAGGCAGCTCCAAGGCTACAGCAACTTAAGTGAGCAAAGTCATAAATATTTTACATATTCTGTTTATTACTGTTAGAAAGCAGAATTAAAGTGAAATTTAAAATGTTGGCATTTTAAATAGCAGTCTTAATTGAGAGAAAAGTCTTGCTAATATATATGAATTTACCTATGAAAAATTCTCTGCTCATCTAAGCACAGTAGTTAAAATATTCATTCGCTGTGCTCTCAGGTATTCCTTTGGCTTACCATTAAGAACTTCTAAATTCTCAACATCTGTTTTGTTTCACTGTAAGAATGCTGACGTATTTGTAGTAATGGGCAGTTTAGGTCCATCTGGTTAAGGAAAGCAGCATCTAATTTGTATATAATAACACAGTACAGTTTTGTAACACCATAAGAAAACTAGTGAATTGTATTTTGTTACACAAAACATCCTAAATATGTTGTAAAGCCTCATAGGAAAAAGAAATTGTAGCTCTGCAGAACTTTGCTGACAATAGGAAGTAGATGCAGCTGTTAAAAGTCATTGTTTCCTTAGACTTTGGAGGCATTTTGGCCACAACATCCCCTGCAGTGCTACAAGCTGAGGCAGAGTGGCTGGAAAGCTGCTGAGAGGAAAAGGACCTGGGGATGTTGGTCAGCAGTGGCTGAACATGAGCCGGCTGTGCCCAGGTGGCCAAGAAGGCCAGTGGCACCTGGCCTGGATCAGCAGTGGTGTGGCAGCAGGGCCAGGGCAGGGATTGTCCCCTGAGGTGGGTGGACACTGGGGAGGCCACACCTGGAATCCTGTGTTCTGGAGTGAGTTTTGGGCTCCTCACTGCCAGAAGGACATTAAGGGGCTGGAGCATGTCCAGAGAAGGGCAACAGAGCTGGAAGGGTCTGGAGCACAAGTTCTGTGAGGAGCAGCTGAAGGAGCTGGGGGTGTTTGATCTGGAGGAAAGGAGCTCGGGGATGAATTTATCCTTCTTTACAACTCCCTGAAAGGAGGTTGTTGCCAGATGGGGGACAGTCTCCTCTCCCAGGAAATTAGTGACAGGACAAGGGGACACCATCTTAAACTGCAGCAAGCGAAGTTCAGGCTGAACATCACGAAGAATTTATTTCATTCAAGGAGATGTTAAACTTTGGAACAGACTACCCAGGGAGTGGTGATGGAGTCACCATCTCTGGAGTTGTTCAAGAAACAAATGGATATGGCAGCTGACAAAGTTGCAATCAGTCAGAGCTTGGACTCAATCTCAGAGATCTTTTCCAACTGAACTGATTCTGTGATTTTTGGTTGTTTTTTTTCTTTGGATTTTATTTTGGTTTTTTTTTTTGGTTTTGTTTGGGTGGGTGTTTTGTTTTGTTTTTTGCTCGTTTGTGGTGTGGGTTTGTTTTTTTTTTTTTTTTTTTTTATTAAAAAAGAAAATATTTAGCCAAATAATCAGTGACTAGTTCAGGATAAGTTACTAGTTTAGACCTCAGTTTCACCCTGATATATTAAATCAGTCACCAGGATCTTCAAATGACAAACTGTGTGTGTTTATTACACCATGAACTAGTGTATACACATCAACAGAACGTGTCCCAGGTGCACCACGGGAGCTAGGGTGGGCCTCATGCTCAGAAGATGCAGCTTTTGTCTCCTGTGAATTCAGGAGAAGCCTACCTCACCTTCTGCCCAGGATCTTTCAATAACAAAAAATAAATGGATGGAGTTTTGAATGTAGGAGACCATTTTCAGCTCCCACTTTGTGTTGCAAATTTCAGATGGGATGGAAGTCTACTGGAACTCTACTGTAAGAACAAAGAAAAAAAAAAAAAAAGAAATCAAAAAGGGCAGGAAAAACTGACATACCAGAAATTCCTTTGGCCCTGCCAGGGAAAGTGAGAGATTCTAGCTTCCGCCATGTATGAAATAGACTGGGATAGGACACAGTTTGATTTATACAACTGAGGAATGAGACAAAGTGATATAGCTGCAGCAAGAGTAGAGGAAAGGAAGGTATACGTTCATAACTAACTCCTGCCTCCCCACTCAAAGTGTACTTCCTTCTTCAGTAATCAAGGTTAGATTCCAAACTTTGATATAAAACAGGGAATACATGGTAGCATTGCCTACATGGTAACAATGAACATATTTTTGTAGTCTCTTAATAAATGATCTTGTTTTATTTTCTGGGTTGTCTCCCATTAAGCATTCTTTTCAGCCTTGAAGGGTATTCAAAAAGAGAAAAAACAATAGGATAAATGACAGTGTAAATTATCTTAATAAGGGTTTTAATTGCCCCTCTGCATTGAGATTACAACAGTTATTCCTTTACTACATTTTGTAGTATTTTGTGTTCACTCAATAAAGTATTACTTACCTAGATGTCTTAATTCTGCTGTCTTTCTGTGTTCAGATTGCCAATGTAAGTTCAGTGCATTCAATGGCCTCGTATTTTTTCTTACAGGATAATTTTAAAACTAGTCTCTGCAGAAAGTAAATTTGATTAATGAAAATGTTTAACTTAATCAGGTTTTATATCTAGCAGTATAATTTGTACTACTAAAATTGCAGCAATTATAGTGACATAAATATTTAACAATGAACCCTGCTGAGAACATTAGTCATATGTTAGAAGGCATTTTGAACAATACTTTCTTTTCACATCATGAAGGGAATATCTGGTAGAAGTCCAAATCCCCATTGATTTCACTGCATTCATTTATTGTTTCATTAAACTTTTTAGTATAGTCCTTTTCAAGTGTCTGGTTGCTTCTCCAAGCAAAATCTTACCATTAAGAATTTTGCAATAGTTTTATAGCAGAGGGCAAAATGTTCCAAGAACCAAGACAGTGTTCCCCTTTAATTTATAGAATCAGAAAATTTGGTTGGCAGGAATACTTGGTATTTATCTGGTCCAACCTCCTGCTTGAATCAAGACTACTACCAGTCTTAGATTAGGTGTGGTTTTGTCTAAATCAGTCTCAAGTCCCAGGGATGGAGATTCCTCACCCTCTTTTCTTGGAATAACTTGTTTCAGCGTTTCATGTCTCTCCCAGTGTATCAATATTTCTAACACCTGGTCTGAACATGCCAAAAAAAAAAAAAAAAAAAAAAACGGAAAAAAAAGCACAGTCACTTTTTCTAAGGACTCTTCATCAGTCTCCATGAGATCCAAAATTTGTATTCATCAAATTAATGCTTCTATATGCTGTGATAGGAAACTGTTAGCCATCATTGAACATTGCTTAAATTATTGTCCGATAACTTGCAAATCTACAAAACACTGACAATGCTGTGAACACATACAGAAAAAAATATAAAATATTTCTTAAAAATTTGCTCCAAAACACTTATTAAATAAATAAAATGAGGGGTTAATGAATACTAGGAGGAGATCTGACACTTTAAAAGAGGTATTTCAAAGAGCATTTGTTTTTGAAATGTATTTGAATTGTGTAATTTTGAAGCTGAGAAAGTATTTCCATTTTTACCTATTGCATTCTGTAAAGAATTTTTTTCATTCAGGATGCCTTTGTTTAGTTTAATAAGATCTTCTTACAGGGAATATCACTTGTTTCAAGCACTCCCTATCCTGAACTTTATATTTATTGGTAGTTATGAAGTTTTTAATTGCCCATTCTTTCTTTATCCTCTCCTTTTCCTCTTCCATTTCCTTCTGTCTTTTCCCTTTCCTATTCTTTGACTTCCATTTCCCTTTCCTTTAATATCTACAAGTGCCTTTTGTGAAAGTTGACTGCATTTTTCAAGATTTGATATTAAGTAGCTGGCTTGGTCATCATAAAGGTAGTCAAAGAAATATATAAATAAAAACTTGAAGAAAGAGGTATTAAAGAGTGTGTATTTGAAATATAAATTCCATTGTAGTGGTGATGGGAAACAGAATCTGTCAAAGCTAGATCCTGGTTGCACTTGATTGCTGATAGGATGCTAATCAGTAATCAGTACAAGTGGCAGGATTTTTTCATAAAATATTTGATTTTATTGTCAAATCAGTATAACAGAAAAAAATTGAAGAAGATATCAAGATAATATGGTTTAATTTATCATTTGAAGTACAGATATTTTTTGTAAACCTATAGCCTAAAAATAATATTTGCATTGACTTTTTTTTTTTAATTACTGCATAGGTGATTTATTTTGTATGCAATTCCTGCAAGTGTGTTTCTGTTCTGAATAAAGCTGTGCAAGGTTTACTGATCTGATAATTTATCTCAATACATTGCTTTTGTTCAGGAATGTTTTCTTTTTCCCTGTGTGCTCTACTGTTATTCTGATTAAAACCAAGTTGAATTAAGGGTGTTTTTTAAATAAATGAACTTCTAAAGAAAATCTATTCATTTTTATACCTGAAGTTTGTTAAATGAAGAACCCCATCTTCTGCATTCATGATGATTCAATATATTATGAATTATGTTGTCAATCCACAAATTTACTCTTTTCTAGGCACTTTAGTTTACACTCCTGCTTGCTTTATTTTCATTAATTTATAGTACTGTGCATTTTGTAACTATGATTTTCCAATGGATTACTTAATCTTTTCTGACTAGTTTTTTCTCAGTAGAAGTAAGTATCAAAGAAAAGCCCTGAATAGGGATGCTACTTTTGGTTCAGTTTGTATAGTGATATCTCAAAATCCAGACCAGTAAAATTAAAAATTAAATACATGGAAGAAAGGAGCTTAACATGATAATTGTGTTTTAATGTGTTATATATTAATATTAATAAAAATATTACAGCTATTTTTTGCCAAATGCATTTTTAATGTCAGCTACTGAAAAGTGTTTTGTAAAGAAATTACTCATGGTAGTGAAAATTAGATTATATTAATTATACCTGATCTACTACACTGTGTATCTCTATTCATGGGTTTTAATTTGTATTCACAGTTAAATAAATGGCTAATACTTTTATTCCAAAATAATGTAATAATTATACATTGTAGTGCAGAGAAAGATGGAAATTCCGGGAACAGAACCATTTTATCTGATTATTAAAATGGTGACATTTGTTTCTGGTGTTTTAGGGAATTAGTTAGATATTGTCACCAATTTATGCCAATGATTTCACTGACAGTATGATTTGCTATCATTATCTTTATTTCATAGAATGTGCAACTTGAAATATTTTCATTATTAAAGTTCATTTATTTGTGTTAGCTGAATTCTGACAGTTGTAGCCAGATGCTTGAATAAGTATTTATGAAATTAATTGTTATTTGTGCAAGGCAGACAGATGGAACTGAGACAGCCTGACTGTTTCTGCATATGAATTAACATTTTGTCTATTGTGTAGCAAAATCCTCTTTTTCATTTTTTCCCCTGTATTTCTCCCCTGTGGCAATTTCTAACTTCATGCTGTCAATATTTCTGTGAGCTAACTGTGAGTCTCAGCTAGAAAAAAAGAGTTTATATACTCTTCCTCCTACTGTGCAAACACATAGAATAAACAAAACAGTTGTTGCTCATCCCAGGCAGACACATTTTGGGCAAAGTTCCTCATATTCTGTGACATCTACAAGAGTCTCAGACATTTGTACAGAACCTTATTACTTTATCACCTTAAGCTGCTCACTGCTGTCTTGCAAAGACTTTTTCTCCTGCCCTTAAAAGAACATGAATCATCATCACAAACCTGTTTAAGCTTCATAAAAATGCTATTCATTTTTTTTTCCTCTGAAAGAGATTCAGGTATTTCCAGGGGACTCAGTTTTTCCTTGGGAGTAGTAAAATAATGAGTAATAGGTGCAGCAAAGTGCTGTTAAATCAAAACACTCCACTTATTAACATGCACAGTAGTCAGGCTGCGCACATCCTCTGCAGTAATGTAGATTCAGATTAAAGGGAGAGAAATAAGAAAAAAAACCCAAACCATCCTCAAATTTGTAATGCTTCTTTGGCAGAAATTTCACTCTGGCACCACAATCTCACATCTATAGGAGTGAAGATGTTGTTTCAGCAACAATGTCTCAGCTACTTTGTTTCAAAATAAATTTATATCCTTCTTCAGTTAGATCTGACATCCTCGGGGGATTGAATTTGGAACTGAAATAACATTGTTCTCTGCAGCAGATACTTCTCCAATGAGAGCAATGGAACAATGTGGTATTTCTGTTAATTAACCTCATATGAGATCCACTTTGGGATTAATGTAGAGGAACTGCACTGCAAGCTCCCTTAACCTTCTTTTCCTTGGTGATGGTTTATGTAATATATCACAATTCTTAGAAGGTTTCTGAGGTAGATTACTTCAGTGAAAAGACAATTTAATATGCCAGACATTTTCCTCTCATTCTACTGTAATAAAGTAACATAAACAACCTACCCTGGACCAGAGAAGCAGCTGGGGAATTTTGTTTCGGTTTTACTGACTTGGATTTATGGTACAATTTATTTCACAACAAATCTTGTTGTAGATGTTGCTTTCCCATGGTTCATTTTGACAGCAGTTAAAATTCTGAGACAATAAAAGGAAGTTTTCTAGATGAAATGCTTGCAAGCTGTATTTTAAATAGCATGAAGTTCTGCATTTTTTTCTATCTAACATATTTCTGTGGGCTTTTTTCTGTACTGAGTTAATTTTTTCAATTTATTAAATTTGCTTGCAAATTAAGAGAATCTGTACAATAAAAAGAAGGACTTTATACTTAATATTACTTAAACTTTAGGAGCTATTATCTCATAGTAGGTTACACTTAATTTTTTATTCAGTAAGGTTTAATCATTTTCTGCTGCTGTGTTTCTTTTTAACTTCTGGTTGAAAAAAATTAAAAAAAAACCAACAAGCTAGCAACACTGTGACATATCTTGTCAAAAAATATTAATAATTTTGTATTAAAGCCTTCATATAGCATACTAAACCAAAACCAATATACCTGGTAACTTCTTGTGTCATATTGTTCTCCAAGACTACCTTAAGACTGAAAGCCTCACTTATAAATGGATAACACTAAGCTCTGAGCTGTTGTGCATCATGTTAATTATTTAATTTACTAACTTAAATTAGATAATTTATTTAATTTGGAGAGCTCACAAGTGACTGCTCTGCTTTTTCCTCTTTGGAGTATTCCTTCCAAATCTACTCCTCAATTTAACTAGTCACTATGTGAATTATCCCAGCAAAATCAATCCACAAAATTGAATTATCCAGTTAAAGCTCACAGATACTGTGATTAGAAAGACACTGTCTACTGATAAACAGCCAGAAGAAACTGGAAAATCTCCAATGGTACTCTGAAAGAAAGGGATTTCTCTTTCAGTATATCTGGAACTTGATATCCCTCAATAATTATGCCAATGGCATAATGTAAACATATGGTATGCAGTGGACGGTTCTTTTCTCACTAAATGTGAAAGAAATAAAAAAATGTCCACTGTCCCCAGGGCTATTTTCATGTGAAAAAAAAATAGTTGTGTATGAAAGATGAATAAGCTGATTTTATACTTAAATAACAGATACACACATGATAAAAAAAATTAACTGGTTTATGAAGTATTTTCAGTACTGTCATCCAATCTCAACTGATAGTGAGCAGTAAAATTTTCATTTCTCTTAGATTACTCTTCAGTCCTGCATTTTTGTCTGTGTGACAACTTCTTAATCTTAATTACTCAAAGTATTCTTTTACAGCTGGAGTATGTATTCTAATCCAGAATGGTTTTTTGTTTTCAGAAGGCCATAGTTATTATTTTTCCTACATATATAATATATACATCTCACAGCGCCGCTGATACTAAGTAGGTCCAGTTTTTGAGGACATATTATGCTAACAGATATGTCTGCGTTAATTCAACAAATGTAATTGCAAAAGTCGTTGTATCTAGATACATAGTGCTGTGCAAGGGATTCTAAATTATATATATATATAAATATATATATTTATCAAGTATATGTGATTCTTTAAATACTGCATATATAAGAAATTTTATTCATTTCTATAGGTCCCAGGGGTGCTTATAAAAGTGGATCCTTAGGTTTCATGTAGCTAACACATTTGCATTTTTTTAAATGTAGACTCCTAGTCGTGCTTTTATGTTGTTTAAATTTTAAAAACATTTACAGTAGCACTAATATTCGGTATGCCCTAAGGTTTCTTTTCAGTGAAATTATTCATCCTTGGAAAGTAATCATGGCTGAAAGGCAAGTCAAATACTGCTACTGCTTAGTTAAGTTTTAAATTTCATCTTAACAGGACTCAGTGATATATCTCCTAATTCTATTCTTATTCTCATGATGATACATTATTTTTTCATGACATGATTATACTTGAGAGTTCAGTATTTTTAAATCTCGTAAAATGATAAAGCTAAAGCATGCTGGAAGACATATAATTCTGCTGCTCTATTTACAAGAAAACAGTTATGTTTCAATGGCAAATTCATGCAAAATAATAGAGTGTGAAATGTAGAAGTTACTGTTTTTTCCAAATTCATTAAATCCCTTTAGCTTCACATTTAATGGGAACTCTGTCAGACTGCTGTAGAAACTGAAGAAATAGAAATTCTAATAAATCTGCGCTGAAAAGAATAACAAAGAGTATGGACAGAAATAATTATGCTTTCATTGGATATATAACTTGAAGGCCTAAAGCAACTAAAAAAAAGTTTCTTTATAATGAAAAAATTAGGCTCCCTAGGGACTGCGAAAGATACTACTGGCTCTTTTTTAAGATATTACATTTCTACAATGACTTGCCAAGGGCAGAGGAAGAATGACCTCCCTGCTCCTGCTGGCCACGCTGTTCCTGGCACAGGCCAGGATGCCCTTGGCCTTCTTGGCCCCCAGGGCACACTGCTGGCTCATGTTCATGTCAGCCAGCACCCCC
>JAWMQZ010000001.1:13473220-13541528 GCA_035584835.1 Tangara arthus
CAGCTTCTCAGGAGAAAAAAATCCTAAGGAAAGGATTTTTCATAAAATATCATGGCTACACCCCAGCTCCCTCACCTCTCATCACCAGTGCCAGCAAAGGGGTGCAATCATTCAAATAACTTCTCTCATCCTGCTGGCCACACCAATGTGACACAATTAAGGATACTATCGGCCTTCTTTTCCCCCATGGCACACCTGAGCTCATGTTCAGCTGCTGTGGATCAGCGCCCCCAGATCCTTTCCCACCCTGCAGCTTTCCAACCACTCTGCACCAGCCTGGAGAGCTGTGTGGGGTTGTGACTCAGGGTCAGGACCTGACACTTGGCCTTGTTGAACCTCGTGCCATCGGCCTGCACAGATCCTCCTGCAGAGCCTTCCTGCCCTCCAGCACATCAACACTCCCACCTAACTTGGTGTTGTCTGTGAACTTTCTGAGGGTGCACTCGATCCCTTTGTCTAAATCATCAATAAATGCATGACACAAGACAGGCCTCAATACTGAGCCCCAGGGAATCCCACAAGTGACTGGCTGCTAACTGGATTTAGTCCCATTCCCCACCACTCTCTGGGCCCAGCCATCCAGCCAGCTTTTACCCAGCAAACAGCATACCTCTCCAGCCCATGAGCAGGCAATTTATCCAGGAGAATGCTGTAGGAGATAATGCTTTACTGGAGTCTGTGTAGACAACACCCACAGCCTTTCCCTCATCTATCAAGCAGGTCTCATTGCCAAGATAGCCAGCAGGTTGGTCAGGCAAGACCTGCCTCTCACAAACCCATGCTGGCTGGGCCTGGTTCCCTGCTTGTTCTGCATGTGCCAGGTGATGGCACACAGGATGATTTGCTCAATCACCTTCCCTGGCACCAAACTCAGGCTGACAGTCCTGCAAGTTCCCTGGAGAAAGACAGGCTAGATGTTTACATGGATATTTGTGTATGTAAATATCTGTATTGCGTATATGTGCACATGCTGGATGTGGGAACATGAAATTGCAACAATCTCCCTCCTTTTAAGCTACCAGCAGCTCTTACCCTCATCTGATATTGCAATGCTAGGGCTAAACCAAGGCTTAAAACAGGTGACTTGCAAGAGCAAAGTACCATGTTGGATGTTATCTGCTAAATATTCTTGCTTTTGTGTAAATGAAAGTTAGGGACCAATCAAAGAAAAGGCGCCTAAACCTGCGCATCCCACCCCAGATCTGATACTGTGCTTTATAACATCTGTGGAACTGGCATTGAGTCACTGGAAGACATTGTGTTCAACAGGCTTCAGATCAGCCCAGGACTGCAAAACATCCTCATGGATGTGCTCTAAGACGGGCTTCTGGCCAGTGCAGCAGTGGAAGCAATACAGATAGTTTCACAGAATCACAGAATGAACTGGGTTGGAAAAGACCTTTGAGATCATCAAGTCCAACCTATGACCTAACACCACCTCATCCACTAAACCATGGCACTAAATGCCACATGCAGCCTGTTTTTAAACACCTCCAGGGATGGTGACTCTCCCACCACCCTGAGCAGCTGATTCCATTGCCCAATCAGTCTTTCTGTGATTTTTTTTTCCTAATGTCCACCCTAAACCTCCCCATTGTGCAGCCTGAGACTGTGTCCTCTTGTCCTGTCACTGGTTGCCTGTGAGAAGAGACCAACCTTCACGTGATTACAAACTCCTTTCAGGGGGTTATAGAGAGTGATAAGGTCTCCCCTGAGCCTCCTTTTCTTCAGTCTGAGCCCCTTAGGTCCCTCAGTCACCCCTCATAGTGCTTTTGTTCTAGATTCCTCACCAGCTTTGTTGCCCTTCTCTGGATGCAGTCAAGCATCTCAACGTCCTTCCTAAACTGAGGGTTCAGAAGAGGACACAGCACTCAAGGTAGGGTCTAACCAGTGCTGAGTACAGGGAAAGAATCCCCTTGGCCTGCTGGCCAGGCTGACACAGGTCAGGATGCCCTTGGCCTTCTTGGCCCCCAGGGCACACTGCTGGCTCCTGTTCATGTCAGCCAGCACCCCCAGGTCCCTTTCTGCCTGGGCACTGTCCAGCCACTCTGTCCCCAGCCTGTGACACTGCAGGGGGTTATTGTGGCCAAAGTGCTGGATCCAGCACTTGGACTTGTTTAGCCTCATGTTGTTGGATTCAGCCAATCTATCCAGTGTGTTCAGGTCCCTCTGCAGAGTCCTCCTATGCTCCATCACATCCACATTCATTCCTATCCTGGTGTCATCTGCAAATTTGCTAATGGTGGACTCAATCCCCTCATCCAGATCATCAATAAAGATATTGAACAGAACTGGTCCCAGCACAGAGCCCTGAGGGACACCACTGGTGAGCAGCCCCCAGCTGGATGCAGCACCGTTCACCACCACTCTCTGGGCCTGGCCATCCAGCCAGTTCCTAACCCAGCACAGAGTGCTCCTGTCCAAGCCCTGGGCTGTGCCAGCTTTTCCAGGAGCGTGCTGTGGGAGACAGTGTCAAAGCCTTGCTGAAGTCCAGGTACACAACATCCACAGCCTTTCCTGCATCCACCAGGCAGGTCACCTGGCCATAAAAGGAGTTCATCACATGTCGTTCCAGCTGCTGCTCAGAGAGTGGAGTCCTTCCCCTTCTCCAGGGGGTCCCTCCCATGGGAGACAGTTCTCCATGAACTGCACCAAACTGAGTCCATCCCACAGGCAACAGTTCTCCATTAACTTCTCCAGCATGGGTCACTTCCCCAGGATCAACTCTTTAAGGACAAGATGCTTCAGCGTGGTTCCCCCACAGGGTCACAAATCCTACCAGGAAACCTGCTCCAGCATGGGCTCCTGGAATGGGTGTGCAGGTCCCTACCAGGAGCCTGTACCAGCACAGGCTTCCCACAGGGTCAAAGCCCTCTTTCAGCATCCATCTGCTCTGGTGTGTGCCTCTTCCATGGGCTGCAGGAAGAACTCTGGTCTCCCACGGGCTGTAGGGGCACAGCTGCATCTCCTTGGGCTGCACCATGGGCTGCAGGGGAATCTTAGTTCTGGGGCAACTCCTGCCCCTCCTTCTGCACTGACCTGGGTGTCTGCAGGGCTGTTCCTCTCTCATTCTCATCCTGCTCTTCTCTGGCCACAAGTACATCTGCACAATAACTTTTTTCCTTCTTGAATACATTATCACAGAAGGCTGTGTTATCACAGATCACTGTCACTGGTGGGCTCAGACCTGGCCAGCAGTGGGTCAAGCCTGGAGCCAGCTGGGATTGGCTCTGTCAGACATGGGAGAAGCTTCTGGAACCTCCTCAGGGAAGCCACCCCTGCAGCAGCCCTGCTACCAAAACCTGGGTGTGCAAACCCAATACACTGTACTCACAATCTGAATATACGGCATTGCTCCCCATCAAGGTCCTTAATTGTTGCCCAACACTGACTTCACTGTTCCTTCAGAAGTATAACTTACTCAATCACAACAATGATTTTATGCAGATGAAAAAAGGGACTATTAGCACTCAACAAAAAATCTGATGTACTGTGATAAAACCAATGTACTATCAGAATATGAGGCTCATTATTTACAAGTGAAGAAAGCAAATGATGAATTTGTCTTACTTTTCTTTTTATAAATTTATTACTTCATCAAATTTTATTCCTTTTTCTTTTCTTCCCATTAGCTATGGTTGTTCTGAGCAATTTGGAACCAAATACAACCTATGAAATCAAAGTAGCTGCTGTAAATGGAAAAGGGCAAGGAGAGTACAGCAAAATTGAGATCTTTCAGACCTTACCTGTCCGTGAGTAAAACTTGTGCTGTTAAATTATTATTATTATTATTATTATTATTATTATTATTATTATTATTATTATTATTATTATCTCTAGATTTGAATTATGATCCACTATAGATAATGTTTCAGGTTTATAATCTGCTCTCCAGTGTATTATATCAGTTTTTACATTGTTTCTCAGAAATCATGTGTTGCTATTCCACCCTTTCAAGAAGTATGAGTGTACTTAAATTGGAGAATTTATCCCATTATCTTACATTTTTGAGATTCAGAAAAGCCTTTATTTGATATAATGAAGCACAAACCATGAAAGATACTAGAATAAGAAATTTTTCTCATTGTTAACACTCAGGGTATTATCCACATCTAACAAGTGAATTGGCCATTTCTGGAGACATTTCTTCACCAAATTATGGTGCTATCATTCTGCAATTATCAAGCATCAAATAGAAATCTTAAGCTATGGAAGAAATGATGAGAATAAATTGTTTTTACTATGACTACATGCAAATGAGAAATTCTACGAAACCAATTTTGTGTTTGTACTAACTATAGGCCAGAGGTTCACATTAAAATATTAAGGGCAAATGAAAAATATTTTTCTCAAATTATCTTTAAATAGAAACAACAGTAAATAAATTAAATAAATAGAGAGAAGAAAAGCAAAGGAACTACCAGATGGCAGCATACAGTAATCGAACAGATATGCTGAAATACATCAGCAGCTACTGCCAGACCAGTCTGTCATAAATCTGTTGCAACAGAACTGTTTCCTGAATAGGGCATTACTCAGTGTAGCTAATACTGGGAATGAAAAAGTAATGTAACTACAAAAGAACACAAGATATTTCCGTGATATTAGATTACATTACATTATATTTGATATTATATTATATTATATTATATTATATTATATCATATCATATCATATCATATCATATCATATTATATTATATTATATTACATTGCATTATACATTTCTTCTGTCCCAGAACACTAACTTGGCACCTTTCAAATTTCTTTTTCATTGAAGCATATACATATTCTAAATATATTCCAGGACAGGTAAAATGATTTCCTATTTCTCCTATCAGTATTTTTGATGGGAGAATGGCAGAAACTGAAAGACATTATACGTATATATATACATGTTATCTGATAGAAAGTGAGAGAAGTTTTATGTTGTGATCTAAGTTTATCTTTAAAAAGTACTAAACACAATACTATTATTTCTAAAGGAACACTATTCTCTCTGAGTAAATGCACATTTACAGATATTTTGAAGATAAGACACTTCAGTATATGTTCATTTAGGATTTCTTTTTAAAAAATGTAATAGGCATTGCATATAGAAAAAATAATCCGTGAGGTTTTGACTAAGAAAGGGTCTGAAAGTGGCCTTTAATCTTTGATTGCATGTTTAAGACTACCTTTATCTTCTTATTATAACTAAGACATTTGGTTTTAGATTTGAAAATATTATTCTTTACATTTACTCTTGATATTGACTTCTCTAAGAAGTTATTATTCTTAGATAACTTTTACTCCAATTTGACTTGGTGCATTTATTGGAGAGTAAGTTTACTTTAAATTTAAAATCTGTATTGCAATTTAGAAATCTCACGTACTATTAAAGGTTTTGGTTAAGTTATGGATGCTTACTTGTAAGAGAGTGTCTTTTAAACTTCAGTGTGAGTAGCAGGTTACCAGCCTTGCTGAATTGATGACTAAATGATTTTGGAAGGAAATTCCATTTAAAAGTGTTGGAAGTCAGAAAGTCTCAAAGAAATTAATATTTCTTTCATACTTCACATAATTTTATTTCCTTGTATGAGGAATCAACATTATAACGTATTTCAAGCACAGTATTTAACATTCTTATAAAGGCTGTTTTGTAGTACCTGGAATGGTCATATTGATTTTAAGATTTTGATTAACATTATTATGGACAAGTTCCTAGCTGTAATTTAAGAGTTATCTCGCTCTTGATTTATTATTATTATTATTATTATTGTTATTCTGTACTGTTTGTTTCCTTATTTAGGGGAGCCAAGCCCCCCTTCAATTCATGGACAACCAGAGAGTGGCAAGAGTTTTAAACTTAGCATAACTAAACAAGATGATGGAGGTGCCCCCATACTGGAATATATTGTCAAATACAGAAGTGTAAGTATTTCAGTTCATCAAAATAAGTGAAATTATGCTTGTTAATATCTGCTTTTAATACAGAGAAAATTGTTGATATTATTTTAAATTTACCAAAGTGGTTTGCATTCCAGAAAATTATATAAAAAAAAAAGGTATAGTATGTTTTCTATTGGAACTAAGTTGCAACTGCCAGCATATAAAATAGAAATTGAAAAAAAAAATCAAAAAACACTCAGCTATTCCTAAAGTTATACTGAAAATTCATGTTATCAAGAAAACTATATTCTTTTTCAGTTGCATATTGAAAGCCGGACATTTGTGTTCAGTTTTTAAAAACACAGTAAATTAGCAAACATTAAAATTACACTCTTAGAGGTTGTTTGAACAGCAAATTTTTAATCTATTATAAATGCATCTGTATTGATAGAAAGTTATATTGCAGTGCTCCATATTAATTGTAAATTACATTAATTAGCTGATCACGTTTCATATCTTTTATCTACCTGAATTCCAAGTTTCCTCTTACAAAAACCATTGGCACATTGTTGGGAATTTCATGAGTTTCAGGGCACATATCTGTTGTTAGACAGCCATTGGGCAGAGTTTTGTGCATTCTACCTTCTAGAAAACTCTGTTTTGGTGTTCTCTCATCAAATCTGGCAAGTTTAGAAAACAGAATTTTCTGCAGTATATAATATATTGAAAAAATTGTGTGGGTATTTTATTATTATTAATAATGTTGCTAAAATAAATTTCCTGATGTACTGTGTTTAGAAGTGATAGTGTTGAAGAAGTAGCTGCAGAGCTGGCAAAAGTGATGTGTTTGATTCCAGTGTAAATTTTTTAAAAATTTCCTGTGTAGTACTTTTATTGAGTAAACCCATTTTACCTGAGTGTTACAGCAGAATATCATGTCCATGAAGAGTCTAGAAAACTGGGAATATAACATTGGATATCTAGGCATGTTATATGGAAGGTAGTGAGGACTTTATTTATTCACAGAAAGAAGCAATTTTTGAGAAAGTGACTATAGAACCTGTTGGAATGTTACCAAAAGGAAAAGACAGTTCCTTAATTTCTAATCGATTTTTGTCACATTTCCTCATATTTACTATGACGTAACTTTTTGGTTATAGTCTAGGGATTATCTGAATGTTAAACCTGGTATGTAAAACTATTCTCCTATGCTAAATTTAACCAAGGAAGATTGATAGTGCAAATTAGTTGAGAAATATTTGGTAGCACTCTTAAGAGTAGTCTTGGGCAATGACCAGAAGTTATTCTGCTATCACTGATCCCTAAATCTTAATTGACCTTTTTAAATGACTTTCCATTCAGTGAATACAGTTGACATAAAAGAAAAGTAATACCAAAGAAGACAAGAGTAGTAAAATATACAATGCAAGATAAAAACTGAGTTTTGCAGGATTGAACTTCCTAGTTAGATTACAATGCCTTTAAGTATTTACCACTGAGTACAAAATAAACAGTTTGGCTATAATGCATTCATGCAGCATATAGAATTTAATATGTTTTTATGATTAATATAAGATAAAATCTTTTGGTTCTATCCCAAAAAGTTTTTGGAAATCTAATTTTGATCTTGTGTTTTTACTAAGGTACAATATTATAGTATAAAAGATTACTTTTTGTGTGGTGTTGGATGTAAATGTGCAGTTTAAGCAGTAACTGGAAACTTAAAAGGTTGAAGAATGCTTTTCCTTGGACCTCAAACTCCTTGAACTTCCAATTGAAAAAGTAATTTGACTAAATTAAAGGTCTTTCTACAACAAAAGAAGCAGAATATTTTCTGTGTGTTTTAATCAGCAAGAATGAATGCTATTTAAAGTTCATAATTATCTGTTGACTGCTTCTCTTCCATCTTTCCCATTGGTCATGTTTAATTAGCTTTCCTTTAATTCTTTCCAGCCTCATTATTAGCACCTGGACCAATGTATTTACTTGCATGTTTGAAGAGCATATTTGATAACAACCAATACATTAATGGCTTTTTCTTCAAAAAGTTAATTCAGCCATGTGTAAGATTTATACAGATTTTTTTTTTTTAACTGGAGGAAGGACAGCTTTAATATATTAAAGCAATATATTAAAGCCTGGTTGAGGGCAAACAGTAAGTTTTTTTTCTGGAAATCATGTATTTCATTCTGTTGAATATTCCTTTCCTAGCATCAGTTTCTTCATATTATGGGCAGGAATTACTGACTACAATCAGACTACAGCAGTTTGACATTTTCTTCTGTATTCCAGAGTATTAGGTACTGTGCAATTTTTATGATTAGCAGCCTCAATTTTTTCCATGCTGTTTGCGCTAAGAAAGTTGAGACAGCCTGACAAAGCTTCACTGGTGGAGCCTGAGGCTGATGGCACACATTGAGTTCAAAGTTACCTTAGGAAAGAATAGGAAGGGAGAGAGTAAAACAAGGGAAAATTGTTCCCTGGTAACCAGCTGGAAAGAGCAGTGAAGGGAATTCTCTAGGAAAGTGTCCTGTCTGGTGCCAGAGATGACAGCCAACCACACTTCTCAGAGGAACTCTTTAATTTTTTTTTCATGGGGGCCAACTCAAATCTCGCTTTGGTTCTTCTACCTATGGTGCTGCCAGAGTTGGTCGGGACACACATGCTGGTGTTTCACATCAGATATGAAGCACCCTGTAAATTATGAAAATGTGTACTCAATAGGTAAGTGGCTGTTATCTGATGGGGCATTTACCAAGTACCAGAGTAATAAATTAAAACCAAGAGGGGATTGTTGACAAGACAAGGAGGGCCAGGAGGAAGGAGTAGTTGGAATACAGGGGAGAGGCTGTAGAGAGCAGCCAGGACAGACAGACAAGAGAAAGGCAGCCTTTGGTAAGTGTTGACACTGCTTAAGTTTACTTCATAATGCTTGAAAAGAAAGTTCTGAATAGGTGTCTTAACATTTCTATACTGCCAGGTCACAGAATGCCAGCAGTAAGCTACAAAAACAAAGTGTGGTTAGGGGAAGAGAGTTGTTTTTGTTTTTCCCTGGCAGGGAAAATGTTAGTGAACATTTGGAATTAGAACAGAATAGTAAAAATAATTCTCTTTTATGATTATGAACCTTTTGATAGAAGCAAGAAAAATTTACTTAAGTGACTGTTTTTTTACAGGCTTAAAACTTGTTCGCCTCTTTTTGACCTGTGACAGGGTTACTATTAATGCTCTGAATTTTGGCAGATGAGAGTTTGATAGTTTATATGCTTTGCTCTGAAGCACATTCTCTCTTTTTTGACTGTGTTGAAGTGGGATATGTTAACTTTGTTCCTTAGTGGTGCGTTCTACAACAAATTTTATAGATATAGAATATTTTAAAAGAGATCATTTCTCATTTGCTCCCACTCTGAGATACCTACCAAGAAACAGGTAAATGCTTTTGCATCTCTAGGTTCCAGTCTACCTGCTGGATCCTCTGACTTTCTGTGTATTTTAACACCATGTACATTACCAGCTGTTTTGTACTTGGTTCAGTATTTGCCCCTGAACTTTATTACCTTTATTACCAGACCTAGAAATCCCCAACCTGATATAATTAATTCTTGTGAAGTCAC
This sequence comes from Tangara arthus, assembly GCA_035584835.1. NCBI lineage: Eukaryota > Metazoa > Chordata > Aves > Passeriformes > Thraupidae > Tangara > Tangara arthus. The sequence continues at coordinate 13,482,705 of JAWMQZ010000001.1, forward strand.
TGCTTTAAATTATTAGATTTTCTTCTGTGAGGATTTCTTGATATTTTTCCTGCCAACTTTCAAGACAGTGTGGTATCTCCTGTCCATTTTTTCATCACAGGGACCACCAGAATAAGTCTGTTTGAGAAGAGCTTTCAGTTCAACAATTTAGAGAGAATGGAGAATAAGGGAAGAGTTGGAGGGGGTTAATCACTTTTTCTCACTTTTTATGAGATCCCAGAGAATGTGATTTAGGATACAATGTAGAATGACCATTAAAGAGAGATGGTATTTTCCAGACTAGTAAACTGCTGCCTAAAAAATGAATTGGCTTTACTTCCACTGTTGCCAGGTGTGCCCTCAGTTTTGAGAAGCAGTCAAGCCACTGTAGACTGGAGTTTTACACTGTTTTGTTTAGTTTTTTGTTGTTTTTGTGGATTTATATGTTTCAGGGGAGGTGTTTTGTTTTTGTTTTTATCAGGGTATTTAGGTGGTTAGGTTACAACTGTCTTAAAAACCTAGCTCATAGACTCTTAAATAAATTTCGCTGATGCTAATAATATAAAAAAAAAATTGAGGCAAAACTACATAAAGCCAATACATACACATTTAAGAAATAATGATGTGAAGATTTTGTGTAGTTAATTTTGTTTTGGGTTAATATAAGGCTGAAGAGTAATGGAAGTGGGCAGTGAAATCCTCAGAACTGCCAGTCACTAGCTAGGTTATCAATGGCCTTTTGTAAAGGAGTATTTCTGCATAATATGAAACAAAATAAGATGTAAATAAAGGAACAGTTAAATCTCTGAGGCTGCAGATCCCATCAGAGTTTCTGTAAATGAGGATTTGTTGCTTGATATTAGTGATTATTGAAGACATTTATATTAATTCACCCCCCAAACTAGACTACAGTTTGAAATTTAGAAGTTTCATTCCTTTTGTTGTAGAACCCTGTGCATATGTAGAGCTTTCTGTAAATTTTAAGTATTAATAACAGAACAACATAATAAGATACAAAGTGATCTCTTATAGTTGTCTCTTCTGATCCTTAAGCTACAATTGAAAGGGTCCTTTATTAAACAGGGAGATTAGTGGGAAGATTTACCTGGCAGACCCATGATTTGTGTTCTCAACCCTGTTTTTCCATTTCTACACTTGTAAATCAAACATGGACACACTACTGAGCTCTGCTTTGGGGAAAGTACTTGAAAATGCAATATAACTGTAACAACAGCTATAATGAAGGACACAGAAGTTATTTTCATTTTTCTGTTTGTTTTTTTGGGGGGTTTGTTTGGTTTGGCTTTATTTTTTGGATTTGTTTTGGGTTTTTTGTTTGTTTTTTTGGTGTTGTTTGTTTGTTTGTTTTCCTTCTTTAAGAAACCATAAGCAGACAATACTCTGGAAGATTTCATCTCTTTGTCTGTGAACACACCTTGCTTTCCAGACACTTTATTCCTCATCCTCCTAGCTTGTGTTTGTCACTCTTCAAAAAAGTTTTCTGTCTTTGCACTCAGGTCTTGGACTTTGTTTCATTTATCTCAATTCACCCATTTGGTTTCAGTTTCAACTACAATTATGGTATCTCTGGCATAGCATATGCAGGTATCTTGTGACATTTCAGCTCATTCATTATTTTCCACCTGACCAAATTGTTGAACACCTGCCTTTTCACTTGTTCTTCTGTCTGCAGAAGTGCAGCTTCATACCATTCATCACATAGATTTTTGCACTTTTTTTTTTCAAAATATAATCCAATCTCTGTTTTCAATACTGTCTTTTTCTTCAACAACTGTATTAGCCTGAATCTTTAGTTTCCAGCTTAGTATATTTTTTGTCTTTTTGTGTTTCTGAAACCCTTTAGAATTCCCTTGTATATTCACATGGCGTCTGTGCGCAATACTGAGATTATGTAGGGAACTTTTGATTCATGTTGATATTTTTTGAAATCTAGCTGCATTTTTTGTAACTCCTCCCACCCCTCACCAATTTCAACAGCCATTAAAATACAGTGCTACATAACACTGCTATTCCTAATATCGCTAAGGAGTATTTCCATATGCATTCTGCAATCAGTATTATCTCCTTCTATTTCAGCAGTGCTATGCAAAAATATATTTTATAAAAGGAGTTTAGTACAGTGATAATATGAGTAGATTCACTCAGGTGATTGCAATAGAAAGTATCCATCAGGATATGAGAAAATATCATTTACATGAAATACTGCTTTCGCTGTATGATGAACAAACTGGTTTTACTCCAGTATATGTAGTTTTTTTCATGATTTGTAACTGACCTACCATTCTCATGGTTTTCATTAGTCTATCACTGCACCAGGTAGGAATTTTCACCTGGATGAAAATGTTCCTGAAAACAGGTTTTGTTGGATTTTACTCATTCTCAGAACTATTATGTGACAGTACCAATGCTAATGCAGACAAAGCAAGAAAGTTTATGAAAAGGTGAAGTCAGTATGGGAAAATTGTCAGCCTCAGAGCTGATAACAGATAAATTATTGCAGCAATGCACACAAGAGAATTTAGTGTGTCCTTTATTCTATGAAGACTGGGGACAAATAAAAAGTCATAGAGAACATGATTGGTCCCTGAACTCTCTAAATTAATTGCTATTTTCTCTGAAACCTGTATCAGTGAAGAGCAAGATACTTCAGCAAAGAGCCTAAATATAAGCTGCTGAGTAGTGTGCAGCTAAGAAGTTATACTTGCAGATATTGTAAGTTTGTCTGGCTTTAAGTTTTCCCATGTGGTTTATACCCACTGGTTGGGTCAATGTTGCTGTAGGGGTTGGATGGCCAGGATCTGTCTCTCAAGAGATATTTTAGCCATGCTACTTTACCTCAGTGTCTCGTAAGGGTAGGAATGCATGGATTCTTGCTGGCTGGTATTGGTTGTTCTTTGAACAAGATGACATTTTTGTTTGAAAATATGTATTGTTTTATCCTTCTACCTATTATTAATTGTGTAATTTCTATTTGTATAAAAAATTAAATGTATTATGCACTCAAAGTAGCGATTGCAAAGGTAAGAACTCCAGATTTATGAAATGCCAGAATTAAATTTCCAATCTAAGTCCTCATTTGTTCTCTATGTATAGATGTCTTAATTACCTGAACTAGGAGAAATTACGAGAATCCTTTTTTGTCTAGAACACCATCCTAAAGATTTGCATGTATCCTCTCACAGGTGTAGACATAGTACTTCATATTTTCTCAGTGATGTTTATATTCTTGCATACTACCTGGTTTGCAAAAAGTTTCCATATGGCTACAATTAGTGTATAAATTGTTAAATAACTAATGTGTGATATAAGCACAGTTGGACTAATGAAAAAATCAAGAATGAGTTTATTGGCAAGTTTGTTTGAATGAATATTGATCAAAATGTAATTGAAATGTCTGTATAAAATAAACTTCTTACAAAATTTATTTTATAGCATTTCATTATATGTGATTAGCCTGCTGTTCTATAAAACAAAACCCAATATTTGAGCAAAGAATAAATTGAAGCCAAAAAGTTTAAGAGGATTGACCACAAAATTATCTACATCCATATTGTGGAAACATGATAAGGAGTAATCAAAATTACAAAAAGCCTAAGTACTCAGAACTCCAAAATTAGATTAGTGTTCATGACCTCTGTAAAGGCAGCTCCATATTTTTGTGCATCATGTGCATACAGACTTTAGACATATAATACAAGAGTTTGGATGAATTGAAACAAATATTTTCACCTCTACAGAAAGATAAGGAAGACCAGTGGCTAGAGAAAAAAGTCCAGGGTAGTAGAGACCACATCATCCTAGAGCATCTTCAATGGACCATGGGTTATGAAGTACAAATTACAGCTGCCAACAGACTGGGTTATTCTGAACCAACATTGTATGAATTCAGCATGCCACCAAAGCCCAACATTATTACAGGTAAGTTAATTTCATTGTGATGTCTCTCTATGAATTATTTCCAACTCATAGTACACTGTGTATAGTTGAGCATAACGTAACTGAAGTCTTGGACTGGAAAAACGTGAGGCCCCAGATTTTACTATCAGCAAAAAAATTATTCAGGACCCTTAAATGGGACCCTGTCTCCCACTTTTCTCTTAGTAATAAAGTAATTTTTAAGTATAGAGGAAACATTGATTCTTCAACCCTGTTGATGGCACTCAACAAGAAATACCATATTTAAGATACACCTGCTTTTCCAGTTGCCTTGTACTGCCTGTTATCTGGTTAAGCCAGTTATTTTCTAGAATTTTTTATTTAATCCCCATCTCTACATGTGCTTTGAGCTACACATGTAATAACGGTATTTATTTCACTGTCTGATGAGGTTAAGACTTCAAATAGTCTTGTTTAGATACTGTCTGATTCACCCTAACATAGTGACCAAGCAGTCTTCTATGAGGCTGATTTACAACATTTGAAATCTATAGAAACTTTATTCTTATTTTTAAGTCTGTAAATAGGAAGGTTTGAAATCCCATTTAAGAAAAACTACATTTTAGTTAAGAGTGAGTCTATGAGTTTTAATGCTTCCCAATATAAGGGGTTTTTTTTGATGCAACAATGAAAAATTATTTCATTAACAATAAACCTAAAATAAGGTATTTTCTGGAGTATTATGGGTAATTTTTATTTTTATAAAGAAATTGCTATGAGGAAAAGATTTTAAACTTTTAATTAAAATTATGAGCTACATCTTTAATAATTATTTCCAAACTGGATCATTGTCATCATTACCACTTGAAAAATCAAGTTCTAAATCCTCTAACATAGTATTTTCTGACTGCCATTTTTCAAATTGTTAGTCTATTAGAATCAACAAAGAACTTGCCAAATAAATACAATGGCAAATATATTAAAATGTAAACAATTTTAATACCTGTATTTCAATCTGAATACCTGACTAGCATTGATACAGTGCCAGTGAGTTGGAATGAGTCATGAAAATTTTGAAATAACTGGCTATTTTTTTTCTTGTTTATTATAAGTTTCCTTCCAAAATATGTTCAGGAAAATTATCTCACCATCTCTGCAACATGTTTGAATATTCCATAGAATTTTTTTTAATATTGGAAGCATCCTTACCTTTTATTTATTGTGAAGAAAACACGTTTGTAATTCATTCATAGACTCAGATCCACTTCTAGTACGCATATTTGTTTATGCACTTGAATTGAAGTAAAGTTGATTTGCATCTTGATTGAAATTCAGGGTCTCAATAGGTTCTGTGTACTTGTTTTTAAACAGGCAGGGCCTTGTGATTGCTATCATTCAGAAATAAAATTTCCTGTGATTGAAAAAGAAAAGGCAGAAAAAAATGTAGGGAAACTCATTGTCCTGAGGAAATAAAGATATCAGTCAAGTAGAAAAATAAGTAAAAACTTACTGAGGGAAGGGATAAGCCACTTTTCAATTTTGCATATGGAAAACAAAAATATTACTTCTTTTGCAATGAATTCCAACTTTAGCCTTTTATAATTATGTAAACTATTCTGTACTATTGCCATAGCTGCTGTAGCAGAGAAACTTAATTCTCCTCAGTAAATGATACCATAGGCGGTCTCTAGACATTCAAGTAAAAAGTAGCATAGTTAATTTAATTTCAGAAGGAAGATAGAACACTTCTTTCTAAAAAGAGTTTTATAGGTGCTTAGGGGCTTTTTCCTTTCAGTGCTCTCCCATAACCTCTAAGTAGTTGTAAGAACTCTGTTACACTATTTAACTTCAAGTCTTCTTTATATGAATCATTACTGCAATTATGATTGTGGAACTAATTAGTTTCCTTGACAACTGTTTTTTCAAAGCCTGAAAAAGAGTGTGAAATTCCCATCATAAGAACATTCTGTAGGCGATTTTTTAAAGTATGTCAGAAGACATTTAGAATCAGTGGAACATTAGTCTTCATATTCATGAGTCAGCATGATTATCTTGTTTTGAAATGACATAATATTACAACTACAATATAATATTATATACATATATACATAATGCTGCAAAAATATGAGTGTAATCTATTAAAACACAATAGAGTGTATGTATAAAATGCTTAAGTTTGAACAGAAATATTCTTTCTGATGTCAGTTAACGCTGATGATGCACTATTTGTTTGAGGCTTTGGCATTAGCAGCTAGGTGTCTAGAGATAAATTTTAAACAGGACACAGGCAACAAAAATGAAACTGGGTGGACTTTTGGATGAAATCTTCATCATTTGTCCTGTGCTCTCTCAGTAACTGACATTTCCTTTCATATTATTAATGTAATTATTAGAAAAGCCTCTAAGACTCCTGAAGGTGTTCATCTGTATTTGCCCAAATTTGTGACACTTCAGCTGAACTGTCTGTTTATGCCTGGTCCTAAATTTAAGGAGAAATAAATCTGCAGACTCTATGTATGCAATATCATGAATATTACTTATCCCAAGCATATCTTGTTGGTTAACTGCATATAACATAATACCCTGGTGAAATGTAGCATGCTAATGCAATAAATCAGGGAGGTTGAAGCAAGACTGAAGGGAGATGGAAACAAGGACATGTTGGCTGTACTTCAGTGGGTGCTTACTAGAGAAATAGGAGTAGTCACAAGAAGTAAAACCTTGCTTCTGAATTCTCCAGAAGGAGCTTGTTTGCGCTTTCAGAAGCCATTGGATATCAGGCAGAAGCAGCCATCCCTGGGGACAGGAACTGGAAGCCAAAACTCCACTTATGTGAATATACAGCTCCTGTGGGCACTGAATCCACAGCTTCTGCTTCCTAGTGAAGTGTGCAAGTACCAGCTCCTGGCTGCAAGTCAAATCCCATGATAGCACAAAATGATGATCTTCCAGTAATAGTCTTAGCTCTGGGAAGGAGCTTGAGGCTGCAAATCGCTCTCTGGCATCAGGGAGGTGCATAAATGAGACAGACATTCCCTTAAATTTTCATATGGTTGGCCTCAGCAGCCTCCGAATGTAGATCTACTTATTTCATAATGTGTGTTCCAAGGCCTGTAACATCGTATCCATCCACTGAGCCACTCATATTTGTGACTAGTTCCTTCCAATTTGTAATCCTTTTAATAGAAGCGTCCAGGTTTTCTAAACAATTCATCAATGGAAACTTGCAGTGACTTTGAGAAATGCCAGCAAAAAACCTTCTTAAAACATTTATTTTGAGTTAAATAACTGTATGTATAAATTTATTCATGTGTATATATATATATATATATATATATATATATATACATATACACCATTTTCCTTCCTACTTTTCTGAGTTATTTTTTTGTGGTCACAATTCTATATCTGAATTTCACATTTCACTTAGGCATACGGACATGCATTTTAGACTCATGCTTGGAGAAAGAGTGACACAGTCTTAAATGTAGTATTTTATGTGTTCCAGAATCTCACTAGGGATGTCAGTTAGCAATGCTTGCAGGCAGGTACAACTCTAACCTCAGTGTGTTTGCCTCTGAGTGAAGTATTTATCACACTTTTAGTGCTGATTTGTAATGTTTTATAAAATTTGCTTCTGGCTTATCTATACTGTTAAGCTTCTAGCTCTGTGGGATTCTCAAAGGAGCGGTGTGCTTTAGTTTTTCATCCACATTAGGAGAGCATACACTAACCTCTGCAGCCAGAAAAGCCCCTGGGGGCAGCTCAAGTCCATTAGCTCCCAGAGCTGACTCTACAGCTCATCTGTTGGGGCCCTTTCACTCTTTCTCTACAGTGAGAAGACTGAGATCCTGTCTTTGTACCCCACAGCTGGTATAAAAGTGTCCAAATCTACTGTCATCCATTACAGTTGCAATCCAAAAACACACGTACAGGTTAATACTGAATCTCAAAAGAAGATGGAATGGAAGTGCTAAAATGGATCCTTTCTGCAAGTGTTAAATATATTTTCAGGAATTACCAGCAGATTTATGAAAGTGCCATTTTCCAAAGGCTCTTATCCAGTCAGTGCTGTTACTTTGAAAGGCCAGTAGATATATTAAAAATGGGTGCAAGTTGTGTTTTATCACAGTTCTTTTTCTTCTTCACTAAAAGTTAATAACTTGGTGCAATAGTAGGAAAATGAAAAAAATATTTGGATATAACAAGAACCTCTTAGATCTATTTTTCTTACTTTGTGATATTGGTTGTTTGAGTTTTTTTGGTTGGTTGGTTGTTTTTTTCCAATATTGCATGAACTGTGAGTGTAATTTTTTATTGTCTGAAAATGTTTTAATCCCTTGAACATCTCATTTATTTTTTTCTGTGCATGTGTATCACCACACTTTAAATCATATACTGGGAGGCAAAAGAGGGACAATAATACATAGTATTTTCTCTCATCACCACCAATGGCAAAGATGATAATCACCATGTCAAACATGATTTTTATCAGTAGTTTTTACAGAAATACAATGGGATCTGCAGTGGTCTTGACATGAATGAAAAATAAAAGCAGCTCTTATCATTGCTTCAAGTATGTGTGGATATATTTGGGTTTGAATTTATGTATATACATTTTATGATGTATTACTAGAGCTTTTGAGCTATATGGACAGTGTTTTGTTAGAATGGAAGCTAGGATAAGGTTTTTCAGCCAGAAACTCAAAATTACTAATTACAGCAAAACAGAAATATATTTCCCTGATTCCTGCAATTTTCTTCAGGGCAAGTATTTTCCTTAAATTTTGCTCTCAGTCAAGCAGTCAGGTGACCTTTTGATCAAATGCTATATGATCCCATCTGTGTAGCTGGGGTAGATTTTTGTTCCTGTCACTTCTTGCAATCCAAGAGCAAATTCCCTTGCTGCACCCAATCTCTCACACCCTTCCAGCCCATGGGCTGTGTGGGTGCCCTGGCACAGTTTCCCAAGCTCTGAAGGGCAGTACCCTCTTCTCTGAAGTGTTGCCTTACCCCTGACCATACATCCACTAGGAGAAGCCAAAAAGCCACTTTCCTCACTCATATTCTGCTCTCCACCACAAAACTATGTAACTTTTGTTGTCTGACCGCTCCTATGGGCAAACTTCCAAACCAAACAGCTCTTGTGTCCTTTGAAGCACTTTTCCTAGATTTTAAGTCATTTTATATCTGTTTGAAATCGGATTTTATGCGATTGCAGCCAAGCCTCAAGGTCAGTGTATCCCAGGAGAGCAGGTTTGCATGGCCAAGGCCTCTGCTGTCATTTCCATTAACCCTTCTTGCCTGGAGAGCACATTGCTGCCTCTTGTTGAAATTGGTGTCCAGCAGGACCCCCAAGGCCTTTTCTGCAAAGCTGATTTTCAGCTGGCTGGCCCTTAGCTGTGAACTGGGGACCAGGATTGTTTTACCCCAGGGCAGAGGTTTGCACTTCCTCTTGTTGAGCTTCCCAGTGTTCCTGTCAGCCCATTTCTCTGGCCTGCCAAGGTCCCTCTGTGTGGCAACACAAACATCTGGTTCCTCAGCCGCTCCTCTGTGTGTCATCAGAAAAATTGCTGACTGTACTCAGTGCCCCATCACTCAAATCATTAATGATGTTGAACAGGATTGCAACCCATATTGACCCCCAATTTGGCTCTGGGTACCTACTCTCAGTTCTAGGAAATGGTATGTTTCATCATTAAAAGTTAAATTAGAGGAATTATGGGGACTTTTAGTCTACTTTTGAATTCTCTTTCCATAGAAAAAGCTAAAAAGACTGTCAGTAGGTACTTGAGCCAGGATCAAATGTCATCACTTGTGACTTACAAATTTCCTGTTTAAATCTCCATAAAAAGACTGTAGAATCTTTCAGGACTGGCCTGATTTTAAGCCTATGGTTTGTCACTACACTGCCTTTCCGTGTGTGCGTATGTGTATATGCACAAACATCGATCAGTTTGTAGCTTCTGAAAACTTTTAGATATAGCTGACAATTTCACTAAGTTTGTCAGAGAATGGGGGTTTCAAAATTAAAGCATTCCTGTAATTTCTTTATAAAATCTTATCTGAAAATAGAAGTAAAATTCTCTGTAGTGCAGTAGGCAAAATATTGTATTAAACCCGCGCACGCTTCTAACAATTGGAATGATTTGGAAAAGACTAGTTGGAATTTTCTGACTTTGATCCTTAAACCAACCTGGACAGCCACCTTCAATTTAAACCACAAAAGAAAAAGAAAAAACACAGAAGAAGTTTGAAGGATTTTCACAGGTGAAATTTCCATTCCACAGATCTGAAATTTTAAGTTGGTAATCAGTGTCTCTTTTGTACAATTTTGGGCATTACAGGATTTCTCAGTCTGTCACTACAGATATGACTAGTTAGGGTTTTAGCTAAATCTAAAATGAAGAACAAAATGCAGGAGTGAACAAGGAAAGCCTGTGGCATGTCAGTCTCCTTGGAGCTCTGATCATATTCCCAAGGCAAGGAAGAGCTGCAGTATTATCCTTGTGAAGTTACCTGACTCATTGTCTCATAGGCTGAAGGATATTGTAATTCCAAAATAAGAATTTGAAAATGAAGGCTTTTGTCTGACTTTTGGTCAGATCATAATCCTGAGCTAAAAGTGTAAATTAAATTCTTCAGCCAATATTACTGTGATGGAAGAATAATTTTGTTATTTTCTGAAAAGAATAGAGAGATGAAATGTATCTTTGAGGTCTCCTGCTTTGAGAAAAGTTGGTAGGACTCACACCAATCAGATTAATTAGTATCTAAAACTTCAGAAAGATAACAGCCCCCACAAAACCTATTTGGTTTTGTTTTTCAAACCAGTAGTAGAATTTGCTGAATAAGAACCATTTCTCATCAAATCCTGGAGATGATCATTGTTGAAAGTGATAGGGCGTGTTCTTGCTCTAGGCTAAAACCAGCTGTTTGCTCTATTCCCTGCAAAGACTAAAGTTATTACATGAAAAGGGATAGAAATCCCTCACTAAAACTGATAGAACTTATTTGATATGAATCAGAGAGAGAGACAAAAAGGCTTGCACCATCAAAAATGGTAACAGAAAAAAAATAATAAAATGTAATTCTTATGGTACAGCTATCACAGACATTAACTACTGCTGAATAGCAGTGGAGGAGCAATCAAAAGGCTATTCTGTATTCTCAGAATTTCTGCTTCAAAAGGAATTTAATTTTTTTCTTTTATCATATGCATTTTAGTTTGCTTATCTTTTTGAATGCTATGAAGAAAAAAGAAATTCACTCTAGATGGTGAATGTTGAAGTGCAAGGCCACACTTTACATTTATGATATTCTAATCCTTATTATTTGTTGTAGGTAATTGCTAGCATTATGATGCTTTCTAATTAAAATATCTAATTAAAAGATGCTTAAGTATATCCTCTAAAAACATTTAAAAGCTGAATCATTTAAGTAAATGTGGAAGTTTAATGTGCTCGAGCTTTGTGGTTGTTTGTTTTTTTTTTTCTATGAGTATATGGACCAAACTATTCAAGTCTTAAGAAAAAGAATTGGTTGTGAATTTTTAATTGCTTGAACACAATATGTATCACTGGAAACATCACAGTAGAGATATGGGTGAGGATGGAATAATGTCCATTGTTCTTAGTTGTCCTATTGTTCTTAGTTTATTTATATTGCTGCCTTTTCTATTTGATAGTTATCTGCATAAGATAGTTATCATGCATGTATTTGTGCAAGAACAGGGGCATTTCTGTGATAAGATAATACATTGGTTAAATATTATGCATACAAGACTATATATGGCTTTATAGTTTGCTTCCATTTACTTTATAGTTGCTTCCATTACAATTTCTTAAATCAGTTTTAAAGTAAAGATTTAACCAAGGTTGTTATTTATACAGCAATATAACGTTTTGTACATTTTCATTTCTTTTGAAGTCGTTTTCAAAATATTAGTTTAACACTGGTATTAATCACTACCAACAAAATTATTGTGACACTGTAGCTGGAAAAAAATCTAGTCAATACAGTATATATTGAATAAATTTGACTGTATTATTTGCCAAAAAAGAAACCTTTAATATAAATATTTGTAGAAAAAATATATTCAAACTTTGTAATTGTAACCAGACATATTGTGAGGATGTGAATGTCTAAGAAGCTACTTTGTTCCCGTTCTAGTGCCAAAGTCAATATCTAATTACTGAGCTGCATGTGTAAATTGCATGGGTCATTCATGTTTTAATTGGACCTGTGTCCATATTATTGAAGCCAGTTTTCCTGGTGGCCATTGTGAACTCCTACAATAATTCAGGAACAAGATAAAGCCATTAGCAAGGAGAAACAGATAAGTTTGTCTCTTCTTGTGTATGACTGGAACCTTCTTTTTGTGTAATTATTGACACAGTTCTAGTTTCTCCTTTCAGCCTACAGGCTGCTGTTTCTCCTTGCTTTCAATACTCCTTGCTTTAAATAGTCAGTAGTCACTATTTCTGATAGTTACAGGACAGTGTTACATGGCAGTTTTGTGAGTTCCAAGTGCCTCCAGCATAAAAGTCAGAATTGTATTCAGGTTGGGCTTGGCTGAATGGTCTCAGGGAGAAGCAAGAAACATGCTTCAGGTTAAGTACTTAAATAAATTGTTTTAAAATTAGACCAAACAGTTTGCTACTTTGACTGCTGAGGAGGACCACATTGCTGCTATGGAGGTATACCTTTTCCACAATTTTAGTATTAGATTATATGGATTTGGCTGGGGTACTTCAATGGTTACCATTTCATCTGTGCTTTACTCATAATTTGATGTTTTTGTTAGGGTAATGTCTTTCAAGTGACTGTCTTTGGCAAAATGTAAATATATTTTTTTTCTTTTTTCTTTCCCACTGTCACTTTTGTTTCCTTTTGATACTTTTTTTTTTCATGCTGTCTCAACTTTTCCACTTTTTTTTCCTAAAATTTACTTCTTTTTCACACGCTTGATTTTCTATAACTATTCTTATCCACACAGACAGATGCTGTGAAGCTACTAGACGTGAAAATGGAGGCCAGTCCCTGCAGCTGAATGCTGCTGCTTTCTCTCTCATTGTAGTCATAAGTTTCTGGCGCATGCTTTTATACTGTTGATGATAAGGCAAGCAATATGTATCCTTCCTCTCCTAATTTTTTATTTGCTGGAAAATAAACACAGACCTTATAAAATTTGTACTTTTCTACAGCTCTTCCAAAATCTCCATTCCTAGTCAAGAGCCTAAATAGAGTAATTACTTCAGCCTGTGCATGCAAAAATTTTCACGGGGCTTTTTGGAAGCCTGGTGGATTTTGTGACAAATTCAAAAGATGATGCTTGACATTCTGGTCAGACAGAGCATGGAGAAAATCTAACTTACTGAATTTGATCAAGGTGGTTTGGTTCTATTTTCTCAACTAGATTTTGATTATAAGAAATTCATGGAGAAACCTTACCATTGTCAGTCACATGGCTTTCCAGGTACATCACCAATTCTTCTTCCAGGAGAGTACTTTGACATTGTACTAATGCTTTGCAAAGAGTTGTCCTTTCACTAGTTCCTGACACAAGGTACTTAAAACTTTATGCTTAATAAAAATGCCTTGTTTAAGTCCAGGCTGGATGAAGCTCTGAGAAACCTGGTCTAGTGGGAAGTGTCCCTGTCTACAGCAGAGGGTTGGAAGATCTTAAAGGTCCCTCAAAACCCAGGCCATTCTATGGTTCTGTGAATACAGACATGTTTTGTACTTTCTAATGGATTTTAACAAGCATGTCTTCTCTAACCAATTATTTATGAATTGTTTTAGTTCGTAGTGTTTCATTTCAAATACTTTTTCTGTGCCTCTCCACTGACATGCCCCAGCACATAAAACAGGTCCCTGCCCACCAAAGTCACTTCTTGTGACTGCAAAGGTGCCACATTTAATTTCATGGCATCTGTAGGACTTGGAAGCTCCAGGGGTTCAATTTTGACCTGTAGTTAAAATGGAAAAAGCATTTTTTCCTGCTTAATATATTAAAATCATGGCCTATGAGCTCTGCAGCAGTGTGTGCAAAACCTCAGGAAAAAGATTTTATTTAATAAGAGTCCATATACATATTTTATTGCATATATTTGATTTTAAAATTTATGTAGTTGTCTAGGTTTATGGTTCATTTCTCTGTTGCATAGAGAATAACCCAAGAAAGCAATGCACTTTAAAACTAAGGCAGAATTAAATATTTATTTTAAGACAGTTCCCTTCAAATTGTTACTTAATATAACAAACATGATAAATTAACTGTATATGATGATTTTTTCCTCCTTATAGTTCATACTTTTTGGGATCTAAAAAAATGTTATCTTAGAAATTGGAAATCAATTGGTCAAAATTAAGTATCTATATATCTTCACTCAGTTAAAGAATTTTCTTATTTCTAAGAAATATTGATAATGGTAATTTTTGCCAGTTTTGGAATATATTTGGAAGTCTTTCCTTTAGGACATCAAAATAAAACCTCTCCTCATCTAAACCAGCTATCATTTTAGAAAATTGGAGTATGTCACAAGTAAGCTGTCTTCAGTGTGTAAGTCTACGGAATAATTTATTGACAGAAATACTTTTTTGAATAGTTCACATATTTAGTGTAATGAAGTGGCTGGAATTGAAAAGATTGCTATCTAAAAAACATTAGTTTCATTATGATCTGCAGATAAGCTCTCACCGTAAAGTCAAGCCACTCTTCCATCCATGGCCCTTGCCACTGTGTTCTGTCACTTTGAATTAATGTCATGACATTACTTTGAAATTAATTACACTGATGAGTGCCTGACATAGTGTGGTAAAGAAGGACATTTTCTCTTCTAATTTTGTAGGAGTTGAAACTTTGGTTTCCTATTTAGGGCGACTCAGGTGAAAGCCCATTTTTCCATGCACAAACAACGTTGATATATATATAGACTTTGTAATTTAGTTGTATAGGTGTTCTTCCAATATATACTATTTATTTTTTTAAATGATTAAGTTCCTATTGAACCAAGAGATGCAACTAATGAAGTCTAGATAATATTTTTAATGAAAGTTTTCATCTTAACTATGTTACAGTAGATTTGGAATTGCTAGCTACACATAAGTTACCAAAAACTTTCAGATATGAGAGCATATTCTCAATAGAGTATAATCCAGACAAATGTTGTTGCTAATACTAAATTTGTTTTTAGTGAAAGAATCACCTTGGGCAAGAACTTTTGCAAGAGGTTTTCTTTTTTTTCTCTTACCATTTTGAAAATCCTGATAGTGAAACTGTTTGTTTACTGTCACTATTGCCACTATTGCCTTCTGTGGTAAGAAAAGTGCAAGGATATATCTACTTATCATCCAAGAACTGATGATTGGCTAATATTTAGTAAGTAGATGCTGTAGTAGATGCTAAGGGGGAAAGAAACCCACAGTTAAAGCATACTAAAAACCAATACTGGGAGATCTTTCTCAGTCTGCAGGAGCTCCATGGTGCACAAACAGTGGGACTCACTTTTGGTCCAGGGGAGCAGCAAATTCTTTCTAGGGGCTTCTCTTTGCAGTCCCATCCTTTTGCATCCTGATCCCACTGTAAGACAGGGAGGGAACAGAGGGAACACGAGGGAACAGAATCTTCTCTTGTGGACACACAGTTGCTGTTCTGAACAGTAAAGAAAATAAAATTGCAGATCCAATCAAAACTAATGAGCACCTACCACTGGATTAGAGAGTCCTGAGTAACACTTATATTGTCTCATAAACTGAAAAATAAAACAGGATCTTATAAGGTTGCACAGACAGTCTGATCCCAGTACTTCCTTATTTTGTAGAGTTTTCCTAATTTTCTGAAATTTGAAACCTTGATGCTATTCTACTAAATGTTGTCTAATATATTTTCACCTTCAACATACTTGTTGCTGTTCTTAATTTTTTTTTTTTTAATAACACAAGACTGGATGCTACTACAGGTATGCAGAAAAGCAGAAAAATGAAAATTCCCATATCATTTTTCTACTCCAGTAAGACATTTGAAGAGCTCTTTACAGGCTATAAATTTATTATCTTAGCAAGTCATTCTAAGATTGCAGATAAGTATATAAGAAGACAAGATAGGAATTAGGGCACAGAGACTGATTGACTGTGAGCTCTCCAAACATACTGTGAAGGAGATAATGAAAAACCTTGAGAAATTTTAGAAGCTAAATATACATTATAAATGGCAAGTTGTCTTTTATCCTCAGTGTCACAATGCCAGTGGGATAAAGAGACAAATTTGGATCACTTATCTTTTTTTCCAACTGATAGTAGCTTCAGCTGGGAAATAGATAAATTTGCTCTGTTAAGTGAGAGAAATTTTAGGTCTGCTCCAATTTAAATTATTCTGTGCTTTGTATTTTGACGTTATCAAGTACTTTGAATGTGATCCTTTTCTTTTGGCCCTCCTCTTCCCATCAAATTCCAACAAGAATGACTTAAACCAATATTGTGGGGATTATGTGACTGCAGAGCCAGGCAGTTCTGGGCAGTGACCCAAAACCTCTGTAATGTGAAAGAAAAAGTGGAAGAGAATAATGTCCTTGGGTTGTCATATATCTCCTCAGATGAATGACTAATACAGCTTTGTTTGTAATTCTCCTTATGAGCATTTCATAATTGTATCTTTAAAAACAATGAGAAGAAGATTATTTCACAGTATTTTGTGCAATCTGTGTGAATATTCAGAAGATTTTGAAATCTTGGCTTCTTACAGACAAGAATGAGGAAAAAATGAACAGAGACATTTTCAAATTAAATTATAATTCATAGGTACAGACTGAACAGCTTAAAATTGTAATTTAAGCTCTATTAAAATTATAAATATGTCTTTACAAATTGAATTCAGTTTACTTTTGACATTAGTATTTAAATGTTAGATAAGTAAATTTGTTCCTTTAAATGTTGTAATTGTAAAAGGGATTTTAGGTCTTATGACTGACAGTGTAAAATATTTCAATTTTTTTAATATTGTCACATATTTTGAAATGCTAATATTAAACTGTCTGTAACACTGAAGTCCTAAAATATGCTATGCTGAGCTTGTGCCTTAAATCCAAATTGGTGGCACAGAAACTTAAAAGGGGTAATGATTATTCTGTGATATAGCAGTATATCTCTAAGGAACAGTATTTTTAAAATGTTCTGATTTACAGCCTTTAGGTTCTAAGACTGGCTTCTTTTCCAATCAGATTTTATGTGTTGTCTTTCTTCTTTACAGAGTTTTGACAAGTTCCTAACATTTACAAATTGTTCACAAATCAAAGTATTTACATAATGCAACTTCAAATGCAATCCTTTTTTACAGCTGTAGGGTTATTAGAATATAAATTGCCGTCCCTCTAAAAAGGAAAAATATTGCCCAGAAATAGACACACAAATTGCATACACTGGGTATAAAATATAACTTCTGAATGGTTTTTGGAGGTGTACAAAACCTACTATGACCAAATAACAAAATCACATTCGATTTAATTTTTTTGTGAAAGTATAAGGCCAAGTACTGATGCAAAAAATATTATATGCATGTGAACAATATTTATTTAAAAGATTAACAGATATGGTGATTTAATTGTAAACCAATTTGACCAATTCTCAGTCAGTTTTAAGGGTTTTACCATGTACTCTCTCTCCATCATGGAAACCTGCACAGGCACCACTCAAATGTGTCTGCAAATGTAAAGTAAACTAATTAAACCTGAAAAAACAGTTGTTGAGGTTTTTTTGTTTGTTTGTTTGTTTTTGGGGTTTTTTTTAAGACATAATGCAGATTTGTATACAATTTGTGATTGAACTAAAAGTTGCCAATTCTCTATCTCTTGTCCAGTATGTTGATGATTTCTGATTGTTCATTTTTTTGGGAATTTTAGGAGGAAAGGAAAAAAAGACAATGTTACTTTTAGGATGCAAGTTGAATATTATATAGAGAAATGTATCTTCTGAGATCTATAATGACATCACTGAAATCTTTCCTATATTTAGGACTCCTTTATGCTTATCACATTTACTTTACCCATCCATTTTCTTCAGGCATGTAAGGAATGTTCAGTTTTCCATTGCTATATATTTATCAGACATAATGTATAAGTGATGGAAAATCACCTTTTCCCTTTAATGTCGATGACATCTTAATATAAAGCTGATGGCATCAAATACCAGGTGTAGAGGTGAACCAACTTTGCCTGTTTAGAAACAGTAGCTGTATGCAAGCTGTGCACTTGAGTGCTGTGCTAAGTTTAGATATTTCACAACAAGAGCAAGAAACTGAGGTAGGAATATCCATTTTTGTTCATTTATTATTGGGTCTGAAGTCCCAAGAAGCTGTGGTAGTAATCCTTGCCACCATACTACCATTATGTTATATTCTTATTAACAGTTCTGTATATTTATTTTACATGTTTAATATTTTTGTAGAGGAAATTTCCAGCGCATACTTTATTTACATAAAGTTTTAATTTTAATGCATGTATTAAATGCCCATAATAGAAGCAAAGTTTCTTTCTCAGTGTATGTATCCAACAGAATTACAAACAAAAATACATACAATGTACTAAAAACTAATTCTGTAAAAAGTATTGAATACACTGAAATGTCTGTAAGTTTCTATTTTCAAAAACAATGTGAAAGGCAAGGAAAAAATCTTGATTTAAAGTAGTTAATTTTAATTTGTGAAACATTACTTATTTTTATCTTGTTCATAATTCACTACCATTTTGCTCCACTGATTTTTTCATGCATGCAGCACTTGTTGTCATCTCTGCTTTTTCCCTGAAGAACATGTGCATGGCGTAACTGTGATGTCCCTCAGCACCTTTCCAAACACAATGTCAAGAAATATATGTAACTTAGTGTGTCTTTCATCTGTTGTTCAAAGTTCATTTTAGTTCATGCAACTTCTGTCTTCATTTTTTGTAATAAAGAAAACTGACTTAAAGCATTATTATCTGTTTTTTCTTTATTGCTGATAAATGCTCTTTTTTTCTTGTACTATCTACATGATGTATTTTGTATCTGCAGAGATAATTTTTAGCAGTGTATCTGCATTTTAACTATAGGATTTTATCCAATAGTGAATATTTTTAAAAACCCAAACTAACAAAATACCAAAAAAACCCAACCAAAAAAAAAAAAAAACAAAAAAAACAAAACTAAACTAAACAACCAAACAAACCAACAAACAAAAAAACCCCACCCCACCACAAACATCAAAGTCACTAAAATTATAATTCATGAATTTTAAGTTTTGCTCATATTAGGTGGCTGCCATGCTACTCGCTAGTGAAGCAAGTATGTGCATTGTCTGTATAAATATGCAGCCTGAGCTTGATCCATTCTGATTTAATCTGCCTGATTGAAGTTGTATCCCCAAAGGAAGTTTTAATACTGGGAAAAGCTGCCCTACCAAGCAGGACTCTGCTGGATGTTGCAGTTGTAGAGGTTGAACTTTTTAAAGTAAAAACATGCACCATGTACTGGCAGATTATATTAAACTGCTCTTTTTGTAGCTAATGCTATAAAATAATTATATATTTAACATAATATTCTGAGTATTACTTCTTAAAACTGTTGTGCTTGAATTTACATAAGTCTTATACAAAATGCTGTCAAACTTGAAATATTTTCTCAATTTAAATAAAATCCTGAGACAGTTTGACTCTTTTTCAGATCTCCTGGCTGCAATACTCTACTTAGGGTTGTCATCCACTATAAAGATGCAAAAATTTCCCATGTCTCTGTTGTATATGCACAGCGTGGTTTTGAATTCTCCTAAATGAAGCAATTAAAATAATTTATCCTTTTATGTAATAGCAGTACTGAAACCACACATAAGTGTATGTTCTCAATACTCACATCAATCTTAATTAATCTGCAGAGGTTCTTAGGAACTCCTCCAAGAGATGTGTTCAGTAAATCTGCTGTCAGTTTGAGTGGAGGAAACTGGGACACAGAAACTTATTTTCCCAAATCTACTGAAAACCAAAACTTGTGAGCAGTGCTGATGCCATGAACCCACAGTGCAGCCTTTCTCTCTCGAGGCACAGAAGGACTGGGATCTCTCTGCCAACATTTTTCTGGGGTTTCCCATGGAAGGAGACAATGCTAAAAAATACCCTTTACTATGATGATTGAGTAAATACAAGGAAAAAGCTGCTGTTGCTGCAACTGGATAACTTTTAAGGCATATTAGAAATGTTCCTGAAGTCTGCTTAGGGATAGTTTGATTATGCAAAGGATCTCTTTTTTTAAAACTTTGCTTAAAAAAATAGTAAATGGTGACACCAGAAAACATTTCATAACACAGAATCCTTTTTGTAGTAAAGAAAGGTTTTTTCGGTATCCTTTTCCTTGTTATCCTTCAATGACCACAGACAAAATTATTTCTGTTGCCAGAAATACTCAAGCTGCTATTTACATTGCATTTCTTACACTTAGCTATTGCATTTATGTCTATTAAGACACCTTCCTATGAAAAATGTTAAGGACCATTAGAGGACATGTGAACTCAAGTCCTACTTACTCAGTATCCTGAGAGACTCATAATACACGACATTTTCCTGTAAAATTTAAAGGCAAAAATCCATTTCAGAAAACTAGTTGGCAAGAGGACCTCAGCCATAATGAAGAAAAACTCCTTTACTTAGATAAGCATCAGAAAAGTACAACCTTTTAGAGACAGTTGTTTCAGTAGCTCACATCTTTGTAACTGATTGTCCCGGTGGCACCACAGGCTCTCCTGACTCACTCCAGCTCAGACTTCATCTGAGATGGGGACACAATGAAGAGCTGTCCCTGATGAGTACAAGAAAGTAAGAGGAAGCCAGTAATACTGTCCCCTTATTTTTCAAAGTTGTGTGTCAAGTGTATCTGTCAGAACACATTACTCAGTCCAGCAGCTCAGAGAACACATCCATGTGTTTGTCCACTGCCCTTCAGCAGAATCTGTCCTAGCAGAGAGTTGTAGGAAAAACCACTGAGGAAGAAAAAGCATTACAATTAATGTCGATTATAACCTTGTTAGTATCTTTTTACATTAAGGAATGGGATAGAAAAGAATGCACCTTACTGTCACATTCTCTTCTGCATCAAACAGTCCCCCAGTAAATGTTGCATAGAATCCCAAGCTTTTCTTGCAAGCTGATGTTGCAAATGTAACGATTTGTTTATTTCATTTGGAGGAAGACATTATGCTTCTGGGCACTTACCTGGCTCAAAAGAAAAATTTTATTGATGTAAATTGTTAAAAACAGGTCACGAAGCTCTGGATGTGGCAGAGTATTGGAGATTCTTAGGGTAGCAGGGAGGGATCACTGGTTCTTTACTTCTTTTGGTCACGGGTTGCCACTGTTTTACTGTTAACTGGTAGAAAATTTTATAGAGCTGTTTAATTTTTTGGTACTGCGTTATGAATTTTTTGGTGCTCATCAATGAATAAAAAAATTTAAGACCTATATTTTCTGTCTTTTTAGAGGTTTTGAGTAAGTATACACATTTTGTAAGACTTTGAGTCTAGGAAAAGTTCAAGATCAGATATAAAATCAAAGACAATGTTCAGAGGCAGTACAGAAATAACCATAATGATTGGGCACCTTTTTAAGGGTCAATACAAAAGTGTAGTTCAACTTGATAAACAAGAATGTTTTTTTGCTGCCATGACCTAGTGCAGTATTTCAATTTCACCCTCTAGTTAGATCATTATTTTCAAATTTTTACTTTAGATTGAGAGCAGTTTATCTTCTGACCTCCTTGAAAGAAAGGAAAAACATGTATATATCTCTGCAACGTGCATTTGTACGAGCCAGATGTTGCCCTGTAACTAGAAAAGTATTTTACAGCATTGCTTTTTTTTCTCTAAAAACTCAAATTACTGTAAAAGGGAGGTTTGGATAATCATCTATCTTTCATCTTAACTTCAATCCATGCCTTCTAAGGAGGAGGGAAGGGAATAATGCACAAGAAGTTGCTAACATGATTTTTTTCTCCCCAACAAAACTTAGTATCACTGAAGGTGTGAAAAGCGCATCTGGATGTCACCTTATCCAACCCCACAGATCACACAGAGTGCTTGTTATAAAGCTTGCAATTACTATTTTATTGTAGCAGTAATTAAATATACACAATATGATTCTGTAAGAGCACAGAGAAATTCTGTCACCAGAAAGGACACAGGTTCATTTAACATCGGTCTGATTGTATTGATGTTGCATGTTTTGTTCCTGTGCAGAAGCAAAACCTTTATTTTGCCATATGTAAAGCAGACCTGTACACTGGCACAGGATGCCCAGGGAAGCTCTGGATGCCCCAACCCTGGAAGTGTTCAAGGCCAGGTTGGATGGGGCTCTGAGTGAACTGGTCTAGAGGGAGGTGCCCATGGCAGGGGAGTTGTAATGAGATGAGCTTTAATGTCCTTTCCAACCCAAACCATTCTCTGACTCTGTACACACGTACAGATGGAGATTCTCCCTTTTGACCTGCTTCCCATGGAGTATCTGGTGCAGGACCTTTACAGGAATTTAGTCCGAACTTACATTTGAGAGTCCAGAAAATGTATCCTTTCACTTAGTTCTTTTCACTGGAAAATTTCATTTTACTTGCCAAAGCTCTTCATTCCTCACTCTCATCAAGTAATGATTCCAGAAAAAATGTTCAATTATCTCATTAGAAATTATTAGAAATAATAACATAACTTATTCAATAAGAAGGACTTGAATATTGCCAAAACTTTTGATGACATTTGTAGAAGCTTGCTTTTGGCTTTTTTTTTAGTTTATTTTTTATGTTTCTGGAAATTTTTAAATCTTATTTCCATTCATTGATGATCATTTATTTGAAGAAGTGGCTGAAAAAAGTGTCTTTAAAGTTGTCAGTTTTCTTCATCATCATGTCAAGGTATTACATTACTTATGCCACATTCTGTATTAAAAAAAAACATATCCTTTTCAATTTAGCATATTTTTAACAAATTACAATTAAAACTCATTCAGAACTATGGAATTTATACTTCCCTGGTTTTTTTCCTTTTTAACAAGAAGTGTTTTAAAAGTCGTCCTATCGACTCTATAGTTGGATGACTAAGTCAGGTATACAATAAACATTTTCAAAAAGTTTCTAAGAACTTATTCTTTCACCTTAACATTGATTTTTTATGATTTAAGGTGTTTTTGTTCAACTAGGAAAATAAAAAGGTATATAATGCATAAATACTTTGTTATTTTACAGCATGAAGTAGAACTACTATTTTGAGTTTGTTTGATATATGGAAACTGGAAAGCTGGAAAAACCCGAAATATTTAAAACAGCTTCTGTAATATTACTATAATAACAATAAAAATATAATAATTTAATTTAATTTAAGGCAACACTTTTTGATAACAAAGTTGCATGTCAAAGTTGGTGGCAAGTCTGTTTGTAGTATGACATTGATATTTCATCCTGTCACAGAATTAGAACTTCTGTTGATGTCATAACAGGCAAATAAAAAAATTCACATTGTTTTGAAATAACATATATATTAGGATATGATTTTTGAAACCAGTGAGGAGAGGCCTAATCTGCTTTAATAACTATTGGGATTAGTTTTACAGCTGACTTTGGTGGGAGCAGATAGGCAAGTACAAAATCAAAGCAATTCAAGAAAGAACATAATTAAACCACAGATAAACTTCTAAAAAATTAGGTTTTTATGTTTTCATTAAGATTAAAAATAAACCATAACACAGGTAGATTTAAAGAACAAGGCTGTCCAGTTTCTATCTGTTTTCAGAAGTACATCAGATCCTCAGACAGGTGAGAAGGCTGATCACAACCACGCTCCTCACCTCACCTCTGGAATTGGCCACGTTACTCTCACCCTTTGGGGTGCAGGAGATAAAGGAGAGAAATGTTGGAAAAGTGTTGACAATTTTAAGAAATCAGACTTATGAAACAGAAACCTGCAGGAGCAAGAGGGTTTCAAGTAGGAAAAAAACGACTTAGGACTGGTAGAGCAGTAGCAAGGATGAGGAATGCTGAATGCAAAGGAAATCATTAGCCATGAAGAGATGGAGAAATATGCAGCAGTCGAATACTTGTTTCTCAGATGTCTCACCCACAGGAAGAAAACTAAAAATGAAAAAACAGAGTGTCCCACTATGGCAACTATGGCAAAACAGAGGAGCAATATTGTGACTGTAAACATTTCCTTCACTTGCCAGTGAAGATACCTTGTAGTCATTTCTGCCCCTGGATCACTTAGAATGAGAACCTTGACATTTCACAATGTTCCAAGGACACTGAAAGTGCTGTTCACAGCAGTGGAAAGTGTATCTCTTCATAGCAAAAACCTTTTAACACTTTATTAAGAAAAAAACTCCTAAAACTAAACCAGTAAAAAAACCCCTGAATTTCTTTCAAAATTTGGATCAAATCACCCTAATTTTTTTCCTTCACGTTCTAGCTGATGGTTGAGAAGGTACAGAGATTCACTGTATGAGGTCTCTAAAGCTGACTATAAAATTTACTGGTATTATAACAATTGAAATATATTAGCTTTTTAATAAACTGGAATTAAGTATCTACTTATATCTTTCTGACAATTCGTACTGGCAAAAAAAATTACCGAAGGTTACAAAGGAATTCACCAAATATGTGGGTGGATATAGGAATAAAATAAGTTTTGAAAGACGTATCACAAAGTATAATATTTAAATATGAATGCTGTTGTTTAAAAAAGAAAAAAATAATTTAAACATCAAGTTTTGACATTGCTGATGGGGCAATGCATAAATGATAAATCATTTCATTGATGTACCATTATTTTTATAATTTGTGTAGTGGTTTTAAAGTCCTTCTGAGCAAGGAAAATAACTTTGAAATAATATGTCTGTTTTTCTGCTTATCCATCCATGGAAATATATACATTGAATTCTAGTTTGTTGTATAAAAACATTGTGAAGATCATTTCTATAATAAAACAACCCATACAACAGACAATGAAGTCAATTGCTTAAGAAGTAAAATGCTCCTCTTCTTTTGAAAAAAAGTTTTTACTTTTCCATTTTAGAGTTCTAAACAAGGACTAGACAAAGAATATATATTCATTGATTTAGGATAACTTTCAAATTACATTTGAAGTGGTAAAGATTTTATTATTAAAATTGTTTAAGCAGAAATATGAAAATCTCTGCTTAATCTGAAAACAATCTATCATGTATAGGGGAGCTGGAAGAGAAAGAGGAGGATGATGACATTAGTAACCCAGTTAAAGTATTTATATTATATTAAATTATGAAATTGTTTGGTGTCTGTTACAACAGTTCAAATAATCTCTGGTCAGAGTAATCTTGCTCTTATTTTGGCAACAGGCACAGCAGCAGATGGAAATGTCCCAGTGAGTAGTGCTGGCTCAGGCATCACTCCAGGACATGGGAGGGGAGCAATGCTGGTGTGCAACATCCAGGGGCAAACTCACCCAGTTCCACTCCCCTGGGGTTTGCTGGGCACAGTCTCACACCAGGAAATTGTCACTGTCCAATAGCTGAGCTAGTTTGGCACCTTCTTGAATCAGCTGGGTGCATGAGCCTTTTTTTTCCCCCTAGACAATGATCAGATACAAATCCTCTCCTCTATAAGCCTCATCTGAGTTCACAGACTCCTGAGAATCACACTATTCGAAAGGGTTTGTAGCATTGCTGTCATGGGAATATCAACCAAGGCAAAACATTAAAATATTTTTCCTGAGATTTGTAATGAAGTAAAATTAGCTAAACACCAGCTCTCAAAATTCAAACACAGAAAGCAAGATCAGGTGTGGAATATTTTTATTTTGAAGTGTATGATTGCATTTTCAAGGTACAAGACTAAATAAGATGAGGTCCTGACCCTATAATCATTTGACGATACGCATATTTTTCCCCATATTAAATTATTTAAGACTAAGTGCGTGCCACTGTTTGCAGATTAACTAACTTGAATTAAGTTATGTTTCACTCTAATCCAGAAAATTACAAGCATAAATACTGGTTTACCAGTGTCTTAAACCTTTGAGTAATTCTGCTTAGCATCACTGCTAATTAATTGTATTTGAAATGCAGAAAAGATAATTTATATCAATGTTCATGTTGAACATTGAAAATATTTTCCTCAGACTGCTTATTGATACTCCTAGTCATGGAATGTTAAAATGTGATATTATTTGCTATTAATTATTGCCATTTATGTTTTTTGAACTTACTGGAATTTTGGCATTTGGAAAATATTATGCAGAAGAAATGGGGGTTTTTTGTGATTTTAATCAGGTACTATATATGCGTAATCATCAGGACTGTTTATTTCCAATAATTTCTGAATGGTTCATTCCTAAACATTCTTTACTCTCCTGACCAATAGCTTAGAAAATTACATTTTAGGATTAGAATTATTAATATATCTTAATTTTCTTTCCTTGAAGACACTCTTTTTAATGGTCTTGGACTTGGTGCTGTCATTGGCCTGGGAGTGGCAGCCCTTTTGTTAATCCTGGTTGTGACTGATGTTAGCTGCTTCTTTGTACGACAATGCGGATTGCTCATGTGCATCACCAGGAGAATCTGTGGGAAGAAGAGTGGTTCAAGTGGGAAAAGTAAAGAACTGGAAGAAGGAAAAGCTGCTTACTTGTGAGTATTAATCACGTGGGTTGGAAACATCCTTAAAAGAAAAAGTTGGCTGCCCAACTTACATTAACTTTATGGCCATTTTGTGGTGTCGCAAAGGGAATTAATAAAATACTTCTACTACTTGGAAAAGTGCTTCTCTGAAGTGTGTAGAGTTATTTATTGCCTTTAAAGGAAAAGTTGAGACACAAAAAAGAAATATACTGTAGCTCAGTTTAGGATGACCTCTTTGTCCAGCTCAACACAAAGGAAATCAATTGTAATTCAGTACTAGTTGGAGACACAGATTTGGTTCATGAGAAGCAGGTAATGGATCATTGTAACTCCATTTCTGCAAATCCATCTTTGAGCTGCTAACACCCAGAAACTCGGCCTATGGCTGTGACAGTGCCAGTAAATCCACGAGTGAAGGACATGGTATTATAGAAAATCCGTGAGGGAGTTTTTCTTCTTAGATATAGCACTTGATGGAAAACCTTGATTCTTGTCTGTGGACTTTAGGAATGAAAGATCTTGTCAGGTTTTTTCTTTTTTTTAATAGGAGTTCTGAGTTGGATGTAGGTGAAATGGTAGTGAGTGATTGTTCTTTGTTGCAAGAGTCAATGATTGCTAAATATGAGTGGGAAATAATCAATACTGATTCTCACAAATACTCTTTTGTAGTGGCTACTCCATCACACAAATGTGAATGAACTGATCATTGGTGAAAATATGGTGAAAGTATAGTCTCTTAAATTATTAGAGTGGATAGTGAGATCTCTGGCAAAACTGTTCAAGTACTGATTACATAAAATAATCACACTTTAGAGATGTGACATTTACTGAGTTTTCAATAAGTAAACTAGAAAGAAGATTACATATGGTCCTTCATTTTAGACATTTCCTTTTTTTACTAGAAAAACCCATAATTTTCTCATTCTGTTCATCTGGTAGGCAACTTACACATGCACTGTAATATTTTTGAGAGTGCTCTCTGCCTGTGGTTTAAATAACATTTGCTGGTCCAACTGCTATGTTGCTCTCCCAATAATTAGGCTTTACAGTTCATTATCCTTCAGCTTCCTGGGTCCCATCCATTTTCAGATGGATGTAGAGCACACTAGATCTTGCAGCCCTCATTATTCATGGCTGAGCAGGTGTCTCCATTGCCAGTAGTGGAGGTGTGTCTTTTTGGGATTTAATTCTGACTATTTGGTTTTGGGCTGTGTCTTTCCTACGTATCTTGGCTACACATCTTGGTTGTGTTCTTCTTAGAAGAGGTGCATTTCAGAAACAACTCCACAGGACAAAACCAGTTGTGAGAGGACACAATAGTATTTATAAAACTTCTAAGTAGAAGAAATTTCATAAACTAGCTATTTCCTAATTCTCCACATCTGACAGTGAGAGAAAGACTAGCAGTGTTTTTTTCCATCCTGTGAAGCCAGCCTGTCCAGATCAATAGAATCAAGATGTGAAGCTTCTGGCCCTGACCCAGTTGTCCTTTCCTATTGAGCACAGCACTTCAGTTTATGCTTAAGTTTCCCATTCAAGGAGTGGCCAGCTATAAATTGGTGTACAGACTCTCCTAAATGGGAAGACCTTAGGGAGATAAAGTTGGAAATGTCACTTGACAGCAGTTTATACCTTGTTATCAACATCTTATTACCAAATGCCATTCCAGGCTGTCCCAAAAAAGCACCGAGCTCGTCGCTTGATATTAATTCTTCTGTTGCACTTCTTTTGCAAGAACAACTATGTTATTTAATCATATTCCTTTCCTTGTCAGAATTGTCTTCTGTCAGACAGACCTTGAAATATTTGGGGCAGTTCTTATTATAGCCTATTCTCTGCATTAATAAACTGTCAGACTAAACTCCCAGGAGAGACTTGAAGAGCCAACATTTAAATATGTATCATGATAAATGATATTGCCTAAAATTCACAGACATTTCTCTGTTTTAAATATGCTAGTTTGTATTCTGGATTTTGGGTGGTTTATGATATGGTTCTTGGTTACATTTTGATTGTAGGAGATTATATATATATATATATAGTAAATAATAATGTTCTATACATAATGAATAATGGTGATATAATCCATGTAACACACAGAGACACCCATGACATAATGGATTTCCTAAAAATATTTTCCCTTCTTTAAAATTTGAAATGCTACAGTTTCTACCTTCTGTAAATATACATGACTGCTGGTCACAAGTAACCTCTTTTTTAGTCCTTTTGTCATGCAATACTGATTGTAAGAATGTAGATGTATCAACAAAGCAAGAAGAACTCACCAATCCATCCACCAGTCCAACTTAGATCCCTAATCTTTTCCCAGGTATGAAGTAGTCATGAAAGTTAAGTACATCATCTACCAAAATGAGCTTTGTATCCATTTGTGTATCTTAAGTGTCACTTGCAGAGATAAATAAGCACATGCAATTTTGGGATTTTTAACAGACAGAAATACTTTAGATTATTACCTATTAATTCTTCTTCACACTATTTCTCTATCTGGGCTACATTCTTATTAACCTACAAAGATTTTCTTTAAGGATACCTGTCAGAGTACGGTAGAGTTTTCCTGATACTTCCTCTTACAAAAGCCTGTTTTATCCATTATCTTGAAGAAACAGTATGACAATGTGAGACATGAATTAGAGAAGAATTGAGCCAGGTGTGGCCCATAGCAGTCTAACAGCTCCCTACAACATCCCAGTCCAGAAAAGAATGTGTTAAATATAAAAGTAATTGTTTCTGGACCTCTGTTTCTGGACTGCAGCTGATGTTCCTCCAGGATATAGGAAGAAAATATTTCCATCAGAAGAGGGTTTTTTTGTAAATATATATATATATATATATATATATATATGTATATGTATACATATGTATATATATGTACATATATATATCTCAGATATCATCTGATCTTTTTGAGAGCAAAACTGTATAAAAGTTAATTATTACTTTAAATAAGTATTGTTAATTAGAATGTATTGTTAATACTTTGTGGCAGTGAACAGATATTTCCAGATCACACCCATATTTCTGAGAGCAGCCCTGTAGAGAAGGACTTGGGGATTCTGGTTCATGAAAAGCTGGACATGAGCCAACAATGTGTGTTCAGATCCCAGAAAGCCAAAGGTGTCCCAGGCTGCATCAAAAGCAGCCTGACCAGAAGTTCAGGAGAGGTGATTCTGCCCCTCTGCTCTGGTGAGACCTCACCTGGAGTGCTGCATCCAGCTTAGCAGTCCTTGGTAAAGGAAAGACATGGATTTGTTGGATCAAGTCCAGAGGAGGACACAAAGATTATCAGCAGGATGGAGGAGCTCTGTGAGGTCAAGCTGAGATAAATACTTTTCTTCATCCTTTTAAAAGGGAATTTATGAAAGAAGATGGGGACAGACTTTTTTCAAAGACAGGGGATGATGATTTTGAAGGGAAAGTGGGTAGATTTAGACTGGACATGAGGAAAATCTCTTTTACAATGAGGATGATGAAACATTTGAACAGGTTTACCAGAGATAACCTGTAGATATTCCATTGCTGGAAACACTCAAGTCTGAAGAACCTGATTTGTTTGAAGATGTCCCTGCTATCTGCAGGGGCATTGGACTAGGTGTCCCTTCCAACCCAAACTATTCTATGATACTTTGTTTGCCAACAAAAACATAATGACAGCACTCACTGCTGCATCTCATTATAATTGATTGTTTAATTAGTACAATATTTGTACATTTACTTACTTGAGAGACTAGCAGTTCCTCAAATGGGGGAAATATGATGTAGAAACAGTTTATTCTACCAGCAAAAGCAGAAGGGCTTCGATTTTTAGCACACAAGGGTTCTTTGCATCAGTGGCAGCTGGGGTTGTCACAATCCAGGAGATTAAAGCACACTTTTGTGGTGTGTATACTCACATAACAGCTCTTTAACACTGCCAGAAAAGTTCAAATATAACTAGGCATCAAGTCCAATCGTTATTTTACTAGGTTAGGGAAGTTTACATCTATTCCCATGAAGAAGCTGTCACCTTATTATTAGTCATAAACAAAATGCTCTTTTGAGATGCTAATTCATCATGTTTACAGAGTTAGGGAAGTAACCATGGATACAGGATGCTTTGAAGACTTCAAGGAATTGGGAACACGCTGTTAAATGTGTCTTGGTGGTGTTAGTCACCGATAATTAGTTCTGCCTTTTCTTTGCCAACTTTTGAGAGAAAGGATCTTAGCAATTCTTTATGTGCAATGTACGTAGTTAATGTGATGATAAGAGACTAAAACTCTTTTAATAATTTTTAGGAAAGATGGATCAAAAGAGCCAATAGTGGAAATGAGAACAGAGGATGAAAGAATTACCAGCCATGAAGATGGGAGTCCAGTAAATGAGCCAAATGAGACGACTCCCCTCACAGAACCAGAGTAAGTAGCCTGATATTCCCTGGAGTTTCATACAAGCTGATCTTGGCTGTGTGGACAGCCTGGACTTCCCACACTCTGAGGGGAGGTACCCAGCATCACCAGAGTGGTCTGCTGTGGCAAGGCAGCGTGTGAGGGTAGGGTTGGTTTGGTTGGTTTGGTTTTTACAATAATCAATCTAAATCATGGTACTTTACTGACACTGCCTGAGCACAGCATTACAAGGATTTTTAATTTGTTTGCACCTTGTCTTTACCACCCACCCAGTAATTATTAACTATTCTGTGGGAACAATCTCCTAGCTCTCACAAATGACCTTAAATTGAGTCTCACATGAATCTTCACACACATCCTGAAAATGGAGCACAAGGATACTGTGCTCCAGAAACCCAGCTCCTCACTGGAGTGGCCCTTTCCTGCTTTCACACATGTAACTGAGAATTTTGGTATTTAAATCCACACAGTATAATTGGATTAATCATGCTGAAGGGCAGCCTCTGCTCCATTTCCTCATCCCCCCTTCCTGTCCCTGCAAACTTCTCTCAGTACAGAAACCACAGCAGTTTGCAGCCATGCTCACAGGCTCTGGCTACCTTCTGAATAATGGGACCAGCCTTGTGCCCAGGGATGAAATTACTGAAGAAACATCTAAGTTTTCTTTGCTTTGAACCCAACATTTTCCATGTGTTGGGAAAAATCTCCTATCTCATGACATCTTCAAGGCATGAAGGTTATGACAATGATTATGTAGTAAATACAGAAATTCACCTATTGATAATTTGATGAAATCAT
Organism: Tangara arthus; assembly: GCA_035584835.1. Lineage (NCBI taxonomy): Eukaryota > Metazoa > Chordata > Aves > Passeriformes > Thraupidae > Tangara > Tangara arthus. The sequence goes on from JAWMQZ010000001.1 coordinate 13,514,434, forward strand.
AGTTCTTTAAAACGAGATGTTCTTTCAAAACAGTCTTTTTCTTTTCTGAAAATATGAAGACATTTCATTTTTTTGCCATTATGTAAAACTGTAAGAGCCAGAACCTTTAATTAAAAAAAAACAAGGTTTGCTACCAGCTGCCATTGATATTTTTAGTAAATAGGGAGTTAAGTAGCAGCACATTAAGCTGTATAGTTCTTTGAAGAAGCTGTGCATAGAGAGTTTGAACTTGTGTTAATGAAATAATTATGCAATCTGTTGAGTGACTACTGATATGTTTGCTCTTCATATTAGAATTTATAATCAGGGGCACAGTGGAAGCCCACAGTTATCTAAAGAGTCAGGGGAATGTAGTTGTAAACATTGTACAAGTCCAGCAAGCCTTGGATATGTTAGTGGGTAAAGAACCAGGTCCATGTTTGCTCATGATTCAAGACTATTTTTAGCACTAGATCTTGCAAATCAGATGCATCTTGCAGGAAACATGATGCCAGGAAAGATCCAGTTCACTTCCTTCTGCTTGTCACAATCAGTAGATCAGCTGACAGGAGTGAAATATGAGAAAGTTAAAATCAAAAATATTTTATTATCTTAGGGGAGGGGGAAAGAATCAGTGCTCACATCATGACAGAAAAAAGACCAAAATAAAACCAAAATAAGAACCAACAAAACCCCTGAAAAACTAACTCCCAGGAACAACTGATGAGTATTTAATGGGCATTATGTCCTTGCAAAAATAGGACTGCTAAGAGATATTAATAATGATGACAGCTTCCTTCTTGGTAATTTCTTCCCTCACAACCAGTGGCAAAAGGCGTCAGCAGTCCAAAGCACAGCTGTACAGAAGTCAGCTAAAGATTTGACAGTGTCACTTGGGAAACTAAAGATGAGAAGAGATGGTGCAATGGGGACACCTGAAGGGCCATTGATACCAGGGGAATATGGAAAGGCCTTTGACTCAGCCACACGTCATACCCAATGAAACAGAGGTGCAATGTAAAGTAGGAGTGAGACACACAAAGGGAAGATGCAGAAGAAGAGAAATCAGTCTCTCAGTAGGAATAACACAAAAATACTTGGTCAACAACAGCCAGAAAAACACATGCTGGGCAGGGTCAGGATGACCAGAAGGCATCTTGGAGGAGAGAGCTTAGCTTGCAGGAAAGAAAATTTCAAGGACATTTCAGGCAGGCAGTGAAACAAGGTGAGGTTCATTATGACCAATTCTGGCTGTCTTAAAGGTATACAAGATAAGGCTTGAGGTTAAACTAGATAAAATATTTTTAACAGTTATTGAATTATGTTGAATAATAGCAAATTACACTCAGAAATTCAAATGCAATTTAAGAAGTTGTGGGAACTAATTAGCAAAGAGATTACTTCCTCTTACAACAATATTCTTTATTATGTTGCTCAGTATCTTATTTGGCAAACTATTTTTTACCTTATCTCAGATGATCCTTGTCAAAGCCATGTTTGGATTCCACATATGACAAATTAACTCAAAGCACTTTATGTGCAAGTCAACAAGTTTTAATCATGCTGGCAGGAAATCAGTTTAAGCTGTGCATTTCATATAACACTTTTGTAATATGAATAAAATACCACATACAATGTGGTACAATAATTATATTCATAGTCTGACATTAATATGTCTCTAATATTGGTTGAGTTTTTCTTAGTATTAATGCAGTTGGGTGAATTCCAGTATCAAAATGTCTAGGAGTAATTTTTTCTAAAAAATAAGAAAGTAAATATTTAAGCTAAAGTTTTGTATGGGTATCAGCAGACTGTTGATGTTAGGCCACATGCAGTGCTAGAGAAGTCAATATTATTAATAATTGATACCAGGCAACATCTGATTAAAGTGAGAGAACTTTTTGTCGGGTTTTTGTGTAAAAAACCTTTTCATTATAAAATGAATAAACATTTGAAAGGATTAGTCTGCTTAGCTGAAAAATATAAAATTCTTTCTAATAGATGCCGCTGAAGAAAAATTTGGTGTAGAAAAATTGGTATAATTAGAACACTTAAACTTGAATTAGTTAATTGAAAGAGGAAAATTATTTAATCTCTTAATAGAGATTGCATATATATTTAAAGCAAATGGAAACAAAAATTCCAAAATAACAAAAATGTTGTCATAGGGAAAAAGAACAATGTCTAATGATAACTTACATTCATAACTCACACCCTATTAAAAAAAAAACCCTCAAAACAACAAGTTTTAAAGTGCAATAAGGTTTAAAAATAGTGCATGGACTTTGTGATGAGGAAAGTTTTGATGCATAAAACTTTTTACTTGTGTATAGCTTTTGCTGAGTTATTGTTCTCTGCTGGCATGTAAAAGCAAGGTTAATTTTATCTCACTGTTTGCATGAGCATGGATTTCAATGATGTCCAATAGCCTTCAAAAGGGTTCCAGCAAATCTTCCTATTTCAAATATTTTGTAACATGGTCTTAATCCACTTAGACCAATTTCTTTAAATTTTCACACAGTATATTTTGTCAATTCCCCAGTTTTGACTTTGACTAAATATTTCCTTCCTTCCAGCACTATCTTTTGAGAAATCACTCTGCTTTTCTTAAAACTGTATCGAATTAGATTTTGGGGTTTCTTTTAGTACTTGTTTTAGTGTTTTGCCTAATCAGATCTTTGACACACATGCCTGCCTCCCAAAAATGCATCTCATGAGCTACCCTTCCTCTACCCCAGTGTTTTACCTTATGTTAAAAATAGATTCATGTTGATTCTGTTGTTTCCATTCTTTCAGGTATCTTGCTGTGAGCTGAAATCTGTTTCCTTTGGGTTTGCCATGAGAAACAGACAATTAGCAGATACCTCCCTCTGTGCTCAGAGCCAGACATCTGATGATATATCCCATGTATTTTACTGTAGTAGAACAAGTTAATCTTTGATTTCTCTCAGATACATGTTGCGCTCATTGTTTAACTTCTGCATAAACAGCATCTTTCTTAGTTCATTTCAGACAACTAAAATTTCATAAGACTGGGAATTCAGGTGTTGTTTCGTTTTATTTTCTGTTATTAAACATTGCCTTGTAATAGGACATTCCTACAAGATTCCTCAGACAGGTTTTGAACATTGTATTCCTCTTCGGGACATTGAATCAAGCAAAGCAGAAATTTACTGAAACATTTAACAGTTATTATGAATAAAAAAGGCATATGCACACTATTCCCTAGTAAAAAAACAGAAAGCAAACCCAAACTGGAATCGTGATTAAGAGCTATTATGCCCAGGAGACATTATTACAGGAAAATCTCAGTAAACCATACATCTTTTTGACAGCTATATTTTTCGACAGCTAATTACTGGGAGAAGGGAATCAATGATTTTCAAGACCTTTTTCAATGAGATCACATTCAAGAGGGTGGGGACTCTTTTGCCAAATCCTCAGAGTTTTCACTAAGTCTTAAAAGAGCTGTAAGTTATTAATGATGCTACATTGAGATCCATGAAAATTAAACTGTAGGACTTTCTAATGATAGCTTCCATTACCTCCTGCACTATAAGAAATTCTTTACCTATGTTTTGGCATAATCCATAATCTCTAATAATAGCTGTGTTCTTTTGTATACAACCGAATTTACATTTAGAAAAGGCATTAAAAAGAGTTTAACAGAGATTTAAAAGTCAAGTAAAAAACTTGACTCTAAGTGTTTCACAGTATTCTAGGCAACACATGCCTCTGTACTGTCTTGGATCAAGTAATCTGATTTTTTTTTCCTTTTGTCTTATTGAAGAACTTCATTTTGAGCAGCACCCATGTTCTTATCATGTGATTTTTGTGGCTTTATAGAAATGGAAAGAGTTAATATGAATTGCTTTAAAAGCAAAGAACCTCAGTGCTTATAATAAAATAATTATACATTATTTAAAAAAAAGATTGTTCTACACTGTTACCTATATGAACCATATATATGTTATAGAATTAAATTAGAGATTGTATTATTTTTGTGTTACCATGATTCCTCTTTTTTTTCCAATAGGAAGCTGCCACTAAAGGAGGAAAATGGCAAAGAAGCTTTAAATCCAGAAACCATAGAAATCAAAGTTGCTAATGACATCATCCAGTCAAAAGAAGATGATAGTAAAGCATAATAAGATAAACTACAGCTGTCTGGATAATGCATTTGGATTGAAGTAATCCTGTGACCAAAACTTTACAGCTGACCTTAATTTCTTGGGAAACTTAAGCTTGGAATAGTTAGTACATGTGTACATATGATGAAACAGTTCCTGTCTACAGTTCTTTTCTATATATTTTTTGTTTGTTTGTTAATGGTTTTAGTATGCAGTTTTGCTGACACCAAGTCCCATGTTATAAATCCGAAAAATCTGCAGAATAAGAACTGTAATTTATTATATGAAAAGGAGTGTCTGCTTAAAAGAAAAATTCTGAAGCACTCCTAACCACAAACAACACATCAGGCCACTCCAGATCTTACAGTGCAAGCTACATACATAAAGTGCCATTTGATAATGTGTTTATTTCCATTTATAATAAAATGAATTTTTAGGTTGCCTTTAAAAAAAAACTCAACTAAACCAGTCTCAGTATAATGTTTAAGATCTTAACTCTGGCTGACACTCAATAGCCATTCCAGCTGTGATTATCACTTGAGGCAATCAAAAAACCAGAACTGTTCAACACAGAGCCAGGTCCCACTACCGTTTCTCCTGGGTTCTTCAATAAATACATTTTTAAAAAGCTAGTACTCACAATATACAAACTCAAAAATTGGCTAAATATTTCAACAGTCTATTGGCCTCATCCTAACTACAAGAGTATGACTCTGAAAGGCTCCAGGATTTTCAATGCTTCATGTTTCCTGTATGAAAGTTTTGAAAGTTACATGTGAACTAAAATGCAGCCAAGGTGTAAAAAGAAATCTGTTTTTAATCATAATCTTCACTTCAAATGAAAAATTACAATATTTTTCTCAATGTATTTATACATACAGGGTTTTCATTTTTGTCTTAGTTCAAACCATTTAGCTAAGGGATAAAACTGTAGTTGACTGAAGTAAATACATTTTCTCCCCAAATCAATATATAAAACATTAAACTTGGTCTTTTTGAATCAGGACTTTTCCCTTTATGATTTCATACCCTTTGTCTTAAGTACAATGTGAGAACAGATGGAAAGGCAACTTTGTCTAAGCAGTTTGGAACTATTTTAAATTACTGACTAATTCAGTCTTATATTCAACCAAATACATGTTTTTTCATGTCAAGCTTTCTTTAAGATATTCCTTTTTATTATTCTGATCAACATTCACCACCAGGAAATTTGACTGATTTATTTGATCTGAAATTCATTCATATGAATTAATAATTGATTTAGTGGTGTCACTAACTGGAGCAATATAATTTGTTTCCATTCCAGCATAGTGTACCCACACCTACCAAACTCTTCAAAGCCTTGCTTAGAAAGAAGGAGATAAACCATATAGAAAACTAGACTGGAAAATTCTACTTGTCAGGAGTAACTGGTAGAGTAAGTTGTGAATTTTCCACCTCTAAGTCATGCATGAAGTTTAAGTGTACTTTTACTCATCAAATTGTGTTTTCTCCATCTGAATTTTGATCATATTTGAAGTCTTTGTACTTTTTGAACTTTGTGCAGTAAAACTGAAAGTGAAATGTAAAAGGTTCTCCTTAAATTTGAGGAAAATATCATAATAACCTTCTTGTTAACCCAAGTTTAAGTGCATTTGAAAGAGCTGAGGAGAATATATTTATATATAATTCTTAGATATTTCTTATTTTTCAAAACCAAGTTGCTTTATGAGTTTTTTACAACTTTTCCTCACTTTGAGAAATAGCTAAAATGAACCAAGGAGTTGAGGACAAAAGCATACCACTGGCATGGCTAGGATAGGAGGCCAAGTTCCCACAAAATCAGTACCAAAGTGAAAAAAATGGGTAAGAGGAGATGGCAATATGGGATGAAAGTCATGGAAGATTACAATTGAAAACTGCTGAAAAGAAGTATCTCTAAATGCTAAGGCACTAATTCTGGATGAAAGAAAGATGAAGATATTCCTTTATGGACTCTCAATGTTGCTCCCACATAATGGGCAGGCAGTATTACCAAATAGCTGCGTGAAATTATCAGATCTCTGATAATTTCTAATCAGACTTCCTGATTCATTCTAAGCACACAGCAAGCAGGCCTGCTCATAACCTATAATTAGGAGAACAGTTGTTTTATTTATCTACATGGACTTGTAGTCTTTCCAGGAAGTATGTATTTGCAGCTGGGCTTTCTTCTTCTATCAAAATGCAAAGAAGGAACCTGGACAACTCCAGCAGCTGAGAATAATGTGGTTGGTGTGGCTTGAACATCCTCTCACACAATATTTTTACCAGGATGAGGATGAAGATGGTAGACATATTTTCCTCTTCACCTGCTGTGACAAATTTGGATGGTACCATTCAATGTTCTCTACACAAATGGTATTTTTTCTGAAGCTAGCCTGATCATTTCCAAAAGAAGGTGCCTATACAATGTAGCAGAACTAACAGTGTCTAGGCTCAACTGCAGATGCATTTCAAATTTTAGTACTTCTTAGCTGAATTTACACAAAGAAAACCCCAAAAAAATGACTTAATGGTTCTATATACGTGGGTTTTTTTCAGTTTTGTTTTTGGCTTTTTTTTCCTGATAAGGCCTCTAATTACAGTGTGAAGGGATTAGAAGATTTAAGAGGTCTTGTCAGCACATTTATTGCTAATACACCTGTGCTACTCTTTACAAGCAAAATATATTGCAGTATTATTTCAATATTGGAAGCAAAAGCATTTCCCACTATGCTGCATTACAAATCAAAAGCTGTTTCCAGGAGTATTTAATTTCTTCTTGCTGTTATGTCTCTTGGCAGTTGATCTGTGTGAGGGCTGAGAATAGAACAGCTCTAAATTTCTGATGGACTGTCCAAGCACACCTTTTTGGTCTATGGATTAATAGGTTATCTCTTGTGCTTTAACTCCGTGTTGTGCAGGAGAAAACCAAACTCTCACTATGAAAGAATGCTGAAAAACACTGATATTTCAAAATAGCTCCAAATATTTCCAAATGAGGAAATAATTTGCGCATAGTAATTTGTAAGATATATGTAGAACTGGAATAACAACATTTGTTTATTTTCTTTTCCTATTCTAGATTAAAAAAAACAAAACAAAACAAACAAAAACAGATATCTGTATAAATGTCACTTTTACTGTCTAAAGTAATTTTAAGTGTTAGTATGAAATGTCAGAAGAGTTGACAAAATATAACTATTTGTAAAAGTAATCTGAATTGTTACACTAACATACTCCAGGGACCAAGGTGGGAGGGAGCCATTGAAATTAGTACTGAACAAAATGTGGCAGTGACAATCTCTTTTCAAGAAAAAAAAAAAAAAGGAGTACAATTAAGTAAAATTACTTAAAGCTCCTTGGTATTTTCTTAGTTTTTTAGTGGACTTGAGTTCTGATTTACCACAATAATAACAAATTTTTAATTAATATTTTACAATTTAGTAATCAAACGTACCCTGGAGAGTTTTTTCCTGGTTTTGTTTGTTTATTTGCCTTTTTTGACTTATAAATTTTTTTTGTGGTTGCAGAAATATTTGCTATTCTGGTGATGCTAATGCCTAATGTGACAAAGATTAATTTATTCAGGCCTCGGTCCTGCAAGAAATTTTGTGTGGTTGAACCCACCCCTTACATGGCACCGCACTGACGTTAGTGGGGTGGATGTGAGCGGGAAGATGGATGTACTTTCCTAAGAGACCTTGCAGGATTGGGCCAACTTTCTATCTCTTCATAGGTATCTACAACATAGTTACACCGTGCCCATCATCTACAAAGGCTGTTTGACATCAGTCCCGGGTGCAGTAAATCCCAGCTGCTGTCTGCAGCCTCTGCATCGATGTTCATCCAAACAAAAGTGGCTTTCTTTTTATGATGGTAATTAGTTTGATTATTTATTTAAGTGCCAATCATCAAACTGTAGTATAATCATCATGCCATTTTTTTCTGTTTCCTAGACCAGATAATGGAAATGTATTTGTGCCTTTTGATAGCATGCCACTCTGCTTTATTAAAGAAAAATCTTCAATAATTTGTCTACAAAGCCTGTTTAAAATAATTGAAAGCTTTACTGTCACATACTTTTCTGCTCAAATATTCTCAAATATTCATCTAAATCAAACAGAAGGTAATATTTTCAAATAACATAAATATTTGAAACACAAAATTTGCAAAAATCTTTTGAGATCACGATTCCAATGAGGGTCATGGTGGATGTCTTACTGCTGAAAAACTTCAAATAGATGGAGAATGTAGTGGATGTGTAGGGGTGTTTTGACCAATTTCTCAAGTTCAAGAGTCAGATAGAAAGTCTCCTTAGTTCTATTTAAGTGCTTAGACCTAAAACATTAAAATCTTTCCTCAAATCTGAAAGATGATATGGAGCACATTCCCAGCATTTTACCTCTAGAGATAAACTGGAGAGAATGTTCATTTTGCAATCATTTGCAGCCTCACCATCGCTATGTAAGCTGATGTAGGAAGTAACATCTTTACAGAATAGTTGTGTCTGTTGGATATTCACTCCTGATTAAAAGACCTCCAAAAAGACCATTTACTGAGAATGCTCAAGATCTCTTCGATCTGTGGAGGGGTGCTAAGAGCGCTGCACAAAGAGTCACAGAACAATCCAGGTCTCAATCCAGGCCTCCAGGATTTAAGACAAAAACTGGTTCCGGTAAGACCTGGATTTTATTCATCCATCTCAGCGAGGCTCTGCGTGTCCTCAACTGATGGAGTTGTTTTTGTGAACCAGATTTCCAGGTGTAAGTGGAACTCAAATGTCCTGCCAGACTCCTACTGACATTTTGCACAGAGGAGGTTTTTCTATCAGGAGTTTTCACTGATCAGGAAATTATGATAGAATATCCAATGACAGTTTTATCCCATATATTACCATGTCCAGAAAAAAACCATCTCTTTAAAGAACTCATTGTGATTGAGATACTTCATTAGGTGAAGATGAAAACATTCTAAGTAAACAATGATCCTTCTTAAATCTCCTTGTTTAGCTTCAGATAATCTTTCTGATGAAAGATGAAAGATGAAAAGCTACCATGGTTAAATAAATATTTTTAAATAACTCTTCACCCCTTTTCCAGATTTTTCCAGATTTTTTTTCAAGTTCCTGAAGTACCCTGTCCACTTGACAGCAGTTCTGTAAGTTCTAAGTGATCTTCAGTATTTCCACTGCTCATATGTGTTCTTATATCAATTTACTTGGACCTGAGCTAAAATAAGCCTTACAAATTTGGCTTTGGATCAGGTTCTGAGAATTCTCAGTTTACCAGTCCATCTTTTCTCTTAAGAGGCATTGAGATCCTCGTAATGTTTGACTTTCAAACTTGAATATTGGCCATTTTTAGCCCAGAGAAATGAAATAAATATTTATTGCCAAATTTGTATTGGCAGCTTTTAAGTGATAGGTGAGATGGGGAGCGGGTGAGGCGACCAGACGCAGTGCCGACAGAGCTCAGGAAAGCCAGGGAGATCAGGTGCCAAAGAGTGAGCAGGAGAGGGCTGGGAGCATCTCTCCTTAGCATTGACAAGGGAGAAGGGGAACAACTGAAGCAAGGGACGCTGCTGAAGGGCACTGCCAAAAGGCAGGGTAATGAGAGCTCTGAAAACCAGAGAAGAGGAGGAATTAACCCTGCCACATCCTTTAACTCCCCCATGTAATTAGGCTACGGTTTTTCAGATGTAAAATGCAGGGTTGGAGGAAGGCAAGACAAACCCTCAGAGTCTCTACAAATATATAGAGGAGTCAGATTCCCCCAGAAGATAATTTTATTGCTCATGGTGTAGAGTTCTCACTAAGAGTTTTGAGCTACTTAGACAAGGTTTTAAAGGAGAGAATAAAAAAGGCTTTCCTGTGACACTGAGCAGTCGGTGCATATTTGAATGCTGTGTACAGTATGAGCTAAAGCATACCATCTATTGTTTTCGTTATTCCACACGTTGTCAACAGCCCACTTGCGATATCTGCCACCTGAACTATATATTGATAAGTTAGCTACCACTGGAGCTAGTTTGTTTATTGTTTCAGAATCTTATGTCCCTATGAAATGCTGTGTGTATATATATATATCTCTATACTGTAAAAAGAAGTAATATCGCAGATGCTGGTTTTGTATTTATGAAAGACATTGAAAGTATGGCTTAAAGTATATCAATTATTTGTCACTCTTCTTCACCATTTGTATATTAATAGTAAAGATACTTTTACTTTAATGGAGTGTTGTAGTTACATTTATTTTTGCTAAGTGTCTTTCTGTCAAGATGTCGGATTCATTGGGAGTCTCATTCCCAAAAAGAAACATGCCCCTTATTTTACCCTTGTTATAGAATTACTGAATAATGCTCACATAGACCTGCAATTTATTATTCTCTTTTCTGTCAAAATACATCTATTGTTAGCATCCTGAGTCTCCAGCTGAGCTTGAAACCCATTATGATCATCCCCAATGGATAACGTGCCAATAGATATTATTTTTTTTTCCAAACAACGCAAGCGTGACATTTTAGAGATATTTAGTTTATGCCAGAGAAAAAGATTTTATCAACAGAAGCCACCTTTTTTTGTCAAACCTAGAACCTTCCAAAAGTCTTGTAACTGTGTTAGCACCACCAGAAGATGATGAAAACAGGTCGGGCATGGTCTGCAATTAAATGGGCTTTTACTGCAGTGCTGGGTTTTATTCCACTGAAGATGGAAAATGGGGAAAGCACAGCCCAGCTCAGCCACTTCCCTGAAATGGCAGAGGGGTGTCTGTGGCATCCATATTACCACCAATCAAACTAACTAACCCAAGAGAAACTTGTGTATTCACACCTAAGGATCAGTTTTCTGAGTGTAACCTAAGCTCTAAAAAACCACATCAGCCTAAGAATGGAGGGGCAGTACAGAGGAGAAATATATTTTTTCACCCAACAAAGTCTTTACAGCTTCATTTTCTTCCTTCCACAGATTCTTAAGCTCCGCCACTGCAGATGTCTTAGGCATGTACTTCTCTAAGTGCCAGTGGCAGCATTAACAATTAGCAAAAATGTCTCTTTCTATTGTAAAACTGAACATGAGAGAGCTGCTTCAGTGTCCTCTCAACATCAGCTTGTCACTGAAAGCTTTTCATATAATCATGTTAATTGATCATAAAAAACCCCAGATGTCCTGAAATGATGCACAAATTTAGTTCAGATCTCTTGAGAGCCAATCTGTACAGTTCACTGGCCACAAGAGGGGTTGCTCCTTTAATTTACAGGTGAGTATTAATACAATTATTGCAAATTGCTGCTAACAAAAAGGAAATGTAAGACATGTTCAGAAACAGATTCAACTTTTTAAAATTTAACCTTGTCCAAATATATCATGCTTTCACAAGCTTCAGACGTGCTACTCGAAACACAAGATAAATTATAGTCAGGTACCTTGATAATGATAGCTTGTTTATCTGTGTCATTCCTAAATTAGACACAGCTTGCACTGCACCAAGAAAACCCAAACAAAATGAAAAAAAGTCACACTTGCATTCTTGGCAAAAGATGACTAACTCTCTTATTGGAGCCCTAGCAGATCCTGAAAAACAAGTTGCATTTGTAAGATCATTCCTATGTGGAAAATGCTTATTTTGGGCAATATGGTTAAAATTTCTTTCTTGATTTATTCAACACTTTCTAGAAAAACCCAAACCTCTAGACTGAGCATAGTGTCAGACTTCAATTTCTTTAAAAATCTTTTAGGTACCAAAAAGATAAAACTGTTTTTGATTAAACAAAGCACTGAAGCCCATTCACACTCAGTGCCAATATAAAGCAATGCCAGTGGTGCTGCTGAGAAAGCAGAATGAATCACATCTGGCAGGAGAGTGATCAGGTCAGGCACAAATTTGGAGAATTCTCTCAGGCAACCTGATGATAAAGAGAACAAAATTTTGGAATGAAAAAGAAAACTTTATTCAACTAAGCAAATGCCATCTTTTAGGACTAAACTGGGAATTGAGAAATTATATCCTATTATTTTAAAATTTAAAAAGTAGTTTCATTGTCGTAGACCACATCATGATGAATGAGTTTTACTTTGACACTTATTTTTATCATAGAGGACAGAAATAACACTTTATCATTAACTTGTATCTGAAGGCCTAAATAATCTTTAATCACAAGAAATAGAAAGTTGCTATGTACTGCTATACATTCTCCAAAACCATCAGAAAAAAACATCAGGATTATTTAAAAATTGCTTTCAGATTTTTTACGAGTTCCAGATCTCTTTAAGAAAAGAAGAATTTAGAGAAAGTAATGACGCCTGCACATAGTGTACTGCAAATTTAATTGACAAGGTACTTGCAGTGAAATTCAAACTACTGTGTGATAAGTAGCACAGAATAAAAGTGGTGAAGTATTTTAGAATTTTCCTATGCAAAACTTTTAATTACAGACAAGTTTTATAATGAGGTCATTTCCTAATGGGATGAAAGAGTCAATTGTTACACTGAAGTCACGGTTCTGCCCTTCTTGGAATTCACGACATACCCATCTGCAGCATTTTCTTCTATCCTCCTTTCTGTAAAGTATATACTCAGTAGAAATTGGAATATTTTGAAAAATTAAAGGCATTTACTCTGTAAAATATGATTTTTTTTTCTTTGCATAAAGGAAAACAGACAAAAATCACTTGTATAATCTAGTGTTATAGCAGTCAGATATTACTATCACTGCCATGCACATGGCCACTTGTGTTCTTCAAGTCAACATAAACTCTCAAAGCTGAAATATCCTGTTGCTACCTGAGTTATCCATGGTCTTGTCTTATGCTACAGTATCCATAATTTTTGTATTTACATGCAGCAAACATGCTGCAAATTTGACCAAAGAAAGTGTTTGGTTGTTTTCTGGGAGTTTGATTCCAACATCAGACTAGGAATTCTGAAGATATCTTGCTGAATGTGGGAATAAGAAGGAGGCAGTAATATAGAGGCATAAAAGCCACTCCATCAATTACTGATGAATTTGCTGTTAACTCTGTTAACTAAAAATATCCATAAAACCCATAAAGCAATTAGAAGCCGGTATTAGATTTCTCTGATGTTGTTGAAATATCAGTGTCAAGGTGCTGTGATGGGACGTCCTTGGCACTGGGGTGTTGGGGGACCCATGAGGGATCTGGGAGGCTTTGGCAGCCAGGGTCTCTCCTCTCATCCTTATCCCAGGAACAAGACAGCCAGGACAAAGGGAAGGAGTAGGTGAGGCAGCCTCAGCCCCAGTGATCTCAGGGTTAAAATCAAGCCATGATCCTCTGATGTGTGAGTGAAGCTGAGGTGGGACAGGGGGTGATGGCCTTGGGAGGTTGATATGAGTTTTGGGTTGTGGATAAGGTGGGGAGAGCTCCAGGCTCAGCTGGGGCTCCCAGAGTCTGGAAGGTCAGAGAAAAACTTCACAAAGAATTTAATCTATTCTCAAATTGGGTTAAATGTTGAGGAGGAAATAAACAAACAAACAAAAAAAAAGGCTTTGGAGATAGATATTGCATAAGTGCCCATTGCCAACATGTTAAAGCAATAAGATATTGATTATTGAGGTGTTTCAGGTTAAGCACAATTCTCAGCTGAGGAAAATATAGTGCTACAAGTAGACTGATCATACCCTTTGCAGATTGGTTTTATTTTGTATGAGATTCTTGGGAGATAAGGTCCTTGTAGCTTGTAATTTGTCTGAGGTGGGAGAGCAATGAGAAAGGCTGTAGCACTGGATTAAGGATCAGAGGGTCTGATTTCCATTTTGGGTGACAGTTGCTTGGATTGAGCAAATCAATTGGAAGGAAAGTGTAATGTTTCTTTTCCTGTCCTTGGCTATTTTTTGCCAAAGATTTATGTACCCATTTATCCTACTGATATCAGTGAGACCACTCTCAATAAATATAAGAGCAAGCATAAAGAGTTTGCCAGATTTACACCTTAGATTAAAAGAGAGGTTTGCTGTGTTTTGTGAGAAATCCTTCTCCTGCTGCTTCGTGTTGTGTGAGTGTGTTTGTGTTTGAACATATTGGAGCATTCAGCTCTTGCAATACGAGTGTTACTGAGCACAAATTTAGCAGCTGACTTGTTACCGCTGTCTGAGCACGAGAGCATTAGCCAAATCCTGAGATGAGAATATGTGCTCTGTAAGATATTTAAATGGCAAGCTGGACAAAGTAGAACTGTTATCAATAATGGTAATGTTGTTAATTTCACCCCAAAGAGTTATGAATTATTTCTCAAATTATGAGAAACTGAATGCCTGTGCTTAGCTTCCCAAACCTCTGCTGTATCAACATGTTATGCTGCCTGTTGAGACATATTCCTCTGAAGTGTTGGCAGTTACTTCTATGTGAAAGGGCAGCCCTGAATTAAATTATTGCTCAGAGAATAGAGACAACATCTTCCTATACCACATCAACCAAATTTCCCTGGAAGCGCTTAAGTAGCTTAACAGACAACAAAAGAAACATGAACTTATCCTAGCTAACCTATTTTAAAATTCTTTGCTATCTGTAATAGCAGAATTAACATATTCAAGGATTTTTTCCTTTACTATGCCTTTTGAGGGCACCTTTTAATGGGTTAAACAAATGCAAGTGTGGTGTGACTATTTTGCAGCTGGCTGGTACATGTAACTTATTTCTTTCCCAGAGATAAGTACGTATGTTCAGGCACTGTTACACCTTCAGCATTCTGACCTGTGCAACATCACCTATTCCTATAGTGTTGAGCACAAAAACCAAACTTTTCTTTTCTGCTAACAATACATTGCCTTCCTCTCAGGCTCTCTTTCACTATTTCTTCTGAAAACTGCATAGTACCTAAGTGTGCTGCACAGCACTTCTGAGGTGGAATATTTGCTTAGTCCAGATAAATTATATTCCCTGCATCTTTTCTTTTTATGGATTTTTCTAGAGTAGCCTTAAGGATTAATTAAGCTCAATTTACATAATTGAACATTTATTCTACTATGTAATTTTTTGTTTGTCAAGCTTGAATAAGAAAAATACAAATATGAGAAGAATACTGTGTTTTCCTTGTCCCCTTCTCTGTGCACAGACCTTTTCCTTGGACCATTTATGGATCTATTGACTGATGAGCCCATGGCACGACCTCCTGTTCTTCCTGTACTTGTGGTTGTGACTCCATTGCTTCAACTCCAAAAAAGTGTCAGGCAGACAGGTTGTGTTGGAATTGTTGTGGTTTACTTCACTCATTTAGCTGAGAAAGCAGGCAGATGACAACAACATTCTGGATAATCAAATATATCCATCTTTAGAAGGTTTTGGCTTTTTCTTAGCAACTATTCCCCAATCCAGAAGTGCCCTCTTGGGCAGATCAGCTGGGAATGGACTGGGTGGACTGGCAGGCTTTGTAGAGTTTTACTCAAATTGAGTGTTTGAACAAAGTTACCTGTTGGAATAGGGTTGATTTATTTTTAAATTGATTTCCATTTATTTGGCTCTTACTCAATGTGTTTGCAGAATGACCATACAATACATGTGTCTCAAAAATCTCTACAATAAAAAAAACATGGGATTCTATTATGAATGTCAAATTTGGGAACCTTTGAATATTTGTAAACTTTCTTCTGTTAAATCTCACTCACATCCCTTCCAATTAGTTGAGACCAGGCTGGGATTTTCTAGAAGCAAAATGGACTGCCTTCCTGTAGCCGAAAAAATTTGTATTTTTGTCCATTGTATTTAGTAATACAAGATTCCCTAAAAATTAGTTCAAAATCATGTTAAAATGGATTTCTGTCCTGTGCTTTCCTTATAGCCAAATTGATCACTGTTTATTTGCTTTTAACAAAGAGTCTGTAACATGAGGTTGCCAATCTCTTGTCTGAGTGCTAGCATGTGCAAACACAAATGTGTTCAAATCAAGAAATTTTCAATCCAGAAAGTTTCAGTTTGAGCTGCAGTCTCTTCTCTTTACTCCCTTTGAGTCACTGTACACAAACTGCCATCACACAGCGCTGCGTTGCTCCTTCTGCAAGGAGTAATAATAGACTTTAAAAGAAATTTAAAAGAAAAATAAAAGCTTATAAAGATATAATATACATCTGGATCTCACCAGTTATTTTGTTAGGCTCAAAATATAATAGCAGTATAATTTAAGATTTTGTTAGATCTGAGTTGGGATGGATGCAGATGATTTACACACAGCCTCTACACACAGCTTCTCTTCCTGATTTTTATGGTCCACCACGTTCCTCTGCCATAGTATGAAGAGGTAGCATTTTCTCAAAGCAAAGGTTTGCACTTTTTAGATACAGGCAGATAGATATGGATTGTTTGCTTTGCTTTTTTTTCTTAGAAGTTTAATTTCTACAGCAAGATAAACATCTATCTGCATCTGAATTAAGATTGATTCATCATTTGCTACAAAATATATCAGAAATAAACATCATAATTGTTTCCTTTTCATCACAATATTGTACCAGCTTGACTTCTTTTGCCAGAAAACCTCCTCAGACCATCCAGAACTGCCAAAACATCTGAGATAATACACTTTAAATTACCGTATTATAAAGCTGAACCATCTGTGCTGAGGTTTTCAGTGTTGCATGGGGATGAAAATAGGAATAGGAAAAATCCCTGATAGGTTTTTATAAGACCTAACATGATATACATAAATTGAGTTAAGCCAGTCCCTGGTATGCTTAAATAGCCATCACAGAATTTGCCGCCTACAATTAAACCCAAAATTAGAAAGACTGTGTCAGATATGCTGGGGAATCCACAGGGAGCAAAGGGAGGCAAATTAACTGCACTGGCAATTTTATCAAAGCTTTGCTTTTGTGGTGGAACCCAACCCATTTAAGAATGTAGAAGTAGGCTTTTTGTTATGCTTTACAGAAATAGAAAGTACAATGGACAATCTTCACCATTAATACTGATTCACCATGCAGATTTTCTCTTATATCTTCCATTTAACTTCAGCAGACCTGTGTTTGTACAGGTATAACCCATTCCTGAATACTGCAGTCTATCTGAGCTCCCTCTCACACTTGGAGCAACAAAGCTGGTGCAGAAAGTGAAGTGCTGATACCCCACAACTCATGCTCTGTATTCATCCATGGTTTACAAATAGGTCTCTCTTTCAGTGCAGCTCTTGCCTAAGACTTCTATGTACACATATTTTGAGCTAGGTCTGCTATATTTGGTAAGCTAAAATTAATTTACTGATATGCAAGAGTTAACATAGCAGCTAATTTAAAACCATGTAGTTTGGGGCTTTTTTAACATTCACTAGAAGGATTTTTTACCTTTTGTTAAAGATAATTAACATCCTCCAGTTGTGCAGAAACATGGGGGAGGGAGGGGAGGCTGAATAGAGGAAGAAGAAAAGTTTTTGCTGCCTAGTTAGTTATTATCCTAATTACATTCCTGATGGCTTAAATAGCAATTCATTGTACACAAAATGTTAGCCATAGATACAAAAGGATTTATATTCCATGTGTATTCTATTTATGTAAGAAAATGAAGAAGGAAAACCGTGGAGCAGGAAAGCAGAAGGAAAAGCTGGATAGTGAGCTGCTTCCCATAAGAAGGAAGTTCATTTTAGGGTTTGTTTTAGTTCTCTCTTCGCCTAGTTAGAAAATAACCTCTTCTTCTGTGATCCAAATTAGTGCTTGATGACTTGGTGTGTGATTTAATGATAAGGAAGAGAGGATGATAAGATGCCACAGACATTAGATTGATCTCTGTATGGATAAGGGGATTCTAGATTTAATTGGTAGCAGCATTGTCCATGTCTAGCTCTCTCTGAGCTGCAAGTTAATCAACAGAATTTCCTTCTCTTCTCACCTTTTTCTTTGACACAGCTGCTGCAGGAGCTCTAGAGAGTACCAGGGTGAGTTCTTTGGCTTTGCTCACATTGCAGGGAACGTGGTTGTTAATGGCTCCACACATCCTGTAGGTAGGAAAGATCCAGCCTCTGAAATGACTGCTCAGAACTGCACATGCTGAAACTGGAACAGTTGTTTCCCCACGTGTTGGGCATTTCAGATGATTGTTCCTCTTCACATTGGGGACATTTAAGGCTGCAGCTCTGCAAAACCAGTGTTCTAGGTGCTTGTTCTCAGCCTGTCTGGAAGCAAGGCTTTCCTCCATCCCGATTTTTGATGTCAGCCCTTGGAAAGAGACTTAAATGAGTGGATAAAGAGGTCTGGTTTGTGCCCTGAGCAGATCAAGCTGCTGGTGTGTGCTGGTATAGTCCTACCAAAGCCAAAGTAGATCCAAACAACTGCATTTACATTTTGCAAGCCTTCTACTCCTTGCACCCCAAATTTCATACCTAACTTAGTCCTCCTGTTTTTTGGTTGTGGAAAATGTAATTGTGGTTTTTCATGCTACTGTGTACGAAAAAGTAGGTATTATGGTAATGAAGCAAAAAACTTCTTAAACTGGCCTTGTATCCAAAAAGGACAGTAATTATATATTTAATAAGGATTAAAAGATAAAAGATACAGGTGAGAAAGCATCACCAAGTCACATTTTGACTCTATCATCTTAAAGTACAAGGAGGAAACAACACAGCTCTGGATAAGGATGAAGAACTTACAGTTTTGTTTTATTATATGCTTTCAAGGTAGTTATTTTAATCTCTTTTTTTTTTTTCTTTCCCTCACTTTGCTAGATCCAACACAGTTGTTTGTTTTCTTAATGTTTTTTCCTGGCTTGTCTTATCATATTTAACAGGACTGCAACTTTGGACTGCCAGCTTTTCTGATGTCTAAGCACAGAACATAAAACAATTGTACATGTGGTTTATTTGAGCTTCTGGGATATAGTTCAAGTAAATAAACTGAGACATACAAAATTACAAGTTGTTATTACAGAGAAAGACTACATCACACACAGGAGAAGGACTACCAAGAATTTATTGTTAACCTAACAGAAATTGATAAAACCTAATCACAATATGGCAACTGTTACTAGTCCAGTCATAAGAACACAGTCCCAATTAGTACAGAAAGTCCTCATTAATAATAATGCCATTAAAATTGTTAAATATGATAACTTATTTCTGTATTATGTTTGCCCTCCAATACCTCCCTAGGTCTGATAGTCAAGTGTTTGAGCTGAAGAATATTCCATCTGATTTTAAGAGGAGCTGTTTATTCCTGCTGTTCTTAAATTTAATTGACTGACCCTTCTCTCCTATTTCGAAAAATATTTTTGTAACAGGCACATCCACAAGCTGCTGCCAATTTAGGAAACTTTCAGAACAAAATATTGACCCTAAATATAAAGTTATTTTGAAATCAATGATCTTGCTAAGATACCAGGTCTTTACTGTCATCTGCGTATGAAATACAGGATGTCTTACTCTTCTGATGTCTTATACATACAATTTAAAAAAGATTTTTAATTGGACCCTCTTGTGCTAGTGCGGGCTAAGAGACAATTAATTTTCTTGAATACAACTCGAATTCTGAAATATCAAACTATTTCCTTTTTAGGCAGAGGGATCCATGAAGAGATATCAGTGTCTTAATACATATGCAGGTGGATGGGACTTTTTAACAAAATGGTTTTGATCTAACAGACAGAAATGAATCCTCCAAGAATATAAAAGAGAAAACATTTATTGATATTAATTCATAATGCATGTTGACAGGATTGCAACCTCAATTAGTTTTCTAGGTTTCATAATTGTGCTGTGAACTCTTTCAAAATATAATTTTGAAGCTGGTTTATGTTTAATGTTTTACTCATGCAACTTTGGTCCTCGTGTGTAATCACTCCAGCAGAAAATCTACGCTGTCTCTATAACCTGCTTTTTCCTTTTTTCCCTCAGCTGAGTAGTAGTTCATCAGGAAGAAAGACTTGAGAAGCTCTAATTGCATAAATAAACACAAGCATGTCCTCTCTGTGCACTATTTATGCTTCTTCTGCTTGCTCTCATATACAACTCCTCATTGGTAGTCACATCACAGAGGTCACACAGCAATATTTTGGCACAGTCTAAGTGTTTACTAGCAAGTAATCAACTTCCATAAATTTTAATCTGCAGTATGAGGAAGATTTAATGAAAATGTATGTTTATACAGCAGTTTAATGGCAAAGCTTTCCTCTCTGCATTTGGTTTAAGATCATTCCAGGTATTTAATGTATAGTCTGAAATTCAATGCAAATGCTGTCTGCAGTCTAGATTTTCTATTCCCTTTTCTTAATGGTATATTCAAATGTCATTGAAATAAAAGAATGCAGAAAGGAGCTTTTCCATGACTTGCTTTACAACTTTTTTTACAACTAATACTTATTTAGTCTTCCAGAAAGAAAACTATTAGAATGAAAAGGATGTTAGAAGGAAAATACACACATATGTAATTAACTCTAAGCCAAGTGTCTCCAGCTACATCTTAAAGTCCTCCATTATTTTGCTAAATTCATAAAATCATGTTTTACGTTTAAGAATCTCCAGAGATACTTTCAGTTTCAGTGCATTTAGAAAGTCACCATAAACATACAAATATAAACCCTCAACTCTTAGAACTTAGTGGCTAATTTCTAATGAATGATTTATTTGATGAATGTTTTACCTTTTTCCTTTTGACTTTATCAAGGGTACAATATAAAAGAATATCTATTCATTGTTCAAAAATATTATGTTAATGGGTTTTCCTAATATACCTTGCTCTGTAGTAAAGTGAGTTTCAGCAAATTCCATGCATTAGGTGAGCTGAGCTGGATAGTACAAACACAGCATAAGATTAAAGATGACTTGTAACATAAAAATGTTTTCTTTTTTAACCACTAGAAATTTTGGAAACCATACCAAAAATTATATATAAAACAGGAAGCAGAAAAATTACTTCGAATGTCCTTTTTTAGCCGTGAGTTTGGTTCATTTTCTTTATCCAAGATAAGAGCATGCTGGTTTTGTTGGTTTTTTTGTTTTTTTTCTTTGTGTAATTAGAAATAACAGCTTTTTAGAAAGAAAAATAACACAGAGTATTTAAAATATCTCTTTAAAAATTATTTTTGTATTTAAAACCAACTTTGTTCGTTGCTTCACTTATTATTATGTTGCAAAATAGCTACAAATACTAGTTATAGTATGGTGGGTTTTTTTTTCACGTTCCAAAATGCTTGTTTCAATGAAAGAGCTGCTATTAACTCCATCAAATGCCCCAGGAGGTCCCAATTTCCTGAATCCAGTAACATGTTTTCATCTATAAGGCACAGAGATACAGTACTTTATCCTATCAAATGTGGACAATATCGTTCTTTAATGGAATAGTGACAGCCTGGGCTCATCACTTTTAACATAATGCAAAATGTATAATGCAAAACTCACTTTTTTTTCCCTCAGATATTTGCAGGATTTTTCTGTGTTTGAAGCTGTCAATATACACAGTACAATTTCCAGTGGCAAAATCAACAGCATATTGGTGTGAACCCCCATTCCCCTCTTAGAGCCATTCACCTGTCATTTTTTAGAAACATTGCATCTTTTCATAGTTTGACTAAAAAAAAAAATAAAATAAATAGTAAAAGATATATCACACATATACAGTTTGGATCAAAGAAGTATGGACAGGAATATCATTGCAGTAATAAAACTCTCTGTGTTTAAGGTCTAAACTTACTCTATGGCCATAATGACCAAAATAACTTTTAGAAATTACTCTTAATTATACTAGTTTAATAGAGTCTGTATCCTTATAAATAGTTTTGACTTAAACATAATATTTAATTCATAAATTAAGAAAGGCTTTACTCAGTTTATACACAAGTTTCCTGTGACAGTCTATGCTAAAGTTTTTATTTTAATTTTTTATTTTCTTATCTCGTTATTTCCCCTATCTGTAGTTTATTTCAACTACCTAGCCTCCTTTAATGTTAAATCTACTCTAAATCATATTATATCCACTTGTCCCTCATGAATAACCACACCCAAGTTCCAGCTGGAGCACCTTTTGTTTTTGTGTAATTAAAAGTAATGTATTTCTGAAATTTCTACCATTTGTATCTTTCTTATGTCTTCAGACTAAAATGACATTGTTGTTTTGCCCCTGACATTCAGTATCACTTTTCTATGGTTTTAATCTGCCTTTTTCATTTATGTTTCCTAGTAGTGTAGCCGATATACCTTTCCAAGCCCTGTTTATGTGGCACAACACATACTTATGTTAGCTTTGAATGAAACATTTCTTGGAAGCCTTCAATTTACTTTGCCCATGGGCAGAAATGATAGAGCTGATGAAACTGTGATACTTCACTGTTTAGATTTCAAAACACCCAATTTGAAATCTGCCTGGAATCTGTCTTACAGCAGGCAGAGACAGGGCTCTGAAAAACTGTTTGTCTTGCCGCGTCAATTTGCAGCTCTACACAAGCCAAAGTGAGTTATTTGACACAGTGACCTTGAGTCCCTTGTAAGATTTTATTGACAACTTCAGCTCTTTGCCAAATCTCTTCTTTATTTTTACACAACTTCTGTCTGTCCTTGTTAGGGCACATTAGTGTCAAACTGAGGAATGCTGATTAGGGAAGACAAGTCATGTAACCATGGCCAGGCTGATTATCACAGTCCCATTTAAATCAGGGCATAATGTATTTTGGGCCTGTGGAGAAGATACAAATTTGGATGTCTTCTTCTCCCTTTCTTTCCTCTTCCCCCAACCTCTTCTTGGATAAGCAATGGTTTGCTCAGCTAAAAGTAGGAGTGAAAATTAAATGTCTGGCAATGCTGAAAATAAGACTGCACAGAAAGGATTGGACTCAAAGTAGGACATCTGAGAGAAACAGATTTCTTCTGGAAGTGTGCAGTGACTGAACCTCAGACCTCTGTGAAACATTCTTAAAGAAAATGGACTAAAAGCAGCAATAAATATACCTGAATATGAGGTATATTATTTAAATAAAATTATAGGATGCCAATGTAAAATGTTCAAAGTACGAGAAACTTTCATGTGGTTTTAAAAAAAACCCCTAGAGATGACATAAACATGAAAAATGTTCTATACCTTTGCTGTTTAAAATTCAGAAATTTAATGGAGATATTTTAACATTTTTCAGAAAATTAACTGAAAATAAGATAAAATTGCACTATCTGAAGGGAAAAGTGAAGAGTAGTTACTTCCAAATTACTCTGGGCCATTCAAATCTCGGTGCTGAACTTCTCAGAATAATTCAGGCACTGCTTTTTGGGATCATCTTGGTTATACATGGGATGATTTATTGCAATGCTTCATCTGCAGATAAAATGGAACCCTGAAGAAAACTACTTCACAGATTACGGTTTTAGTCCTGCTACTCTCTACTTTGATTTTGATGGAGAGGAGTAACAAATGTGTGTATTCCCAAAGAATAAGAATGAATTGTATTAGATACTGCTTACACATGCCTCAAAAAATATTTTTAAAAAAATCTGCTTATTAAGAGCCCAGTTTTCACAAGAAGAAATTCTGTATTATTTTTTGTTTGTCTCCATCCATTAATGGGTTTGCTACTTGTGAAATGTATTAGTTAAGTATCAAAATAACAAAACATCTGCACATACTTAATAATATGTGATATATCTTCTTCTTTGCTGACTTGATATTAAGACTCTAAATAGACCACTGTCTACAGGTGGAGGCATAAATTACAAACTGACTATGAATTATACCTGTCAGTATTCATTGGCATGCATAAACAAAAATAAATTTGGGCTTTTCCTGACAGGATTCAGCATTCTTTTTCAATAAAATACTGAGATGTAAATCAATTTAGAAGAATTCTTCCCTTACCTCTTGTGTTTAAGGTGGCAGTTTCAAATTTTCTGCTTTAATTCAAGTCTTTGAAGGAGTCAAAACCAAGTAACTTTGTTATTGTCATTTTCTTGTGCTCATATAGTGCATGAAGGTTTGGGAAGCTGTATTACCCAGTCCCATTTTGGTAGATATTGTTCATACATGTCTCAAAAGAATGATTAAAAGACAAAAAAGTCAGTTTATTAGGAGCCCAGTTTTCACAAGACAAAATTCTGCATTTATTTGGTAAGTCTCTATCCATTCCTTCTTATTGTTTGGGATTCAAGTAAAAAAAATCTGTGAGCTGAATACTTTTTGAATTTTAAGTTGTGCATGGTTTTACAAGGAAAGGAATCTCTTTTCCTTAAGGAAAGAAGAAATCTTCTTTTTTTCCTTAAGAAAGTAGTTGATACAAGTCTAGATACTATTGAGGTATGGCATCCCAGCAGGAATTTTATTGAAAAGTGTGGTAATTCCACGGTGCAGGGTAATAGGTACTATTGCTGTCATGTTGTATTCTGATAAATATATATACTTAACTTGTGCCATTAGAGTAAATACTCATCTTCAGACCTGCCATTAAGGAGAGAGTTTGTTTTTGTTGTTGCTCTTCTGACAATTTTCTTTTCAAAAACCTAATTTGTGTAAATTCCTGCTTAGGTAACTTTGAAAAGTAGTCCTCATTTTCAAATTATATCTTCAGTTATATTTATAGTAGTATACAGATGGAAAAATCCCCAAATTTTGCTACTGCAGAATATGTGCTACTCAACAGTTTTAATAAAGTTAGGTAAAAAAATGTGTATTAAAGGAGGTTTCACTGAACATAGATCTACTTCTTAACTAAGGTGCCCCAGAGACTGTTCCCGCCTTGTATCTTGTTTACTTTGAAAGCAGCTACTTTGTATTCCTTGATCTCAGTGTGGTAGTATCTCTAAAAAAATAAATGAACTCTCAGGCTATCGGGTTCCAGATAATTATGTTATTACCTGGAGGGACTGTTACCTTGTTAGGCTTGTTGGACTGCTGGGGCTTGTTTATTGAAGCAAGTCCTTCTGGTCTCACATCCAGTTTGGGAGATTATCAGATTTAGGAAACTGCTCAAGTCACTACTCAGAAAGGCACGCAAAACATGACTAAGAATATTCCTGTACCCTTTCCACAGGCTGGAATGATTCTGTGTTATCTCAAACAGATAATGAATACATTTTATATACAAACTTATTGGACCTGGAGTTTGGATGCAGCGATGTCAGTGAGATGTTTTGATGTGATGTCCAGTAGCAGATGAGCATTCATACTAGCAAACAAAGTAGAAGGAAGAATGAATGCCCAGAAGCCTGTTGATCAGTCCTTTTCCCCACATACTAACACTGAATAAAAGTGTTTTGAGTAGGAAAAAGATTTAAAACTTTTATCATGAGGGCTATGATAGATACTGATTGAGTGGTAATTTTTCTCCCCCTATAAATACCTTAATTAAAAGGAGGTATTGCTATAGTTCTGCAGTTCTTCAAAGTTTTGATAACTTTGAGCTGACTTTCATCTCTGTTCAAGTAAGTTCATCATGGTAATAATATTTTATAGCCTTTTCAAGTTTTCATTTTCACCTATTTTATGAACACCTGCATAACTGCGTAAAGGGCTCATATTCTTTGCCAAAATGCTAGTCAAATAACTCTTCTATTATTAATAAAAAATGTAGGATTTTCTCCCCTTTAACTGAAGCTTTTGGACATATGTATAATAGATTTTGTGGTGAGACTATCAGGAAAAAAGGATAGATGAGTTTGTAAATCCTTCTCCTAAATTGTTAATGTGGTATTTCAAAGAATATGAAATCCATGCATCAAAGCATGTAGTATATGAGTTTAAGCGTGTGCTTATGTTCCTTTGTATTCTGAACAGTACTGAAAAAAAAACTTAAATATATATTTAAGAGTTTAAATAAGTGTTAAATCACTGTTCCCATTGGGATTGCTGTTTTGACAGGCAGGCTGTAATGATTAAACACCTTGCTGAATTAGAATCTTAAGCATCTGCCTAATTTAAGCAGTAAATCCTATTGAAGCAAATGAGTCTTATCCTGATTAAGACTCTTACTGAACTGGGTGAAAGTGAGAGACAGATAATCCTGAGTAGCTTTAAAAGTCTGGCAAGCAGGCGCTGAAATGAGTTCAGAAAGTAAAATATGAATTATAGCTCCCCAGCGAGCCATGCCTAGCACAAATTCCAAATGGTGCCAATCTCTTTATTTAGGAGATGAATCATGCTGGAGAACAGCTGGAGAATAAATCTATTAAAACAGGTAGCTACATGTACCTGGCAAGAGCAAAATCATGTTAACATGTAAATGCTGCCAGGGCAGGAATTGGGCTGTGCTGGGTCCCAGGGGTGACTGGGCTGCCCTTGCCCTGAGGGGGCTGAGCTGGGTTCCCACTGCCCAGATTGCCTTAGTCCAGCTCAGGGAATGCCCCTGGGGAAGGGGCTGACAGTCCCAGGGATGCTGGATGGCTGTGGGGGAGCTTTCACCTCTTCCCTGGCAGAAGGCAGCAGGTCATCATATGCAAATGTATGCAAAGAATCCTGAACTGGCTCTGACAAAGAAAGGATGCCACCACCAGCATCCCATCTGCCCCAAAGAGAGAGCTGAGGACGTTGATGTGTCTGTGACTGTGGTGGTGTTTGCAGGAGTACCATGTTTCAGAAGGCTGATTTATTATTTTATGATATACATTATACTAAAAGAAAATTATGTACTAAAACTATACTAAAATAATAGAAGAAAGGATTCCATCAGAAGGCTAGCAAAGCAAGAAAGGGAATGGAATGATAATAGAATCTTGTGACTGACCAGAGAGTCCGAGATAGCTGGACTGTGATTGGCCATTGATTAAAAACAACCACATGAGACCAATCACAGACGCACCTGTTGCATTCCACAGCAGCAGAAAATTATTGTTTTTCTTTTCCTCTGAGGCTTCTCAGCTTCTCAGGAGAAAAGATCCTAGCATAGGATTTTTCAGAAAATATGTCTGTGACACATGACATTCCCCAGTTCTCTGCTTAAGGAATGCCATTGGACCCACCCAGGCTTCGGGAACACAGGCGTGCCAGAAAAAGGAAGGACTGGGAATGTCTTTTCTAATACAGTCATACATAAATATACATGTAACATTTTTAACCACTGTATATTTTCTTTATTTGATTATTTGGCCC
>JAWMQZ010000001.1:13541628-13609441 GCA_035584835.1 Tangara arthus
ACCTGTTGCATTCCACAGCAGCAGATAATTATTGTTTTTCTTTTCCTCTGAGGTTTCTCAGCTTCTCAGGAGAAAAAAATCCTAGCATAGGATTTTTCAGAAAATATGTCTGTGACACATGAAATTCCCCAGCTCTCTGCTTAAGGAATGCCATCGGACCCACCCAGGCTTCGGGAACACGGGTGTGCCAGAGAAAGGAAGGACTGGGAATGTCTTTTTTAATACAGTCATACATAAATATACATGTAACATTTTTAACCACTGTATATTTTCTTTATTTGATTATTTGGCCCAACTGAATGTCAAAACTTTCACTAGGCTGATAACAAATTCTTGGCTCCACATGTGTAGCGTGCTCGCTTTTACCCATATTGAGATCTTGAGTGTGAGAGTCCCTCCCAGCAGATGTTGGTAATGCACATTCAATTTATTGAGATCATGTCTGAAAAGCATCTCAGTCCTGAATCACAGGGAAAGTGGGGAGAAATCCTGCAGATTCAGTTTAAAGAAATTAAAACTGAGAAGGTTGTGCCATTGCCTGATCTCTTATCTTTTAGTTTTAATGCTTCCTTTTTATTTGCTAAACAAGACTACATTTCAGCTGAAGTCCATCAGATGTCTAACTACCCTCTGCAATAACATTTTCCATAGATGTCTTGTTGTTTATTTGGACAATTATAAGACACATGGTTTTGGCAGCTATTGCTCTTGTATTCTGTTTTTAAAATGACATTAACTGTTATAATGTTGAAATTTTGGTTTTGTTTGCTTAGTGTAGTTTTAGAGGGGTTGGTTTTTGGTTTTTCTTGGTGTAGGATTTGGTTTTGGGTTTTTCTTTTCTTTTCAATAATGAACCACAGTTGGTTTTGAGACTGGATATGGGGTTTTTTGTATTTGTAGAGTATCTTTAGATGCTGTTAAGAGACCAGTCTCACTGAAATAATCTGATTTGGAAGTTCTCAATACTTTTGTAACTTCTCCTTCACGCCAGCACATGAAAGAGTGTCTTCTGGTTGTGGGGCTTATTTTGTCCTAGATGTTTTGATGATCTACTCAATAGTCCAGCCCCAGAAGGAACTGGGGCATTAGGACCTTTCTTTTAATAAAAAGGCAGAAAAAACTGTGGTTATCTTTTTTTTTCTTGGCTGTCTGTTTATCTTTGCTTCTGTAATGTGGAGCACATGGAAATTCCTAAAAACGTTTTGAAAACATCTCTTAGGAATTCTTTCAATCTATGAAGAGAAGCAAAGGTCTCATAATCTGAACTCATTTGCTTAGAGAGAGATCACCTTCTATCTAATTTTCCTGCCTCAGTGTGTGATGTTTAATTGAACATCTGGATGAACAGCATGTCCTTTCCCCCAGGTTCAGGTTGAGAACTCTTATCTTGCTCCCAACAGAAAACTCGAGTTTCAAGTGTTTATATGTGTGCTCAAGTTCTCTCCCATCCCCCTGACAACTGATTGTTCCTGTGTTTTAATTAATACCATGTTTCCCATCAGGCAAATTTAAAAAAGTAGACCTGTTGCTATTTAAAGTTCTGTATGAGTATTAAGAGACAGAAGGAAAAAACATTCAAACGGACAAAACAAACAGGAAAAAATGTGTCAACCTTTTGAAGGAAAGTGATGAAAGTACATCCTGGTAAAAGCTTATTCGTATGTGCTGCTGATAAGGCTCTTGGGAATAAAAGAAATACCATTCAAACAATTCAGGCCTGCAAGTCTCTTTTATAAACTTCTTTTGGAATTTTATCATGGATGAATACTTTTTAAAAAAATTATTTCATGTATGATACTACTCTGAAGACCTGGTTTAGCATTTTTTTCATTTTTGGAATAACAGAATGCATCTGAAAAGGAGGGAAAATATTGGTTCGAAATTGGAGAATATGGGGTTCTTTTCTGTCATAATCGCATAGTGAGAAAGGTGCATAGATAACTGAATTTAGGTAAAACAAGACCAAAAATACCATTAACTTCTCAGGTCAGAGGTAAATATACCAATTCAAGTTTGCCTTTTTTTTCAAAAGATTAAATTGAGACATATTGACATGCTTTTTTCCCACCTCGTAACCTGTTTTCTGGAAAAAAGAAACCAGAACTTCCTGAACTTAGCTCTGTTGGAGCCTTGCATTTTGTTGTCTCACTGTCCTTGTTTTCTTCTTCCATAATATCAAGTTTTATTTCCTAATTATGACAGAAAGAGAACAGCTGAGCTATTACAGGCTTTTGCTCTTGTTGGATTTAGCAAACAGAGTACTTGATGATTACAGCAGATGTCTCTGATTTTAGCCCTTTACCTCTTTCCATGGAGCAAATGTTAGGGATGATCATAACCTGGAGACAAGCCCACAAATGCCAGGAGCGATGCATTACGATGGCCAGCAGCCCTAGGAATTCAGCCATTAATCCCAACAGTTTAATTTTCTGATCAGCCATGCTCACTGTATGTTTATTTTTTTGTTGTTTTATAGCATATTCTGTAATTCTCTGTCCTGGCCTGCTGCTCTTCCCTCTCCAGAATTTCTTTATTTATGTCTGAAGACATCATTCCCTCAGTCTGAAGGGACTCTCCTCTACTTTTGTCATCTTTTTTGGGGACGCAGACAATTATATTGAAAACTCACCCAATTTGTGAATGACATGAAGTTGCACGATGGATGGTTACCCTGGAGGGAAGGGATTCCATCCAGCAGGATTTTAACAGGTTCAAGAAATGGTCCCATGTGAGCCTCAGGAGACCCAGCAAGGTCAGGTGCAATGTCCTGCACGTGAGTTTGGGCAGACCCTGGTTTACAGTCTAGGGGATGGATGGATGGATGGATGGATGGATGGATGGATGGATGGATGGATGGATGGATGTGATAGTAAAAGATTTTAAAATAATAGAAAATTCAGGGAGTAAGAAAGAAAGTTAGGCTTAGTAGGTCGTGGGAATATGTTAAAGATAGGCCCTGGGAAATGTTAGTCCTTGTGTTTGCTCAATCATGTGAAACTTCACCTGTGTAATCAGTGTATGATAAATAATATGATTTTTAGATGTGATTAGATATAATTATTGTTTAAAGAATCATGAGAAACTGTGTTAGGAGTTTGAGGGGGATCACGAGAAATCCATGCTTGGATGAAATTAATGTATATAACAGAACAATGTAAGTTTAATAATTAATATGTAAGTTATATAACGATATAATATAAAACATGTTTGGCTCAAAACCATGGCAGGTCAGATTCGAGTCTATGCACCCCTGACACCTGGAGCTCTTTAATTAAAACACCTGCATATAATCATTCCGTGATTACGTGTTCCTGAATGCTAACAGATGGATGGATGGATGGATGGATGGATGGATGGATGGATGGATGGATGGATGGATGGATGGATGGATGGATAACAGCTCTGTGGAGAAGGAGTTGGATACCCTAGTGGAACTAGCAGCTGGTTAATTAGCCCCACAGGTGTGTGTTGCAGGCAGGGGTGGGGATGTGTTTTGTATTTGCTGGAATGATTTCCGCTGCCATGGAATACAGAGTGATCTGCAGTAGAGGCACTAGAGGCTTTCTCCTCCTAGTAGAGCCTTCAGGGGAAGTGACAATACCTAAATCTTAGTATCCACTGACTAAAAATTAATATACAAAGTAAGCATTCTAAGCTCTGAGAAGGCAACTCCCGTGCATCAAGTAGCATAAAGAGTCAGCTGCAGGGTTTTGGCATTGTTGAGAGTTCACACTGATTACAGGCAGTTCACTGCCAAATTTCTGCTAAGATAGATTGAATAGGAGATCCAGTTACAAAAAGAGCTAAATACTGTTTTGCACTAAGCCTCCATTTGTTTATTAATGACAATTGACTGGATGAGACATACAATTTTGTTCCATCTTATTGTTTCTAAGAGTATAACAGCTACTCCCCAGTTTGGTGTGGCTCTAAAGGAATGATATATGTACCACAGAAAACTCATGTGGAACATGCTCTTATATTAACAACATAAAGGAATGTATGGTCATTTGAAGATTGTTTCCAATTAGGAACTTTCTGGCTTTTCTTTGTGAACTGAGAAGTGCTTGGGTTTTTGGGTTTTTTTGTTTGTTTGTTTTTCTTTTCCTGATCATAAGGCTTTTGAATAATCAGATTCCCCAGTTAGTATTTACTAGCTGCCTTGAAGGATTTTGAGATACAGGATTTCTGTCAGGTTCATAAATTTCTGTGGTTCCTTAGAGGGTAGGTGTTGGTCAAAGCCTGAGTGTACCAGTCCTTTAAAGTAGAAGAGTAATGAAATCATACCTTTCTATTTTCTTCCTGAAACTGATATGTGTTTTTGTCCTTTTCTATTTTTCGTGCTCCTTGTTCACTTCTTAGTATTACTGCAGATACCTAGGTCTAGAAATAATATTTTCACAGTCTTAGTCTTTCTTAGTCTTGACCATTTCTATTGGACTTCTTAGAAAAGGCTTCTTTTTAATTCCAACATCATGACTTCCAGTCAGTTAGGGGTACAATGATGAATCAGTTTGAAAATTAATCAATTTCATTAATCCATGGCATGTAATGAAAATAGCTTCTTGTGCTGTATGTGTAACAAAAATTGATGTTGGGAATATGATTCTATGGAAATGAATCATTTAGGGAATGTTGTAAAGGATAAAGATATTCCTAGAACCTTCAAATGCCATATTGAAGACCAAAAAAAGTTGAAAGATGATGGAAATGTACCATTTCTAAGAGAAAATTAATTAGGTCTTCTCTTAACTCAGGTATGTTTGAAAAGGACAAAATAGAAACAGGAAAAAAAATACTTATGGTTGATATAAAATGCCCAATAGTAAAACTCTACTTGCTAGTATAACTTTTTTGTTTGAAATGATAGTTTAACATTATTTTCAGGAAAATTAATGCTCTCTCATACATTTTAAAGGTTCAGTTTTTTTAAACTTTTAAAGCCAAAATAGAAGTTTCTATAACTCTTCTGCTTTGTGAGGAAAAATTGCAGTCTTTCAGATACCTTCACAACTGTGTGCTGCAATAGGTGATGCCGGCCCATCATACACTAATACAGGGAAAACACAATAGTGATGCTTCTCTCATTTTGTCAAACCTTTGGGTGCAAAATAGAACTGTATTATAGAGAAAATAATGTTTGTTGGCAAGGACTTTTATGGGGAAGAGGAGCAGATTATAAAAAAGATGAAAATTGAAGAATAGACCTGTCTAATACTTTGTGTGTGTTTGTGTTCTCTGTCTCAAAGAATAAAAAGTACAGTGAGTAGAGCAGGGGAGGAGGGAAGAGGTTGACATATGAAAAGGAAAGAAAGCATTAAGTTTCATGACTCCCTCACTGTCTGTTAGAAATACTTCAAGAAAAGTGTGGCTATCTCTAAAGGGAATTTTAGCTACTATTGGCAGTGAATTTTTTGCAGAGAAGCTTCTTATTTTCCCTGTGGAACCATCTCTGAATTTAATCACTCTGGTAAGCAATTGATTTCTTTTATGGGCTTTAATTCAGTATGCTTTATGGATCCAGACCTTTCTTCCTCATGTGAGTTTTGGCTGGAAGAGGCAGGAGGAATTAGGCCCTAAAATACCATGATACCCAGTTTAAGGGGATTCTAAATCATGCAATAAAAGCATTTAGAGCCTCGTGGTCTCCATGGCATGCATATGTAATTCCCATAGATATTAATGGAAATTCTTGCTGGTACTTTCAAGGTCAGGTTTGTATTAAACGCTGAATCAGAACCCTCAGAGTGTCTTTGAACTTCAGTGGTATCTCCATGACTTAAGTCAGAGAGCTGCTGGTAGCTCTTTACCTGTGAAGGACACAAAGTATAAATTACAAGGTTTGAATTAGGTTGTGTGTAGATTTTGCCCTTAGGCAGCAACCTTAAGCAGCAGTCACTGCTATCTACAGGAAAGTGAGAGGTACTTATGACCATTCCCAGGGATATCCCTCTCTTGTTAAATTCTTGGAGCTTCTAAACAGCCTGTCTTTATGTAAGGTAAGCTGCTCTTTTAGACCTTTCTGATACAGGTGAATCTGCTTAATTTCTGGGACTGAATTCAGTGCTCAGCTAGACGAGCAGTAAAAACTTGATGGTTATAAGTATTATGCTTGTGTAAATGACAAAAATCCAGGAGGTGCTGCAGTGAAAGCTTTTATCTGTGACTTTTATCGTGTGTGTTTTAGGAGAGAAACATGCAGAGCTGTCAAGACCAGTGCTCTCAACCAAAATCATAAAGCATTTTTCCCAGGTTTCTAGGATAACAAAGCAATGTGGGATATCTGCAGTTGTTTACATTCACTCTGAACTTATTTATGCCACCTAAATACATTTCCAAAATGTATTGCTTACTGAGGACTGGTATTACCTAGTATATCTATATAGCTGAAAACAGCTTTTATTAGATAAAAAACCACTATTGTGCATGGTATTATTTGCCTAGGGCTCCTGAGATTAGCACCACAATTCATAATGCAATGTAGAGAATACACTTATGCAGTCAAAGCACTTTGGTTAGCAGTACAGAATTAAAAGCAGAATCATTTTTGGTGACAATGCTTCTACTTGACACTGAAATTTCTGGAAAAAGTCATGAGTGTCCCCATTCCCTCAACCTTCCAGCAAAAATAAATTCTAACAAAATGAAAACTACATTTCATAGTTTATTTCCATATTTTTTATTGCACTTCAGCAGTTTGAGTAAAGAAGAAATAATCTTATTTTGGCAATAAAATGAGCGCCTCCCAGTAGCCAGTTTGGAAAATTGGGCACAACACCTGGATTAGTTGTGTGTATAATTCATCATAGCACACAGGGGCTGGAAGGTAAACCCATAGCATTAAAAACAAATTTTCAGAATCTATTATATTTTAAAAGAAATTAAGACTCTCAAAATACCAATAAAAATGAGCAATGATGTACAATTATGAAAATAAAGCTGGAAAAATAATGAAATACATAAACCCCATCTCCATAACCCCCTACACTCTAGAATCTTCACAGTAATTGTCAAAAGGATTCCAAAGAAAAGTTCAAGCAAGAGATAGGATGAAGGAAAAATATTTGACTTCTCAGGAAGTACCCAATTATATGTGCTGCTGATCAAGAGCCTGATGCTGAAGACTGTACAGAGAGTATCACCACTGAAGTTACTGAGAAGTTTGTCTGTGCAAGACCAGGAGAAATCTGCATCTTGATTTTTAGATCCTGTCTGCTGGAGTTTGGCTACTGCCAACAATGGCAGAATAAAAGATGCACAGGCAAGTGTACCTTGAGAAACAACCTTATTTCAATCTAGTTACTGGAAATTTACAGTACTTCACACTTCATTTCAGGTCTATAATCAAGTACTGGAGCAGGAAATGTTTGGCTTGCACTTCCCTGCTACCCACAGGAGAGCTTGAATGTGGTTCAGATTTTGTAATGAGCCGGAGGGATTACTTCTGTTTACAGTTTGAAATGATGGTAAGCAAGTCTAACCCTTGCATTCCTTTACAGAATAGTTAAGCATGTTTTGAAATATCCTATCTTACTGATTTACATTCAGTGTAGGTGACACAGATAAAATCAGGATTGCATAAGGGCTTGAAACGTTACAGATTCTGTGTGGATGTGTAGAATGTGCTTTTACACATTTAAGCACTAACTCTGTATGTCAGAGTCAGCTGCTTGCATAGCTTTTGTATTGGGCACATATTTTAAAGTCTTAATTATATACAGTAAATCCAGGAATAATTTTTTTTAATTGTTCTGCCTCTGTACAATGGCTCTTGAGTCCTGACAATTCCGAGCCACTGAAACATTCTTCTGAGGACGATGAATACAGAGGGGGCAGCATAAATTAAATGAGACAGTGCTTTAAATGTCAGCTGAAGAAAGCACTGCATAAACCTTTTGGTTTGTAATGTTATTGTAACAGCCTAGGGAAAGTGTTTATGCACCAGATCTTTCCTGGTGTTAGAGGTTCTGTGTATGGGTGTCAGACTGTAAACTGCATTTTGACTGTGCAGTTTGTTTTCTGCCATGTCTGTCTTCTGTTTTCATACTGAGCTAAACTCACAGGAGGCGTCAGAACAAAAATCTGGCATAGAGATAACTATAGGGGATAGTCTAATATTAACTGTCTATTAAAAAGAAATATCCTTTGGAGAAAAAGATGTGTATTGCCCTTTCTAGTTCCTGCATAAGCAACATTTCAGGCCCAAACTTGAAAATCAAGCAGGCAAGAAGCTGTGATCTCTCTTGCCTACAGAATTTCCTGAATTTTGACAGGTTAGCTGGAAGGATTCACAGCCATTTTTTTAAAAGGAAAATAAGATATGGTTAGGTGTTTATGTGTTCTAGCTTTATGATACTTTACTTAATGTAGGTAACTTACACAGGATGTTGCTGACAGACTTCAGCTGGTGCTAGTGGTCAGAATGCATTGCTTGATAACTGGTGAGGTGCTGCTGAGCAACAGTAAATGGAATCTTGTGACACTTTTGATTTTGACAATGTAGTTATGTGCTAATCTTGGTACCCTTTTAATTCTCTTCATTGCAGTGCCTACAAAAACTACTTTAATTCTCTAAAGAGAAGAGAGATCCAGTGCTTTTAGAGTGACCTCTGCCCGAGGCCCAGGGCTCTGACTTACATGTCTTGTGCTGGAGGATCAGAAGTAAAATGAGGCAGGGAAATACACTTGTATTTTTGCAGGTTTTTTGAGATGAACTTGTTTTATGCTTTGCTGCAAATTTCTGTACTTATTTGCTTTTATTGATGCATATCTCTAAAATGTTTTGGAGTGACATCTTTGAACAGTTATATGCACAAGGAGTGAAGGTGGTGTGGTCGTGGAGACACTGTGCATCTTTTACAGGTGAGTGCTTGTGTCTAGGAAGTCACCTGGGAATCAAAGAGATTGCAGCCTGTTGAGATCTGGGATCGTCAGGACAACAGAGACATGGAGCTCCTGGAGCAGCTCCAGTGGAGGTTACAGAGATGATGAAGGAATGGAGCTTCTCTCTTATGAGGAAAGGTTGAGGGAACTGGGACTGTTCAGCCTTGAAAAGAGACAAGTGAGAGGGAACTTCATCAGTGTCTGTCAGTGCCTGCAGGGAGGGGTCAGAGCAGGGACCAGGCTCTGCTCAGTGCTGCCCAGCAATGGGACAACGGGCAATGGGTAGAAATGGATGCACAGGAAGCTCCACCTGAGCATGAGGAAGAGCTTCTCTCCTGAGCAGTGACCGGGCACTGGAACAGATCACCCAGAGAGGGTGTGGAATCTCCCTCACTGGAGATATTCCAGACCCATCTGTATGCAATCCTGTGCCATGTGCTCTGGGATGATCCTGCCTGAGCAGGGAACTGAGATCAAAAGAACCACTGTCATGCCTTCCAACCTGACCTTTGATTCTGTGAGGTTGATGAAGGCTAATCACACAAAAATTTCTGATGGAAATGTAGTTATCCTGGAAGAGCTCACCATAAATACATTTGCAAACGTCCTTGCATTATTTGGAGAGTAGTAAAATCATTGTGCTCTGAGAGATTTTGATGCTTGTTCTTTTTGAATAAATGTCAGTCTTAAAATGCTTACTCCCTCAATGTTCAGCAAAGTACAACAGATGTTAAAGTGAAACTGTAGAAAGAATTTTTAAAAAAAATCACTGAATAGCCTGCGCTCTGGTTATAGAAATCTTGGGGGAATGGGACACGACCATCAAATGTACTAAATTATCCAGTCCTTTGATATACACAGAAGAAAACAAAAATATTCTGGTTTTTTCAGTCTCTTGTCATTGTTCCCTTTCATAGTAGTGATTAGATCAGAGTATCTGTGCCTGTTATGTAAGAGAGCTGGGGGAGCTGCCTGTCAAGGGGACTCACTGTTGAACAACAGAAGCAGTCTGAGTAATGAGTGATTGAAATGCAGCTTCCTGACTCTTGTAGAATCACCTTTGATTGGAGGCCGTACATAACCTTTAAAAGAAAATATTAGAGGCATTTTTATAAAATAACAAAGCTCTTATATCATCTGCCTTGCCTGTAACTCTTGCTGCCGTGTTTATTTAAAGATATGCTCATAGTGATGTAGTTGTGATCTCTCGGTATTGCTTTTCAATTTAATCCCTGTCAGCTTTTGTGTCAGATGCTGATCCTCCACAAGCAGGCTTCATTTGAGCTTCCTGGCTCTTCTAGTGAGGAAACTTAGGCAGATTAGCACCACCTGGATCGCTAACAAGGCTTGGAAGGATCCAGCCAGACTTTGTTTTCCTGACTGCTGGTCCCATGCCTGCCCTCCTTCCTTCCTAAGGAGGATGCTTCTTCCCTGAAGCTTCCCATCTGAAAAAGCTATTTGTGGATGTAGCTAAGCAGTCCCCTAATTTCTTGTGCTATTAATGTGTGTTGAAGTGTTCAAAGAGGAGCTTCTGTGGCAGTGAAAAATGCTCCTCTATCTTTCATCTGAGTAGGACGTGCAACTTTACTGCTGACCGGTTTTAACACAAAAGGCAAATTTTGAAATGCGAAAGAATCTCACAGTGTTTATACCTCAGGTTGTGGCTGGCCTTTTAGGCAGTTCAGCAAATGTACCTATGTGTAAGAAGCTGCAGGGTCTGTTTTAAATGTGTCCAAGAACTAAGAGTGTTTTATGGGTTGAAGTTGTGTCTCAGAGGCTCCTTCTGAGCTCAGTGATCCTTGGGAATGAGAGTATAATTTTGTAGGGCAATACCCCAGAACCCATCCTAAATGCTCTCACTGATTTGAGAAAGCATAAATACCAAGTGCCCATCCTTCCTAGAAGCCTTAGATCCACTGTTGGATCAGAAACATTGTCCAGTGAGTGACCCATGTGAGTGCTCATGTGATCTGGGGAAATGAGGGAAAGCTGAGGAGACTGTTTCAAACACACTGATAAATTCTGGTATTTGAAAGGCCAGGGAAGGCTCTTTTTCCAGAGCATAATATCTTGTTCTGACTATATGGGAGAAGTGATCAGTGGATAGGAATCCTGTTTGGGCAGGATTGCCTGCTTGGCAATTCAGACTAGTAAAAACACACATTATCAAAACTGAGCCCAAATTTTCTAAGATAATGTGTAAAGACAAGGTATCATTTGCAATTTTCTTTCATATTAGACCAATCTATTGCTTCATTCTTCCTCTACCTAATTTTTTATTGATCTTGAGATCTTCTCTAAAGAGGCATCAACCTACCTAAATTTTCCTAGCAGAATTAGTTTTTAATGAATTCTCAGTCTTTGATCAACAGTGGTATTCAGCAGTCATGCAAGAAATGTGTTTTCTTTGAGTGGATGAATCCCAATAACCTTTTTAAAGGAGTGCATTTAAAATATCAGTTGCTGTGCTTGAGAGCAGTGTTTCTTGGAGACATACTTAAACCTAAGTGGTCTTATATATCAGACTAAAACAACCTACATATTTCAAAATTTTCAGAGAGAATTTTCAGAGTCCTGTGACAAGAAAGTGGCTTTTAGTTACACAAATATATTTACTGAGGGGGCAAGAATTGTCTTAGAGGGAGAAGTTTATTTTTTATTAATTTGAGAGAAGCTGTTTTCACTTCCCCTGTATTTGCTATAGCAGCTGAAGAATGACAGCATATGTTTTATGTATATAAAATGTAGATATATGCCTGTACACTCATCCATGTGTTTTGAAAGACTAAAACTTAGTAAGGATAAGTACAAAAAAAATTAGGGTAGCAAGATTTTTTTTTTCTTTATATTGCAGAAAAATTGTCCTCTGCAGGTTGTCAGTTTGTTTAAAGCATCTATTTCTGAGCTGCCTTCCTGGGAGAAGAAAAGACCATGGTACATTTTAGTTACATGATGTATTTTCAAGTGCATGTTTCCAGATTGACTAATCTGTAGGCTCTGAAGAACCAGTGAAGATAAAATTTCAACTGAGGTGGCTCATTGTGGGTTTAGATAGTTCTTTAAAGGTAGGCAAGTTATGTTAGAAGAATTCTGTCCAAATAGTAGAAGTGAACAAAAAAGATATATGGGTACTATTTTTTGTTTGGCCCTTTAGAAAGACTACTTTTTACTCTTACACCTTTTGTATGTCACTGGAGTTGGAAATTTTCAGGAACACAGAAATAGTCTCTTTGTCCTTGAAATTCGAAAAAGAAATCTCATGAGCTAGGCCAGGGTAAGAATTTTAAATAAACAGTTTCATAAAATCTCTGAGTGGGTCAGTTTGGAAGGCACCACAGTGGGTCATTTGGTCCCACCTCCTTGCTCAAGCAGGTTCATCCCAGAGCAAATGGCACAAGATTGCATCCAGATGGGTCTGGAATATCTCCAGTGAGGGAGACTCTGTGTGATCTGTTCCAGTGCCTGGTCACTGCACAGTAAGGAAGTTCTTCCTCATGTTCAGGTGGAACATTCTGAGCATCAATTGCTGCTCATTTCCTCTTGTCCCATTGCTGGGCACCACTGGGCAGAGCCTGCTCCCTGCTCTGACCCCTCCCTGCAGGCACTGACAGACACTCATGAAGTTCCCTCTCAGGCTCTTCTGGAGAACTGAACCGCCCCAGCTCCCTCAGCATTTCCTCATAAGAGAGAAGCTCCATCCCTCCATCATCTCTGCAACCTCCACTGGGGCTGCTCCAGGAGCTCCCTGTCTCTCCTGCGCTGTCTAGACCAGAATGGACACAGCACTCCAGATGTAGTCACCAGGATGTTGAGTAAATTTCAGACCTATTGTGTTTATGCTTCTTAAGACCTGCAGTGAAAATTTCTATGTGTTGCACTGGTACAGGCGCTGGAATGCTTAGAGACATCTTTCTACAGAAATGCATTTATTTTTGTATTGCACAATAGTTTCCCATTTTTCTTTCAAGACTTGTTCTTTACCTGTTTTTTTCTGCATGCATTTGGGAATTTTTTTTGCTGCTGTGATTTAGTAAGGTAGCTGTGATAGCCCTGTCTCATGTATGCAATGTCACAGTGGTGCAGCTGCCTATGTGTTTTATAGTCCTGAGTAGAAGTGACTGCCTCTTTAACTCTGGAAATGCCTATAATGCTACAAAATGGAGTAATTATTTTCATTCTAGCCCCTCTTGTATTGAAGCAGGGCTACTATTCAGCCTTTCCTATCAGAAGAGGACAGGTGAAAACTCTCCTACCATCCTTTGCAGCCTTACACCAAGAGCACTGTGTTATGGGATTTTCCTCTGTTTCTTTGAAATGTTGGAGAGAAATTGAATTTGAAGGAAACAAGCCTAGTGCATACTGTGTCGAGGTTTTTTTGGGCTGTCCCATTGGCTCCTGTACAACAAAAGTTTTTTTCACATATAGCTAAAGAAGGGCTACTTTGAATTGTGTTAGCATCGCAGTCTCTTGAAATTTTCTGAAAGAGCAAACCAGCTTTATAGACACAGTTCAGGTGGCTGGACTCTGGAAGGTCTAGTCCTACCTTTAAATATTTTAAATTTTAAAAAAAATGTTTTGTCACAAGTTAAATTGATGAAGTAATCAATCACCTGTCAAAAACTAGGGGAGGACACGATAGGAGGAGTGACCCATTTTCCGTGTCCTCAAAGGACATTAGTTTTCACTCCAAAATTGCATGTAAGAGGTTTATTTGTATGAATGTATACGTTTAGAAGTGAATTGATGGATATCAAATTGTTTCAAGTATTATTTTATGATAGAGGGTTTTTTTTACTGATGAGCAGTTTCTTGGTTATTTAAATTCTGAATCTCTTGCATAGATTTCACATTTCACTGTTTTAACGTATTACTTGTTTGTTGGTGCTTATAGAATTTTTGATTAATTGCAAATATACCTTTTTTTTTGGCTAGTTTTTGAAGAACAGAGAGATCTCTGTTTGAAAATTCTTCTTCTTCCTTCTTCTTCCTAGTCTCAAATGTTCAGGACTTAACATCCAGCCTCAACAGAACAGACAACTGGGGATACAAGCATCATAAAGTCACCCCAGGACAGGTGTCCATAACACATCTCTGGAGACATCAATGCAAATTACTTAAAGCTGACAATCTAGACACACCACATCAGCAACAGCCATGAAGATGTATGTTCTGTTTGGTCAATCAAAAGCACAAACAGTTATGGTGTTGAAAATTGAAAACTCATGTAACAGTCCCAAAAAAACCCAGACCTTAATGGGCAGGAGAAAAATCAGTAGATATTCATGTGGGTAGATCAGAACTACTCATGTGTGGGGGGTGATGTATATAAATGTGTACTAGCAAGGAAATCTTAAGTAGAAGGATGCAGCTTCATGTTGAGCACCTGTTCAAGGGCAGGTTCTGGTATTTGCATGCATGGGGAGCACGCACTCAGCTGGTGTTACCCAAGTTCCTCCCTGTTGGCTGAAGAATAGAACTGTTCTTACAGGGCATTTGGTTTCTTTAATGAATAAAATTATAAAATACAGGAAAATGTTGGTTAAAATCATAGCAGGACAGGTTAGAACTCTCCAGTGGTTTTGGAGAGTATTACACATCTAGAAAATGCTTAATTCCTGCTCATTATTGCTGTGGTTTAAACCCAGCCAGCAACTAAGTACCACACAGTTACTTGCTTCCAACGCCTTCCTGATGGGATAGGGAGGAGAATAGGAAAGACAAAACCCATGGTTTGAGAATATAACAGTTTAATAATTGAATTATTAATTTTATTATTAGTTGTTATTGTGATAATAGTCGTGCTAGTAATGGTAGCAATAACAGTAGTACCAACAGTAATAGTAATAGTAATAATAATAATAATAATAAATAATAATAATAGCAATGAAAATGGAGATATTAAATAGGAATAAAACCCAATAAAGGCTAGTGGTGCACAACACAGTTGCTCACCACCCACTGATTGATGCCCATCATATTCTTAGGTAGTGATTGGACCTTCCTGGACAGCTTCTCCCAGTTAATATCCTGAGCACAGCATTCTATGTTATGGAATATCCCTTAGGTCCATTTGGGTCAGCAGTCCTGGCTGTGCTGCCTCCCAGCTCCTCATGCACCTACTCCCTGGCAGAGCATGAGACACTGAAGAGTCCTTGACTTAGGGATGTGGTAAGCACCACTCAACAAAAATCACACAATCCATGTGCATCAATCTCATATTAAATCCAAATCAGTCAACCGCTAGGAAAAAAAAATATTTGTATCGCCACCAAAACTAGGTCAATTATAAAAAAAAAAAAAAACAACAAAACCCAAACCAACCAAATAAGTAAAACCACACACACACACACACACATGCCCCTTCCCTCCAAATCACACACACACTCACCCCAACCCCAAATCCCAAACAAAACAAAAAAAATGAAAATAATATTAAAAAAATCTACTTTAGCATCCTCTATGAAAAAGATAGAGCTGGAATGAGCTCAGAGTACATCCTTTTCAATTTAATTCCCTTCAT
Source organism: Tangara arthus (assembly GCA_035584835.1). Lineage (NCBI taxonomy): Eukaryota > Metazoa > Chordata > Aves > Passeriformes > Thraupidae > Tangara > Tangara arthus. Next base: position 13,557,032 of record JAWMQZ010000001.1, read on the forward strand.
TCCAGTAGCTTCTCAATTATTCTTTAATGCTGACCTTTCAGTGACATGTTAAAGTACTAATAGACAGCAAACACAGTTTTTATGTAGCAACAGCATTCCTCATTCCATTGCATTTCTACCTTACACAATATTACCTCTAGCTGTCAACAGCTTTAAATTATCTGCTGTCTGCAGGAAATGTTGATATCCACACTAATCCTTGAGAAATACAAGGCAGCATATTTTCTGCATTATTTCAGTGTCATTCCAAAGTAAGGTGATATGTTGCAATTATAACCCAAAGCATAAATTGTTGCATATGATCAAAATGACAGGGTTTATGTTATTCTTTTATTTTATTTTAGTCCCTTCAATTTCTAATTTTTTGTCTTTTTTCTTTCTTTCTTTGGAACATACCTGAAGCTGCAATACAATCTAAAAGTTTGTAAGCATCTTGCAAAATTAAGGTATACAGTTAATTTCAATTTATACTACACACATGGATCCCCAAAAACCTAATCTATGTTACTCAAAGTGATCTGATATCATCAAATAAGAGAGAATGTCACTGTGGAGCATTACATAATGCTCCACATACACAGATATATCTGTGGAAAGGCTAAGTAGTTATAAGAAGATGGTGTTCACCTGGGTGAGATCAAATAAATGTTTTCTTTCCTTGAGTGGTGGTTAGAAGCCTTTACTGGGAAAGAGAGTACACCTCTATCTATCTGCTTAGCTCATCCCGCTTGGATTCTCCATTCCTCAGTGACATGGCTGTGTCCTGTCAGCCCAGCTCTGGACTTTGCTGTGGGATGTTCTGTCTATTCTCCTCAAGACTGACATTTCTGATCAACATCAAAGGTAATACATTTTCTAGACCTTTGATTTCATTTACTATAGCTGCTCCATCTTAAAACTACCCAAAACACAGCACCCACAGGGAACAGAACTTTTACAATATCATGTACAACACCATATCAAAAGTTCCCAAGTCCATGTGTGTCTATACACAGCTCAAACCACTCATCTTCAAAAATCATCTCTCATTCAATACTTAAAAGCAGGGGATTACAACATAAAGTATTTCTTAAAGAATATTTTATAGTGCATGGGAATTTTTATTTAGCTCACATTTAATATTTCAAAGGAGACTAAGTACTGTAGGGGATACTGACAGGCAGTCACTCATTCGTTCTATTGATGACTAATTAATAAAACCATCACTCAGTTAAATTTTTAGAGGACCATTTACAATTACTCTGGGAAGGCTTGTATGTTATCTCAATTTGCAGTTAAAATGCTTATTACTGAACACCTACTGAAAATGTTCATTTATGCATGCAATATGCATATATACAGATAAAGACCTTTACACTTAACAAGTAGGACATACCAAAGAAGATAAATGTATCTGCATATTATTCTCAATTAGAAAAACAAACTTCTGTTTGAAAATATGCTAGTTAGCTGACAACTTCTGCTGCTGATTTCTGAAATTTAGTCAAAAAAAATAAAAAAAGTTGTGATGTTTGTGAAACACCTGGGAAATATTTGCTATTAGGTTTTTGTCTTACTTAGCTTTAAAATAAAGGTGTACATATCTTCTAGTCTACCATTATTATCATTAATCAAGGGATAGTTTAGATTGTGCTCAAAGCTTCTCTCACTCTAAAATTTGAAAAGTATATCACATGTTTTTTTCTTTGTGCTTCTATACACAGTAACTAATTACTGTTTCTCACAATGACAAGTACTAATTATATACGACTTTTTGGAAGACACAGGCTTTACAGCTGTCTGATTTGGCACCGAGAATCTTTCTGCTCCTCCTCCATCTATTACACTTTGAAACATTAAAAATTTTATAAAGCTGGAGAAAACAGGTGAGAATTTCCTGCTAAAATATCTCTTTCCACAGAACCTGAAAAACATGCAGCTCTCATTACCTTTCCCAGAGATTGTCTGCCCCTTCATTTTGTGTCTATTATCCCTTTGTGACAGACCATGGATAGAAATACAGAGCACTATCACAGTGCGTGGGGCTCAGTTCTTCTGTGTACAGGATGAATTTAAAAAATTTGGCCAAAAATACCAACAACCTCAGTATTTTCTGCAGTTACACCACCAGTATACCTCTACCATGTACTACTATGTACTCACACAGATGTAGCAACCATTTAATCTCTAAAGTCACATTTGATAACTAATTTTTCAGTGATTCTGCACCTTGTGCTTCAATGTTCCACCCTGGCAGTTTCGCTATTTCACAGAGCTCAACTAGGAAACTACTAGGATTAGAATCACTACTGTCTCCCTCAAGAGAGGGAGGAAAAAGGGGGAAAAAAAGGTGCACTCCCCTTCCTAAAAAATGCAACAGGGAAAAATTAACTGACACAAAACAGCAATGTATGGCTTAACCGTGATTACACAAAAAAATATTCATAGAAACAGTAGTGCAATGCACACCACAGATTATTAAGCACAACTGCAACACAAATAAAAATGAACCTTTATAGTTAGTGTTATTGATTAAATTATTTTGAAGTATTCAAAGACAACAATTATAATATAGTACAATTATGTAATTATTATGATATATTCAAATTGCATACAGTAATAATTCATATTAGATTCTTCCTTCAAGTACTTGTTATCTATGTTGATACTTGATGCAGTAAGAAAAAACTTGTATGAAAATGAAGCATAAATCATCATTGTATCTAAAGTTCTTTGGTGGATACCATTATTACAGCACCTGCATACTAACAGATGTATGTTTCTTCTTCCCTCAGAAGAAACTCCCAAAAAAAGAAAAAAAATTATTTCCATCTTTGACACAGAAAGCACAGAAAAGAGGGTCTAGTTATCAGAAAGCATTTAGGAACCTATTTAGTGCCAAAATTGAGCTGGTAGCCTGTAGATTGAAGGGTCTTCAAAAATTACTCAGGTTAAGAGGCTTTTTTGGGGAGTGCCAGTCCAGTCCTTGGCTCAGAGAGCTGGTGGAGAAGGCAAGGTGCCCAGGACAACCACCAGCTTGTGAGAATTTTCAAGGATGCCACACAGATGCATTGGTTGCTCGTGGCCTCAACCAGGATGTCACCACCATCACACCATTCAAATTCAAATTATTTTCCAATCTGTCTGTCCTCAGCCTGTACTTGGGCACCAGGTTATTCCCTGCCCTGCCCCACTGCTCCCCCCAAGTACAGGACTCCATGTTTCCTGTTGCTGAACTTCACCATAGCATTCCCTTCCACCCATTTCTCCAGCTCACATTCTTGTGGAAAGCTGTACAACCATCTTTTTGGTCCATCAGCCCAGCTGGGTTCATCTACAAAGCTTGCTGAGGGTACCCTCTGTCCTGTCATATGGCTCAGTACTGAGGGTATTTAGAAATACTGGGCCCAGCACTGAACCCTGCAGAGCACTGCCAGGGACTGGATTTTGCCACTGACCACAACAGTGATCAGAAGTTTCACTTCTACTTCCCTGCCCATTAAGTCCACTCTGCATCAGTTTTTCAGGTTTTTTTTTGTGATATGAGACAGCTGAAACCAACAACATCCACAGTTCTCATCCACCAGTCAGTCACCTCCTCACAGAAACCTCTTGGGTTCATCAGGCATGATTTCCCTTGCTACTGTTCTTCAGGATCCTGAATTCCACCATCTCATGAGCAAGACTCCTCTCAATTCCCACATGCTCAATCAGTCTTTCCTTGTTTTTAATACCAGTTCTAGCAGATCATCTTACCCCATGGGCTTCTCCATCACCAGCGTCAGGAATGAATTCCAGAAACCTTAATAGCTTATATGGTCTACAATGCTGCCTCCTTCAAAAGACATCATGGTGGCTTAAAACACACTTTTGCAAAGAGAAAAGAAAAAAAATTCCATCACCCATTTCAGAGTCAGTAGTTAAGTTACTTCCAAACTGAAGCTCCTCTCCACAATTATATCCTTGAGATTATACAGGCCATTAAATATTTCAAAATCCCCACACATGATAATTTTAGGTTATGTAATTAGGAAGATGGTGTAAAAGTGCTAGAATTTTTTGCATACAATGTACAACACTAAAGGAAAAAAGAATAAATTACAAAAAAACATTTCTGAAAAGAACAATTTTAAATGGAATAGGCAAAGAGAATTGATTGAGGATTTAACAAGCTATATTCAACATAGTGCCTAGCAAAACACACAGCAGGGGCTGAGTCAAGACTCTCTATTCATTTTATGAAAACAACTTAGAATGCTCTTACGATAAGAATAATTATGATATGGAAATACAAAGCTTGAACATTTACAAAATGAATGCTTCTATATTTATATCCTCAGATGAGCACTGTGTCTGAAATATTTTCTATGCAACTGCATCAAGCCAATTTGTACCAAAATCCAATTTAAAAAAATGTAGTTTCTCTATATCTTGGCTTAAAATAGCACACACTGGTATTACTAAATGTGTACACATGCTTCTATACACACATGCAAAAATCCTTCTGTTCATCACTTCAACTGTATATATTTATATACAAAACATGTATAATACATACAAAAATGTATTTCCACACTGTATCAGGAAACTCCACATTTACAAATTGCATGGAATTATAATTTAAAAAGTCACTATGAATTTTCTCAGTTAAATACTATCTATTGCCTTCCCTCTCCATCCTTCAAAAATAACCCCCAAATTTTCCAAGTGCAACAGAACTGTTAAAAAACGTTAGAAAAAGCAATTTTTGAATTGATGTTGTAAGGTATTTACTTGAAGGCAAAGATGAGCATAAAGTAGATATAGTCTTATTTTTTCCTTTATATTGTTTTCATAGAAGCATAATTTATTATACATGCTCCTAGTCTAATAGTTTACATTTCAAGTTTCAGTTAGAAATTTTTAGAAAGAAGTTGCAGGTCCCTTAGGAAGTTGATCTAAGACAAAAAATGAACACATAATCAGAGACTCTTCTGCCACTGCACCCTCAGCTAATCAAAGTACTGTGTATTTTCCTTTCAGAATACAAAAAGTATTCTGGTATTCTGTTAATATACAGATTAAGACCTATGGTACCAAAATAGCAAGTTTTTCTTCAGACAGCAGATTATTTCAGCTATTAGAACTGACTGTTATTGCATGATGCATTTTAATTGAATTTCTTTAGTGAATGCAATAATTTATGTTCATTTTGTAATTCTGTTACCCATTTAAATGTCGTCTATAGGTCTTGTCCACCACCATTACCAGGTCTGCCAGGAAATCTATGGTCATGCATCATTTATATCAATATTGCATTGTAAAGTGTGCAGAACTTCAGACATAATATAGATTTTTTTTGGCCCTGCATTCAACTTTCTTGATGAGAAAAATCAAGATACAGTGTGGTTGCTCTTGCAGAATATATTGATTCTGAGCTCCCATAGCTCAGGTTATCCAAGAAAACACCCATTCATCTGCAGGTAGCCAATGAAAAAGAAAACTAGTGGTGCTTTGTCTTGCCTAGGACACAGTGACTACCAACCTGGCTGGAACACCTCTCAGGAGAGAAATATTTTTGAGGTGTCACGGAGTTCAACTGAGTGAAAACAGAAGTCATCACTCTTTCCAGGATTCCTCAAGTTAGAAAGAGAAAGAAAGCTGGCAGATCCTAGCTGCAAGCTTTCCAGTGCATTGCTGTCCTTCTGTGCATCAAGGAGAGTATGTAATATACATGCCTTGCTATTTTTGGCAGTATTCTGTAACCACAGAAGTCTAATGGAAAAATCTGCCCCTCAATTCCCACATGGAGCCTGAGACTGCCTAGAGCAAACAGCAGAAGCCCTAAGAGACAAAGTAAAAATTCCTTACAGCATTCTGATTAGGCACCAGTGAACAAGAGCAACAAGCAATAAGCTCCTTCTCTTCATTCTGACCAGGCATACAGTGAGGGGAAAGCTTTCACAGTAACTGACAATGCCTCCAACAAAGGCCCAAGGAAGAAGGAAATAAAGATAAATTTCAAAGGGCTGCATTGCCAGAGGTCCCATCTTTCCCGTTTCTAACTGCATGCTCACTCTCTGATTAGCAAAGAAGGCAGCGCTGTTGACATAAAGTCAATTTTTGCAAATGGTAAGAAGCAACCCCAGTGTTAGATTGTCAGGTACTGCACTACCCTGAGTAACAGTGTAGTAGTCATGCTAAAAAATAAAGCCTGCATGGTGTATCTCTAAGGACAAAGATGAGGTTGTTTGAAGTGAGGTAAAACTGTACTAAATTATAATTCATAAAGAGATTTACTATTCACTGCTTTTAGATCAATAAGTTCAGAATTTAAATTATATTTACTTCGTTCTAATGCTGATGTACAAAATCTCTTTTTTTTCAAAATAGTGAGCTTTAGAGTCTTATGTGAAGACAAGATCCTTATTTACAGGATGTAAGATATTACAGTATCTTACTGTAATTTTACAACGACTGGGTCAATTTTACATAATTACATATTTAAATTGGTCTGCATGAAGTTTTAAAAAATTAGACTTTTAGTATCTGTAATAACAGAAAAAAATATTGAATTTATGAAACCTCACTGTCAAAAGTTTTAAATCATCTTTAGCGGAAACTGAAAGAACTTCAGCTTTAAATTTCAGTATACAGTTGTTTCCACCAATCCTTTCTGGTTTGAACTTGTATATGAACAGAAAAGGAGTACTTTACATAAAGGGCACCACATCAGTTATTTTACTCAATCCAATGTTTCTCATGATCTGTAAGAGGTCCCTTACTGGTACAGCAACTGTGTTCTTGAAGAGTAAATACATGGCCAGGCTATTATGTCTTTCTTTGTCTTTTCTATAAGTGATTTATGTTCTCAGACATCAAATCACAGGGATTATGTTTTGGTTTTTTGTTTGTTTTTTTTTTTTATCTCTTGAACAACTAGAATAAATCAGAAAAGAAAACAATGTTTTTATTCATGTGAATGTTCCTGGACAATCTCATACGGGCCAGAAAGCATAAAGACCTTAATTCCAAATTGCCTGCCAAAAAAAATGTGCCCATAGCCTCACATTCCCTGTTCTCTTCAAAATCCATCTGTTACAACAAACACTTCAGTATTAACATTCATCCTGCATCTGTTCTTTATTGAACTCCTATTCCTTTGAGATTTAGATGTTACCTATAAGTTGAAGAATTTTCCACTTTTTCCCTATCTTCTTCCACTCTATTTTAAAGATCCATGTACATTACAGTGTTATGTAGATAATTAACAGAATAAAAAAAAAAAATCAGAGTGAATATTGTGTTTTCAATCTGTAGGAATTGCCCACAAATACAATTCCGCCACTGAGTATGAGCACAGAGGTATTTTTTTGCTTCCATTTTTGGACTTCTAGTCTTACTATAACTAATTGCAAACACATAACTCAAAGGAGTTATTTTGCTGTTGCTTTAAACCAGCAAATTTCTGAAATAATTTTGGCTATATTTCAGAATTTTTGAAAATAAGTGCTTCACTTAGGAGTAAAGGATTTGGGTACCTATACTTAAAACAGTCAACCCGTTTCTTTCTGGAGTTGGTCTACTCAATGCACTCTGATGAGCTGCTGGGATAGTAAACAGATTTCTAGGAAGACATTTTGTGTTTTCCCTTCAGGTTCTAAAACTATTTCCATCATCACAATTCCTGCTTTGAATGGTTGATACACCAGATGGCTGTGATGGCTTCCAGGGGCTTTGCCAGGCTGGAAAAACGGGCCAACAGGAACCTCAGGAAGTTTAAAAAGGACAAGTGCAAAGTCCTTCCCCTGGGAAAGAGCAACCCCAGACACCAGTGCATGGAAAGTGGCTTTGCCTTGGAAATCCTGGTGACCACCAAGCTGGGCATGGAGCGGGAATGTGCCCGCGTAGCAAACAAGGTTAAGGATGTCCTGGGCTGCATCAGGAGTGTTGACAGCAGGTCAAGGGGACACCAGAGGATGTAGTTCTTTTCCTCTACTCACCACTTGGGACAAGGCCACATCATGAGTGCTGGGTCAAGTTCTCTGCTCCCCACTGTGAGGGAGACATGGGCATCCTGGAGAGAGTGTCACTGTCATATTTTCTGGAGAAATCTCTTCACCAGGATTTCTTCTCCTGGGAAGCTGAGAAGACTCAGAGAAAAATGAAAATAATAATTATCTGATTGCTTCTACTGTGTTTGCTGCTTTGGAATGTGGTTGGAGATTGTTTATCCAACAGGTGGTTGTTTGATTGGTTTCACGTGAATTGTTGTTATTTAATGACCAATCATGGTCCAGCTGTGTTGGACTCTCTGGAGAGGGTCACGAATTTTCAGTTAGTATCTTGTTAAGTCTTCTGTCTGTATCTTTTCTCAATTCTTTAGTATAGTTTTAGTATAGCATTCTTTAATATAGTATCATAAAGTACTTCTAAGAACACGGAGTCAGATTCTCAATTCCTCCTTCATCCTGGGGACCCCAGCAAATACCACAGAGAGAGTCGGGCAATCAGAAGACTAATGGACTACATCATCTCTCCTATGATGAAAGGCTGAGAGATCGGAAATTGTTCAGCCTGGGGAAATGAATGCTATGGGGAGACCTTGGTGGACACAAGTACCTGTAGGGTGAAAAAAATGAGAGATCATGGCTCTTCTCAGTGGATCCCCGTGACAGGACAAGAGGCAATGGCGGAACTGAAAGACAGGAGGTTCCACCTGAACATTAGGAAACACTTTTGTTCACAGAGAGGGTGAACAAACACTGGATAAAATCACTCAGGGAGGTTGTGGAGTCACCTTTGAGTTACTTTAAAGATATCTGGACATGGTCCTGAGCAGGGTGGTCGTAACTGAGCAGCCAAGCTGATCTCCAGGGCTGCTTTCCCACCTCAGTCATTCTGCCACTCTGTGAGCTCTAATCTACAGGACTCAGCCAGGTTACTGCTTCTAATGAGTATCCAAACACGTGCCTGTGGAAGTTACTTCTCACATAGCATTTCAAACAATACACAGCATTATAAAGAAAGCTAGAAATAAAGTAGGATGAACCAAGTAAAATCTTACTTGACTATAACTTGATACCATAGAGGACAGAAAGAACGTCATGCAAAGCTTTGGGATTCAGATACAAGTGCTTCCAGGATTCCAGTGTAAAGGCTTCCAAGTAAAAAGAATGAAATGTCCAAAATAACATCCAGGAAATGGTAGAAACAAACATTTTTAATAAAGACTTGAAATTGATGCTTAAGATGCCAAGTTTTGTTAGTATCTATTGGCAGTTTGAAAATACACTGCAAAGTACAAGTGTGTCACAGGAATCTGATGAAAATACTCAGTGTCATCGAGGTTGCATAAAAATAATAAGAAATTGTTTTCCCAAGTGAAGAGTTAGAAAGAATTGCAGTTCATTGTTTCTTTTCCAGGGTCTAATATTGCCACACCCAAAAGCAGTAGCACTTTGACAGTGGAAACACCACCCTCCCAGAGAAGAGAGACAACTGGCTACAGGATTTCCCCAGAACTTAAAAGTTACCTGGAAAACCATCTAAAATCTGACTAACACCTTGCAAATTACTCATTTTTGCAAAAAAAGCTGCTTCTCAACATCTGTGAGATTGTTGTCTGGGTTTCAGGTACTGTTATACAGCTACCAGTTTTCAGATGTATGCTCTATAGAGTTACCTCCTGATCTGGCTGGTGACAATGTGTTATTGAACATGGGTGACAAGCAAAGGAAAATAATAAAAAAGTATCTAACAAAACCTTGATAACTAGGAAAATATCAGGGCAAGAAGGAAGAACTCGATTTACTGAACATTTTTTGAACTTGTGCTATAAGTTCAGTATAATATTATTTATCAAAATCTCTTCCATGATAAAGCTAACACACTGCATGCAGCAGAGGAAGAACAGCATGTGAAAAGAAAACCTTCTAAAACATGATGTATGGTACTGCAACATAAGGCTACAGAGCAGCTTCTATAAGAGACTGATTGGGGCTTTCTTTTTGTTCATATTTGGTGCTTCATCCTCCAGGTTACATGGGCATAAGAGAAGTATTATCTTACCCAGAGCAGGACTCCCAAAACAATAATTGATGCAGGTATTACTGCAGCATTCTGCTTGCTTTATTCTGAGTCATGCAAACAATTACCTAAGTCAAGTTGCACATTTTATCTGAGCAACAGGAACAATAGTTTCTGTACACGCTTGAACAGAGTTCAACCTTTCCTATACCTTGCTTTAATTATTATGATAAAATCTTTACAGTTGTTACAATCCCACTCAAATGCTGTTTGGGATCCCACAGTGAGTTTCTCTGGGCTGCAAATCTTCATGAAAACCTCATGCCCAATTACACACCAGTGAATGCTTTTGTTTGCACTAAAATTGATCCACCAGGATGTTAAACAGAAAACCTCATGCAAATCCGAATTTTCCAAGTAGTTAAAAGATATAAAGCCCCATTTTAATTTGCTAGATATCTGTATTTGACAGAGCATAGGTCAAATATATTGTTGGTTTGGGTTTCAAATGAGCAATTTCTTAAGACACCTGATTTCCACGGAACATTTATGACTTTGTCCTTAATTTCATTCCTTTCTCTCCCCTAATTTTCCAGAAAAGTGAAAAAGAATTTTATTAATCAAAGGCCTATATACTGGCCACTGTGATAAAAGCATCTCCAGTAAGTATTCTGCCAAATCTTATCAACTCATTTAGTTTAAATTAGGTGGTTCAATGTATGTAGCCATATAGCAGCTGTTTGTCAACTGTTGGACTATCCCTTGACTTTCTTTTCAGAAACCTACCCTTCACACTGATGATTATTTGTAGCTAACAGCAATAATATAAGGTTTCCTGCAGTTCTTTCAACATTTGTTCTCTGGGGAACATTGAAATAGTGAATGTGAAGCAAATGAAAAAAAAAATATTATCAGCCTTTGAACCCACAGAACTGGTCATAAATTGCAGACAGTCTGAGGAGCAGCTATCCAAGCATAATGAGACAACAAAGGACTAATAAAGTTTACCTCAGATTTGATTAATCTTTTTTTTTTTTAATGTAGCACTATTCACGGATTAATTGGTTATTGATTTTAAAATGTACTTATCTAGTAAAGTTAACAAGAAAGAAGGTATAAACAAATACTACCCAGCAATGTGGCCTCTAACAGGAGGCATGCAAGTAATCCACTGGGTAGCCAAACAACCTGTGGACTGTGAGGACATACTGTACTTCACAGGGGGTTTCTGTGAGTGCTCAGGACCAAACAGGCACATTCTTACACAAAAAATAGTTATATGTTTTAGCTGTGCTGCAGCAAACTCAGTGCAGCAGCATTGATACCAGCTCTTCAGGAGCTGCAGCAGATAATATAGGCAATGATGCAAACAATGATAGCAAAATTAATTTTTCTTTATTCATTTAAGTTTTTCTTTAAAGTTATATCAGCACTTCAGCTGCTCTATTTTATTCTGAAGTATGTAAAAAATGCCAGCCTGTTAAACTGGCTTTAAGTTGCTCCTCATTTGCAAGACACTGCAAACTTGATGTATACAGTCAATTTTCTCACCATTATCCATAACACTGATGGATTTCATGTGGCCTCCTGCATTTTATTGCACGTCTGCCTCATTAATTTCTCCTAAATTCTCAAAAGCTTAATACAAGATTACACGTATTGTGCTATTTCCTAGCCTACCTTCAGCAAACTGAGATGCATTCAGGGCTTATTAGAGAGGAGGAGGGAGAGTCATTGCTCCTGTAACAAAAGGTGTTGAACAGGCTGCCCTAACAGGTATTTTTGTCCATGGACATGCTGACTATCTGCCTAGCCCTTGCTGTGGGCACCTTGCCCCATGCCCATGTTCTCTGAGCAGAGGAGAGGACTAGGTGATCTACAGAGAAACCTTCCATTTTTAAAATGTTCTGTGGGTTTGGATCTGTGGATGCCAGCAAGTTGTCTAATCAATAGTGTACAGCGAAAATGTGGCATAATAAACTGCTCAGTCAAATAGATGACAAATACAAAGCATTTTTTATCCTGTTAACATCCATTTAAACAAGAGCAGGTGACATTTGGAAAATAAGGTGCACAGGCAATACATGCTCAGTTTCAACTTGCTTGTTTGGTTGGAGGGGCCACTTCTGGCTGGGACATAAAACATGGAGCAGATGTTATGACAGCATTTACTTTTATTGATATTCCAAAGATGAATCCATAATACATTCCCATGGCTGTATTTCTATTGATATCGAATTTATTTCCTTTCCATAGGTTCCCTGCTGCTTTTTATTATTACAGAAAGTGCTTAGATAGGGGAATAAGAATTACTCAGAACAAATTTCATTAATCTGGACTTATAGTACAAAGAATTTAACTATTACACGGTGCTCTACCAGTAAGGTTTTAAATCAATGAAATACCTTCTGAAATGAGCACCAATGTTTGTGAAGTAGAGCATAACCTATATATTCCTTAGCTGGTGAAGCACACAGACTGGTGACATAGACCAAATAGGGATTTTTTTTCTTTTAGGACCTGATATTTCTTTCCTTCTTTTTTTTTTTTCTTTGAGATTGCTAATTTCTCATCATATTTATAGAGTGGTTTTGAGTTATTTTTGTTCACAGATTTGTAGCGTAGATCGAGGACTAGAACTGACTTTTGCTCTAGGGGATTTTGACTCTGTAACATCCTTCCCCTGTTTGGTTGGGAAATCTAAAATACCTGTTGGAATGTAACTGAATTCATTATACTGAGAAACAATATAACGTCTGCAGGAATTTGCAAAAATGGATGCTTCTTCATTGAAGTTCTCACTCAGGATATGGAAGCAAGTGCAGGGTCTTTGTTCCAAGTATTCTCATTGATCTTTTAAGTGTTGGCTAAATTACTGTCCGATGAAAATTTGTTTCCACGTTAAACTAAATACTTTATTTACATTTAGTAACCCTAACATTTCATTGCTGAATCCTGGTGACCTGATGGTTGGTCATGATAAATGCTTCAACTGAGAAACAGGATCTTGATTAAGAGATTTGAGAAAACTTTGTTTCTAAATTCTCAAAACCTAAATATTTTAGCTGAATTTGATTGAATTCAAAATATAGGAAAAAAGAATAATCTACTGAAGAACAGGGCTAAATCATAACCCATCAGAGGGATATTGAGGTAACACTTTGTTATTGATCAATTAGTTGATAGGGCAAGAAATGAGAAATTAATATCAGCTAAATAGTTGAATGCCTTTGTTTCGATCATAGAAAAAAAGCTTTGATGGAACCAAAATGATTTCAAGGTTTTAAAATGTCACACTTACTGGCTGAAACAATTTCACAGGAATCACATTTCATGCTATAATCTCAGTAGCTCTCTTCTGGGTGTTTTACATGAGAATTTCAGGGCCAACTGAACTGGCCTTGGGAAGCCTGACTAGAGTCTGGAAGTACCCAGACACACTCAGCGTCGTCACTACAGAACTAAGCACTCAGTTAATGCATTTTCTATTTCAGATTGGTGTGCAATGGGAATCTTTCCACCCCTGTGAATGTTAGTTAATGTTTCTTTAGCAACATTTGTGGATCAGCTGCCACCTCTAGCCAAGTTTCTTATTTATTTACAACAATGTGATCTTGGTTTCAGAAGAAGAGCTTCTGCTATTATATACTCTTCAAGTAAATATTTTGGCTGTAAAATGTTCTGAAATCACTCTCCCTAAAAATTTGAAATGGCAGAAATAAGTCTTAAAGCTGAATCTTGCACCTGGCAGGTTTAAACATTGCATAAGGGATAACATTTCTATCTGTGAAACAGTGCATGCCTGATGACATGAAAGAAAATACACCCTTTACCATACATTAATCTCCTTTAAAGAATTAAACAGAGATTTAAACCCTAAAGAAACACTCTCTGTAGGGGGATAGTATATTTTACTTGGATTCTAAGCTTCAAAATTTATTTTTCCTTACTCTTCAGGAAGATTTGCCATTAGTTGAAAAAGAGGAAAAATCATAATTGTGAGTATTCACCTTCAAAAAATGTGTAAATTATATTTTTAAAAATTAAACTAGGGTCTTCCTTTTCCTAATCAGAGGGCTTTCTGCTTTTTAAAACCAATCACTAATTCAAATAATTGAACTGGGTGAAAAAACTAAAACATCACACCACACTGCATTGAGATAAATGAGATTTTGGAGAATCTATCTGGCATTGCCAATGTTTTAATGTCATGTAATTTAAGTGCAAATAATTACTTGAAGACTGATTGCTTTCATGTAGTTCCAAAAATTATCTCTGTCCTAGAGATTACTTGGGATGAATGTGTCTTAAGGAGTTTATTTTCTGAATTTCATCCTACAACTGAATGCAAAATACAGGAAGCACAGTGTATGTCCTGAAATTATGAGTGTCATACAGATGTTTTGGCAAGGATTAGAAGGTTTCTAAAACATGTTGCAGGAAACAAAATGTTCATCACCGAAATGTAACAATTTATAAAATTTAGCATTACAAAAGCCAGTCGTGGCAATGCCATGTGTTTTATATTTATATGGATTTAAGTTATTATTGGTGTTTTTCTACCCTAAATAATCAATTCAGGAAGAAAAGTAGTTCCATATATTTTGTACCCATTGTTTTTAAAGCTATTTTCTTTTAAAATGGGAGCTGCAGTCTTCACCTTGTGATTACGGGTTGTATACTCTAAACTGGGAAAGAGCTTATGGCATTCTTTCTTGAAAATGATATTTAAAGTATCACATGGTTAATTTAATAAATTGAAAAGTCTTATGAAAGTGCAATTTTCTTTAAAATATCTTTAATGTGGATAAAAAAACTGAAGAGTACACTCATTTAGATGGTAGACACTACAGCAGAACATGCCCCAAAGGTTCAGAGCAAGGAAAGTGCATCAAGAGGATTATTTAAAACTTTATTTTTCTAATCCATACATTTAGTTGGATTAGAAAAATTTGGAAAAATGGTAGTTTATTTTTTGTGTGTAAAAAACTACTGTGGTACTTAATACTAAAAAGAACTTAACTTCTTTTCTGATGAGATTTGTGTGTTGAACTAAAGAAATATGGCCATAATTTCACTGAAAATAGAATACTGAATTTAAATTGAAATGACATGATGCACTGTGCAGATTTTATTTGTTCATGTACATACAGACACTTGAAATCTTCAAAGAGCAGAAAAATTTTTTTGGGTTGGTGTGGGATTTTCTTTTCATAGTAAATGTGTATTTAATATGTCTGCTTTCCTCTGTCTCCAAATGGCAGCATTGAGGGGATGGTTTCAAACTGGGAATGGGTTTAGATTAGATATTAGGAAAAATTCTTCCCTGTGGGGGTGATGAGGCCCTGGCACAGGTTGCTCAGAGAAGCTGTGGCTGCCCCATCCCTGGAAGTGTTCAGTGCCAGGTTGGATGGGGCTCTGAGCCACCTGGTCTAGTGGAAGCCATCCCCACCCATGGCAAGAGGATGTGGAATGGAATGAGCTTGAAAGTTCCTTTCAGTCCAAATAATTCTATGATTCTGTGATTAGTTGTTTGTCCTCAAATGCTGGATAATGCCTTGACTACCACATTCTTTCAATGTACATGTACCAGAAACAAGTAAATATAAGTATCTGTAAAGAAAAGTCTGGCATTGTAAACACTGGTGCTGACTGTAATGCTACATGTTGCAAAAATGTAATTTTTGTTAGCTAAAAGTAAAATGATGTTCTCTTTTCACCTGACACTTTTATGAATAAATTGGTTTGAAACTGGTCATTAATGTCTCCAAGGGCAGAAATATTTTAAAGATTAATTTATGTATTTTCAGTATGTGAGTCTACGTGTAACTCTGCAAGTTGTGGTTAGTCTCTTGTTCAGTGAAATTTTCTAGAAAAATTAGTAACAGGCTCAAAATTTCATGTGGTTTCTTTCTTTCATTTTATTGTATTTTAAATACAGTTACACTTTTTTTCCATCAAAGATTGTTCTGTTGCTTGTACACAACTAATATGACTGAATTTAGAATGTACTCATGTGAATTTCACACTGATGTTCTATATCTTTGCTCCAAAAACCTCCTAGCAAAATGTGATGGGTCTGTCTGACCTACTTTTTATATAAAAGGCTGATTGCTAAAAATTACTAGTGGTAGTGGACAGTCTATATTTGTCAGATTGTGTAATCAGTAATGTCCTGTCAAAAAACTCACCAAAATTCAACACTTTAAGCTTGACAGACTTCATCGTGAAGTGCGCTTTCAGGCAAAAATCAGAATTACCTTTTTTTTTTCTTTTGCTGTTGCCAAAGTGGTTTCTTAGTTATTATGAGCAATTCCGCTTCAACATGGCAGTTGGCTTTGGATTTTCATTCATCAATAGAAGTCAAATACATTGAGGGTTTTGTTTCAGCTTGCCAAAATGGTATTAGGAAATAGTGAAAGGTAAAGATTTTACTTGAAGTTCCTCCAGACAGAAAAGGTCCTTTCAGCATCAGTCTGGTAACATGGAACATACAATCCAGGTATTAGCTTACTGCAGTAAGATAACACCTGTATCACACTCTTAATAAGGAAAATATGTAATATATGAGATATTTTTACATGTGTAAATGTAAATCTACATGTGAAGATGCAAAAAATAGGTCCTGGCATCCTATTACATGAGAGTTGCTATAAAGTGATGTTGAACTTAGTCACGTGGAGAGAGAAAACTTGGCAAAGCAAACAGATTTCTTTCTGGTGAAATGATGTGGAATAGAATGGAGATCTTTACCACGGAAAGAAGAGTAAGTATGTGATTAAAAGTAGAAGATGGGAATTCAGAGATGAGTCTGGCTTCAGGTTCAGTAGTTACTGCTAAGCTGTGTATTCATAATAACACATTTCTACTTAAACTGTAAGTGATGAGTATTTCACTGAATTGAGCTTAAAAACAAGATTGGCACCAAGTGGACTGTGGTAGGCTGGGCTCCCAGGTTTAGGTCACTGTGATTTCCAAGTGTTATATTTAATCTTTTCTAGAAGTTGTCTGTGTTGTAGTAGTGTGTTTAGGTTTGTTTCTTCTTTGTTGTAGGGTTTTTTGGGTTTTTTAGGAAAGGCAGCTTCCCCTCTTTTTCTTGGATTTTCTAAAATAGAAAATTTCTTTTAGTGTACTTCAACACCAGCATAACAGGATCACAAATAAGATAATCTCCACATTTTTATTTATTAGATGATGTACCAAAATTGGTTTTATGTGTACCTTAAACATATACTTATTTTTTAGCTAACCTGTTTAAGTGCTTATATGGCTGCACACAGTAAGTTTTGAATATAGAGTGTGTCCATGGAGTGAAATGTTAATGAGTTGCTTGTTGTTGTTTATGTTCATCAGACTTCACTTAAACATTTTATAGACTGTGTGTGACTAAACACCAATCAGATGGTGACAATTTGAAGTCTTGCTCCAGGGCTTGGATTCAGACCTGTGAAGACTAAGGCATTCCTGTAGTTGATTTTTGATGTTAAGAATTTGCATGGATATTTGGAATACCTTCTGTAATGCCTCCTTTTGAAAATAAATGCTTTTCTAATGCTCTCACCTGGTGAAATAGCTCCCTGAATTGATTTAAAAGATTCTTTTTGCTTAATGGGGTACACATTAATTGAGAGTATAAGACTTTAGTCCTTTCCTTTTATATGAAATCTTCATTTTTGTCTTGCTTGTGTATTTAAATATTTTTTTGTTTATTTCAGCAATTATTATGTTCATATTTCAGAGGCTACACACACAGTTAGATAGTGGCTGAAGACCAAAAAGTTTTCTCAAAACACATTAGTAGGCATTTACTTATTAACGCTTTATTGGTTCATATTTTATTTCCTTATCCTGAAATCATAGACTCATTGGATATAAAGATTTAGAAGGGACTCACAAGAACCATCAAAGTCCAACTCCTGTCCCTGCAAAGAACATCCCAACAATCCCACCCTGTGCCTGAGAGCATTGTCCAAACCCTTCTTGAGCTCTGTCAGGCTTGGTGCTGTGACCACTTCCCAGGGAGCCAGCGCCCAACCATACTCTGGGGGAAGAACCTCTCCAAACGCACAACCTAAACCTCCCTTGTCACAGTCTCAAATGTTTCTGAAAGTCTAATTTTGGTTACTTTTGTGCTAGTTTTCTTTGCACCAGGAAAGAATGTGAAAGGTCTAAATAGAAATATGTCTTTGAAAAATGTGTCTTAGGATATCCGTGTAATGTCTGTGTCAAAACTTTGAGTCAGGTACTGAAACTCAGTTGCCTTGCGTGATCTTTAACTATGGAAGAACATTTTAAAAAAGTGAAAGTTTTAGAACACTTGCATCCCGAACTTTTAAAATTTTCTCATGTGGAGTTACATGAGAAACTCAAGTTCAAAGTGTGAAAAGTTTTATGCACCAGTTGGAGTCCCTCGTGAGATTCCATTGCCTAGCTCCATGTCCTTTTCTGCAGTAATAAAAGCTGCCCGATGTATTGTTGAGACTGCTGAATCTCTCATCTCTTGTGACAAATATTGTTTTAACTTCATTTGTAGCATTTCCTAATGCTGGAACAGGGGAGAAGAACAGGAGACAGGCAAACATAGGATAAAAAAAGCTCCATCCTCCTGTTCCCTTTATCCTATGCTTTATGGTGGAATATTTGCATTTTTGGCAATGGTTAAATATGGTTCTGGAGATACTAGAAAGATTTCATATAAAAATATAACATTATCAAATCTTTCATCCCATAGAGGGTTGCATTTTTAGTTATTTGCACATAATAGTAATTGTCATGGTTTGACGCTGGTGCAATGCCAGTGCCCCCATGAAAATACACTCTCCCTGGTGTCTGCTGTGAGATGTGACCAGGAATAAGCAAAGCAGGCCTCCACTTAGAAATAAAGTTTATTAACTAAACTACGAGTGAAAAGAAACACACACAGGGAAAATGAAAATCTTATAAATACATTTCCTCCTCCCCCACCAAATTTCCAATACATCTATCTCCCAAATCACCAACTCTCAGTCCATCACCACCCTGTAGATAATCAATTCTCAGTTCATCAAGAGGAGAGGCGTCCTTCTTGTGCCATAGTGACCTCTTCCTTTCATGTCCAGTGCTCTCACCACTGAACACGGAGCAGAGTTGCTTCTAGGGTCGTCTTTTAAGGATGCTTTGTCATGTTCCAAAAAGGCACAGTCTCTCCTTTGGGACACCTGTCCCCCCAAATTTTGTCACCCCCTGGGGCTGAGGGGTACCAACACCGAACCCTCTCGGTTCTGAGGCATTGCCTCCCCCTGGATGCAGTCTCTGCATCACAAGGAACATGGTTCTGTCCATGGCTGTACAAAAAGAGTCCAGCAAAAAGCCACTCCCTCATCTCTTTCCACCTAAGGTTTATCTCTATTCTTCCCACACCTCTCACTGGCCCAAACCTTCACCACACCTGCACATTTCCTTCTTCATCTTCCACTCTATCTCTGTTCTAGGAAAGGTCAATGCTCTGTAAAGTTTTCATTGTCCAAAAAGGGGTTAAAACTCCCACAAGTGGCCCGACACCTTCTCGTTGCACACCCCCCGCCCCTTTCTCCGCAGGGGTCTGTGCGGCCTGCACAGAATATCAAATTTCAAGATAACAGTCCCAAGCACCATCTCTCTCTCTCTCTCTCTCTCTCTCTTCCAGCTGGGGGGGTGCTGCCCGATGGCTCCCGGTGTCTCTCTCTCTCTTCCACCCTTCCACCCCTCAGGGTCAGGCCTACCTCTCCTGGCTGCATGGCTTCCCCTCCCCCCGCCCGGCCAGCAGCTGGGCCGGGGTAGAGACCCGAACTCTTCCCGCCGGAAACCCAAGAGAGCTTTTCCAGGGGAGAGCTCTGCTTTTTAACCCCTGTGTTCTCAGAGGCGTATCCAAGGTCCCCACTGGCCGCCCCAGGTGCCAATATTCAAATCTGAACCCCATTGGTGACCACAGCATATCCCAGAAAACCTACTTCCTCTCAAACCACGCCATTAATGTTATACTTAAAAATAGATATAATTAAATCTCCTTATTTATTGTGGTTTACAAGCCATTAAAGGTTGCTAATTAACATTTCCCTTATGCCTTCTCTATGTGGAAAATGGAGACATTATGAAAAAAGCACTGTGACTAAACATACTTTACATATGTTGCCTGAGATGTGTTAGCCTTCTGCTTTCTGAAGGGCTTTAATTAGCATTTTGGCTAAATCCTACACCTTGTGGTAATAGTTTCAGAGATTCCTACTTGGTTTCCAAGGCACTATTTGAACCAAAATTTTCACTGCAAAGATCTCATATACATAGGCATTAACAGGAATAGTTACTCACCTCTGTTCTTAGTCTTCCTGTCCCAGATGTTGAGTCTGAAAATATTTCATAAAAATATTGGACTGTCCTGTTGCCAGCTTACATTCATCTCAGTTTTATTTACTGAAAACTGTTGTGGCAGATGCTTCTCTGCAGCTTTGCAGCAGTTGTCTCTGAGATTGAAAGATTAAGGGTGTTCAACTGACTTAATGACCTCTTGTTTAGCTGGATATGTAAGAATTTTCAAAAGCACCTAGATGGTGAGCTCTGTATTTTTCTTGTGCTTTACACACCTGACTTTTTCTGAAGAACTTATGTCCATAAAGACAAACAAGAGATGAAAAAAAATGAAAGTAGGCACATGAGATTATGGATCCACAAATCTTCAAATAGTGCTATCTTTATTGGTGTGATGCATCTTGCATCCTAAAGAAACTTTTGTTTTCTCTTGTTCCTTGCTTGCTTTTGAGAGCTGATTATTCACAAACCATAAAGGAGTATTGGTGATCTTCATCACTGACACAGGTTTCATTTAATGCTGACCACAGACAATCAGTTGTGTATTGTTTTTTTCACTCCTAATGAAAGGAAATAAATGGCTTTCTTTATTAGGGCTGATACATTTTCCAATCAGTGAAAGAAGGAAGAGCTGAGGACTTGAAAATATCAAAGAAAAGCTGATTAGCCTTGGCAGCTCAGAAGTGAAATGACTGTGCAAAAGGAGAGGAAGCCACAGGTGAATGACTTGAAAGAAAAACATTTATCTTCATGTAAACCAGTATTTAGATTATAGTTGAATAGGTAATTTCACTCTAAAGAATCCTTGCCAGTATCATTGTCACTTGAGATATTTTTGGTAATTTAATATGCAAAAAGAATTTGAAAATTTATATCATTGAAAGGTGTTTAAGGATGTTGTAAGCGGTCAAGAGTGGTGACAGTTACTCTTGCTATTATCAACTGCCTGATTATTTATTGACTTCTTGCCATACAGACTTACTTTTAAGAGTATATTTAGTTTTGTTGTTTTCATTCCTATGGGACAAATTTTTTTGGGCGTGTCACTTAATGAAGGGACTAAACAGAGGTCTAATAACATCCTGGGTTCAGGACTAGACTAATGGATCTTTGGCAAACAAATAGGAAAAGCCTGAGAACATCAAGCATGCATGTAAAGTGGTAGCATATGAGAAAGAAAGCAATATAAACTATTAAATTTATAAAATTATTGCCACTATCAAAAAGAAAAAACAAAAACAACATCAAAAAAACCCACTAAAATCAACCACGCAACATTTGCCAGCTTTTTGTAGGGAAGTGGGATGTGTTTACCATGCTGAAAAGAGCATATGTCAAAATTTTGTCAGCTTGACACATGCCCACAAACTGCTTGAACAAACTATATTATTTGCTTCTGTGGGTTGCCCTGGTTTTGTTATAAAGTAGTTTACACTTTCTTTTCCTATTTTTTTTTCTGCCCATTTAGTCCAAAGAGGAAAGAATCCTATAAATCATGTGATGCATTTCTACTTTTCCAAGACTGCTGAATAGGCATTTTCAGCAATCAAGCTACTTGGTCTTATACCTAGAAATTGAAATAATTTAAATGCTTTTTTGGTTTTGAGTAG
The DNA here is from genome assembly GCA_035584835.1 of Tangara arthus. Taxonomy (NCBI): domain Eukaryota; kingdom Metazoa; phylum Chordata; class Aves; order Passeriformes; family Thraupidae; genus Tangara; species Tangara arthus. Next base: position 13,578,952 of record JAWMQZ010000001.1, read on the forward strand.
TAACTTAATGTTTAATTCCAGGTTTGATTACTTAAATCACTGTATCCTATCTAACAACAACAAAGCCAGGCCATCTAGAAGAAACTTGTCATTAACATCCATCAATGAATCTGTGGTACTTGAATTTGTCCAAACTCCTTTTGAGCCCTCTGTCAGAGCCTAATTTAACAACCTGACAGAAGGAAGTCCCAGAAGTTCAAGGCCTGATTTGTAATACTTCTTCAGTCCCCTTTACTTCCAACCTTGCAGAACTTGGTTGTAAAAATTTTGCATTTGCAATGTACAGCATCTCCACAATTTTGAGAAATTATCATACCCTCTTCAGCTTCGTGGTCTTTGAAAGGAAAGGTTCCAGACCTTTCTAGCTTTTCTTCATGAGGAGCTGCTCAAGTTGCATTTTGACACGGATATCAGAACTGTCTGCAATGTGGCCTTCTGTGGTTTTGTTCTCCCTGTATCCTTTCTAGTGATGCCCAAAGGGTTGTTGGCTTTTTTTTTGCCTGCCACTATACCCTCACCAAAAGATTTCAGGGAACTGCTGGTAATGACTCCAGGATCCAGAGCTGTCTGCTAGTTCAGACTTCAGCTTGCTTCAGACCATTTTTGCTTTTTGTTCGCAAACATGCACCTGTTTACCCTGAAGCTCATCTGCCATCTAATGCTCACACTTTCAACTTGGTGAGATGCTCACCACTGTTGTGGCATCTGTCTACCTGGAAAAGCTCATTATTGTCAGCAGACTTGGAGATCTGACAGTGCACTTCCTTTTCTGTCATGAAAGGTGAATAAAATGAGTCAATCACAGCACTGATGCCTGGAGGGCCTGAGGACTGGCTCTTCTTTGTACTGAAAAGGGAGCATCAAGCTCTTCCTTTTCTTTTTCTCTGCCTTAATTAGCTTTTTCTTTTATGAAAACATTCCCAGTCATAAGGTAGTTCAGTTTCTGCAGCAATTTGTTTTTAAAAACCTTGTTGAAAGTGTCTTGAAAATTCAAATATGTTATGTCTGCTGGATGTGGTTATTGATCCCCTTCAAAAAGTCTGGCAGGCTGCTGGGCCAGGACTTTTCATCACAGAAAACGAGGCTGTTCCCTTCCAAACAGGCTGTTTATGTTCAGGCTCAGTGACTGTATGTTTTCCTGTAGACTCTCCATCTCAATATCCATCTTGAAATGAAAATCAGACTCATCAGCCAGTAGTTTCTGGAATCCACTGAAAATCTCTTTTAGCAGGCAAGAGTTATCCTGGCAAGCCTGGTGGTCTCCTGGCGCAGCAACACCTTAGTCTATGTTCTTCTTATTGCCACATGAGTTCCTTCATAGCTCCTGTGTGAGTGCTGTTATTCTAATATATATCTAATTTATTCATTTGATTTAATAATTTATTTTCCTTATGAAAGAACTAGAAATTGATCTAGTTCCTCTGCTCTGTCTTCCTGAATGAATGCTTTGGGAATCTTGAACTGGAGTAAAGCACAACTTCTCCTCTTATGTCCCAAACATTTCTGAGTGTGTCTTCTATGTTTTTGTCACATGTAGTCCTGACAGATCCTATCTGTCTGATTTGGAAGCATTTAAAACCTCTTCAAATTTCCTTTTAACTGTTGTGTTGTTGTTAAAAATTGGCCTATCAGTAGATTAATAAATTAATGTTTTTTCATACCAAAATTTTGGGGAGAAATGTTAATCTCAATACAGTGACAGGACCAGAGGGAATGAGTTGAAGCTGTGTTGGGGGAGGTTTAGGTTGGATATTAGGGAAAGGTTCTTCACCCAGAAGGTGGCTGGGCACTGGAACTGGCTGCTCAGGGCAGTGGTCACAGCACCAAGGCTGGCAGAACTCAAGAAGTGTTTGGACAATGCCCTGAGGCACAGGGTGTGACTCTGGGGAAGGATCAGGAAGGTGGCTTTGGTGATCCATATGTGTCCTTCCAACTCAAGATATTTTATTACCCTCTGAGTAAGGCCAGAAGAGAGATATACAACTCGAAGTATTGAACCTCTGGAAGCTGTTAGGTCATTCCACACTCTGGATAACTGCTGTTTGCCAAGAGCAATATAAACATGCCTGGTGACTTTGAAGTACCAGAGATTCAAGTCTAGAGAAAAACCAGCAAGCTGGTGGCATTTTTCTGGCATTTTTCTTCCCTAAGGTGGAAGCTCTGGAAGAACTAAATGAGCACTATAAGGCCCATTAGATAAAACAACCCCTCAGAAAATCTAGGAGAGTTGGGAAATGCAACTTCAGCCTAAGGGATGAAAAGAAGATAAGGCATTAAACTAGATGATGGTATAAAATTGTGGCATATTTCAACTGATTTTCATGGACAGCTTTTAACATACTTTATTTTGGGAAAAAAAATTGAGTTTAGTTTAAAAAAAAGCTTAAACTACATTTTTTGCAGCTAGATTCTATCTTTCTTTTCTCTATCTTTTTTTCCCCCTTTTCATAAAAGTTTTGATTAACTGCCATCTAAGGGTAAATACTGGAAATTCAGATGAGTAATCCTGTGAATAAACATTTGTCTTGAGCATTATTTAGGATGTTTTATCTTCAGGGTCCTCCATGCAGCTTTGTGAGACAGATGTCAATTTCTACATCTTTAGCATGTTGCTTCTATGCCTGAAGGAATTTAGACAGAGACCTAATGTTTTCTGGGAAATTGATGTTTCTGTTTCTGCTCCTAAATGTTACAAAGAGGCATTCTACATAGAATAAGTGTAGAATCACAATATGAGCTATGAGCTCATACGAAACTTTACAAAAATATAAATCCAATTAATCAATATCAACTTCCCCTTATGCAAGTATTTTCATCACTTTTTCATCTCAGCAATGAGGAGAAAAATCCAGATAACTTTTCTAAAGAGTAGTTGTTTAATTACAGTGAGACTCAAGGCAGTGGAATCTGAGAAGCCTCCACATATGCAGCAGTAGAACTGTACAGCACCACTGTAGTTGTATGGAAACCCTGTGTGAGACACTTGTGGAAATAGGTTCATCTGGAGTTTTTTTTTTGGTGTCAGGATTTCTAACTTACAGTAACTGATGTGTGATACCTTTCCCCTGATATTCAGAATACAGACACAGAATACTTGTCTCTGTCTCTCCTTGTTGGAAAATTCAGTTAAATTATAATTCAGGTAACTGTCTTGGAGCAGTTGCAAAAAAGATTTATTTAACCTTATTTTGTTTAAGATTGTCCTGTACTGTGTTATATTTCATTCTTTTTATATTTAAGAATCAGAAAGAAAAGCTTTTTTCCCCTTAGAAATTCTGTATTGCCAGAGAAAGGCCAGTCACACTAAATTAAGTAGTGGGTCTCCCATGGCAGCTGCACATTCAAGCTACAACTGCATACAAATGAACACAAAGAGGAAATGAAATTTACTGGCATGAATTCTGATTTCTAGGAATTGCTCCTACATTTGCTGAGCTGGCACCTGTCATGGGCTAATATAGCTTAACCGAATCAGGATCAAAGGAGTATAATTAATCTAGTGATTTATTAATGATTCATAATTAGGCAGCAATCAGTGAAATACACATTTGGGATCAATATGACTAATACAACTGATGAAACAGAATACTAAAGACTTCTAAAGCACCAATAGTTTTTTCATGTTCAAAATACCGTTTTGCAGCTAATCCTTTCCAGGCACCTCCTTTCCCAAGCCGTGTCAGTTCCAAACATGCACCTCTTTCTGGGGCTGTGGGCACACACAGCTGCAGGACATGTGGGTGCTTCAACTTGGCCTGTAGTTGTGCTGCTTCCTATCAACAAAAAGAGAAAAGAAAAAGGAAAAAAAAATGGTGGTGCATGATGTTGACACTATTAAGAGGGTGGATTGGAGAAACACCAGAAGATGGTTCCCAGTTCTGCTCAGGATTTGGATTGATGGCTTTATAGAGATTGTAAGGCTTCTCCAGAATACTAAAGGTTTCAAGCTGAGCTCAGTCCTGCAACCTGAAAAGGTTGTAAGGGAAAACATTACCTGTGATGCTGAGACTTCTGTTTTTAAACAGCTCATTTCACAAACCTGTTTAAACAAATAGCAGAGTAACTTTCCAGAAGGCTCTGGCCTGCAGGATCTCATTATTCTGGTGTGGCTGTTGCTCTGGTTTACCCACCTGGTTTTTGGCAATTCTTCACCTTCAGGACAATTTTGTGACCTTATTAGGATCCAAGAACATCTCTAATTAGTTTCTGTAACTTAAATATAGCCCAACTGAATAGATAAACTATAGACAAAAAAAGTAACTTTAATAGGTCAGAAATTTTTATTTTAAGCTTATTTAGGTTGCCTAAAGTGCAAGTCTTCTCCTAATTAATCATTGTAAGCAGACATCATTATCTTTAAAGACATTGTGAGTTAGAGAGAATTGTTTCATTTCTTCAGTACCTAAAATCTCAAGAAAGATGTGAGATGGCTTAAAGTATGGCTAGCAGTCTTGCTCCCATAAAAAGTATATTGCTTTTCTGTGCTGTGCTTGGTTAGAAGCAGAGATATTTTAAATTTATTTCTACCCTTTCATCTGTGGTCTCCTGTTGTCATTATAATAGTGTATTAACACACATTTTCCTGCAATTACTACATTTAATTTTAAATATGCCTTCTGACATTTTCTGCCTTCAGTACAAAATAAGCTCACTTCATCTATTTGATTTGCTGACGTGAAGTACACAAAATATATTGGATTTTCTTATCTGAACTTTTTCGTTTATTTGCACATCAAAGAAAACACCTTAAAATGTGACTAGAATAACCCTGTTTGCTGAAGTAGGCAACAAAAGCTTGAAAACATTTGATGGGAAGTGAAGAATTGCATATCAAATGTGTAATTTGAATATTTCTAATGCTGGTATTTCTGATATCCTGCTGCTTCAAAGTTATTAAATGTGTTATCCTTCAAGGCCAAGATAACAAGAGACAAAATATGAAGCAAAATAGAGTTTTCAGTATGCAGGAGCATAGTTTTGGATACATTTAAATAAAAAAGAACTGAAAAGTTTCTTTGGGTCCCTCAGGTAAAAATTATGTGAACCCTAATGGGTTTGGGTGGGAGGATGAGGCTTTGGCCATATCCAAGAAAGAAGATACAAAAGCCCAGATATGGATTCAGCTACTGAATCATGGCAATCATGACGGTGATTTGATGGCTACAGATACATAATTTGGTAGTACCAAGGGCTTGTATAACAGTGGATAATCCCTGTAATGACCCTTGAGGGACAACACTCATGGTTTCCACTCGGACACTGAGCCACTGATTGTAACTCTGCACTTGCTCACCCTGCCAATTCCTTACACATCCATCAGTCCACCCATCAAACCCATATTTCTCAAATTTAGAGGTAAGAATGTTGTGGGGAGCTACCATCATTACAGAACTCCAGACAGATGCCATCTGTACCCCTCCTCTTATTGATGTAGTCACTCCAACCCAGAAGATCACTTGGTCAGGGAAAAAGTTCAGTTCTGTATTTACATTTTTGACAATATCTTGTCAATCATTTCAATCATTAAGAATTGCTGTGTAATCTGTTCTTGTTATCATGAAGATAAACACAGTTCAGTCTGTAAGCTTCTTGGCTGAATCATATTCATAAATTATTTGGAATTTTAGAGGTTTGTGAATGAGTAATATCTTATTGTAATAAACAAACAAAAACCATCAAACAGTTATAAGAGGGAATGAAAGACATACTCTCACTTCTCTTTTGGGTTTTTCCTTTGAGCCTAGATTCAAAGCAATGTATCTGCTCTGTGTGGACTATAGATGATTTATCATTATGGGCTTTCAGGACTTTACATGAAAAAAAAGAGAGTGTGCTAAATATATACCCAGAAAACCATTGCTAATATAAAATGTTCTTTTTTATTGCAAATGTTTCATGTTACAATAAGTTAAAAAGAAAAAAGAAAATTTACTGTTCTCTCATTTTCTGAAAAAGATTTTGATGTTGAGAAATAAAGGATATTAAAATATATTAAAAATGAGGAGGATTAAACGCAGCATTTCGAGTGTTAGTCAGTAAATTAGATATTAAAAAATAGCCATCTTAAAGAAATTATGCAAAAGTAAGAATAAAATAAAATAAAAAGTGTCTTTGAAATTAGGTTTGATTAAACAAATCCACTCTAAGAAGTGGTCCTGTGATAAGCTTATCTTTCTGAACTCCTAAAATATTTGGCATCCTAAAAAGTGAGAGCAATGAACTTCTTAGAAAGAAAAGTTAAATTTTATTGTTGATGTTATGACTTTGTGAAGATTAGTAGGTAGATTTTACAAGTCTAAGCCAGATTTTACAATTTTAAGATATATACATATATATAAGACAAAAAACAGCGCCCTTCCAGGAAGACTGTACTCATCTGAAAACAACAAGTGTTGCATGTCCAGACCTAAATACTCGTTACTGACGTACATCCAGATACAGGTAAGAAAATTATACACTTCTGGTCACTTCCAGCAGGACCATCTGACTATAAATAGCTGGAAAGCAGTCTCCTTATCTTTCTGTTTCTTCAGCCACCAACCCTTCTTCAGCATCTTCATTTTCATCGTGGTGTGTACACAGAAATACCACTGCTTGGGTAGAATATGGTTCTTTATTTGAAACATGCATGATCAAGTTTCTACAACCAAGTCTTGAAAAGATTAAAAAAAAAAGAACAACTCTGGATTTGCTTCCCCTTTTTTTACAGCTGCAGGGATTTTTAATTTTTGCTTTTTCCTTCCGATTTCTGGAGAACTATCCTTTACATCAGGTGTAAATGTGGTGGGTTAGCCCCTGATTACTGTCCGGGTATAGGGAATGGGCATATTCAGTGTGCTACTTCTTTTCTTAAGAACCATCTGAAAATGTTTTTCTCAAGTTTGCTAATATGTGTTTATATAAGCTCTCTCAGACTCAGAAAGGACCAGAATTATTTTCCTTTACTGGTTGTTTTAGAAGTCCAGCATAAATGTAAGAGTGTATAAAAGTTGAACTAATTTTAATTAAGCAGTTGTGTTGTAGGAGGATGGAATCAATGGGCTTTAAGGCCAGCTACTCCAAGTACAAATTAAATATTTGAAATAAAGTCTGAGGATCAAGACCTACTTGCGGGATTCTAAATAATGATTGAATAAATTCCTTTAATTATAAATATTTTTTGCAGTACATCTGTGCCACAGTGTACTCCTTCTTTAACATTTGGAGTTTTGTAGGCAAACAGTGACCTCAAAACTTTGCAAACAACACATTTACTCCAGACTCATACATATGGCCTTATTGAATTAATTTACTTTCATTGACATTACTGTCACACTGCAGTACTTTTCCTTTTTTTTTTAAAGTTACCTAGAAACAAGGTTGAAGAGCCTGGAGGGCTTTTAACTGAAGCTACTCTTTGGTTATGAAATGTGTGAAAGTAGAAATGCATTGATACATTTGGGAGATAGAGCAGATACTCCTAAATTGGAGCCAGTGCAGGTCTTTCAGCTTACCCAGCTGCTCTCTGAGGATGAACACAGAAAGATGCAAATATGAATTGCTTTCACATTAGGGATAATAGCAGCATTAAGAAAATGACAGATGTTTTTTCCTGAGTATCCAGAAAGGTATGGTGATGAACAGTTTCAGTTTATGAGCTGGGGATTTTTAATGATAATCAGTGTTCTAAATAGTTTCAGAATTGTGACCCCCAAAATGCTCAGTATTTCAATGTTGGTTTCATTTAGCACAAATTTCAAAAATATTAGTTTTAGTTATTCCAATATTTTGGTAGGAAGTTCTCAAGAAGCTGAGCTCTGGTGATTCATAACAGCATTCATCTGTGACCATCTAAAAAACCTTGTGCAATTTGAAGACTAAACAGATACCATAGCTATGATATAGGGAATATTCAGTTTGGAAAGCAGGAAAACAACAGAAGGGCTATAAACATAACTTTCTCATCAGCCAGAATTAGGAAAGGGTTGCAAAAACTCATGCAAATATTTATGCAGAAGTAGTACAATTTCTGTGTGGTACCTACTTAATGAGGTCTGGCGTCAAGCTGTCCAAATAATAACTCATGTACGCTCATCATCAGTGATTAATTGGGAACATTTCTTCCTTCCTAAAAATGACATTGTGTCTTAGTGTAGTGCTAGAGTAAAAAAATCTGTTTTAATAAGCAGAAAATGTTATCCTGAGGATTTTCCAGCCATCACTCAATGACAAGGTCCTATTGGAACACTTGCCAGGCGGAAAAATTTATTTGACTCTCCAAATGACAGAAAGTTATGTGTATATCTATTTTAAATAAGAGGACTGGCTATTTAGGAATGTCAACACTTGTCCAAAGGGCAGAGGGTCATGGGCAGCTCAGTGTACAGACAGCAAGGTCTGAGAAGTGCTGCTTTCCTCCTAACGGAGGAAGAGTCACAAAGGATATATTGCACCTGTAGTGGGGTATGACTCCTTTACAGTCTAAAAAATCAATGGAAGACCCAAACAGTGCTCAAAGTACCAGCAATGGAAAAGGGAAATGTCAGTGCTGTTACCTTGGGTTCTTCAAGCCCCTCTCAGAATATTTGGTCTGGGGCTGTGCATAGTTGCGAGCACTTTTGGTGATTGTACTGTGCTTGAGTAAAGTCTTCCAAGGGGAAATTACTGGTCTACAGCTACTTGGGTGGATTTTATCAATCCCATTTACGCAAAGTTGTTCTAACTAGCTTTAACCAGTTCTTCAGCAGTCCCTGACAATTCCCCTCTCCCCGCCTTGGTTAGCCTAAATTAATCCATTTAAGTGTAGAGATGTTACTTCAAAATAATTCAGATGTAATTAAATTAGATGTATTTATCTCTATTCAAGAAAAAAATATGAAATATGTACATTTTAGTGAAGCATGACTGTCTATTCTGGTTTTGTATTTTGATTATAATGCAGTGCTAAATAGAATCAGGTGTTAAAAAAATGTTCCATATTTATCCCAGTTTCTAAAAATTACTGGCATTTGGAGTTTTTTTTAAAGGCTATGTTTGAGTAAAGACCATATAATCCCGCATAGCGACATTTATTTTAATTCTCTTTTCAAACTTCTACTCTGTAAGTAGTGGCCTTTCTCTTGAGGTTTTCATGTGCCCAGGAGGGTAGTCTGTCACCTGGCTCTGAGGATAGATTCTATGAGAACAAGGGCATTGTAAAAGTCACTCTTATTCTGATACATCACTACAAAATGTAATACATTTGTTGTTCAGAGGCACTGTAGGAAAGGGCTAAAGCAAAGTTATGAAGTAGGAGTATCTCTGAGCTATTTTAATTTCTGCAAATAGCAGGATTCCTACAAAAATTGTGTTTGTCTATAGAGAATTTGAGAAAAGAAAGTCAAATAAGGGGAATTTAAAATGAGACAATTTTAATGGTTCTAATTTAATTGACTTTCAGGTTTTAATAATGGATAAATTGGGGAGGAGTTTCAATTTCTTTGTCAGAGTATGTGATATGTGTAGATTTTACAGAATTTTTTTGTGTGACTTTGGGTCTCCTCAGTTGAGTTGAGCAACAGTTTTGTAACAATGTTGGAATGAGAATTGTGGAAGCAAGTCGGGCGGATATTAATGAGTCTGTTGATTAAAGTATAGTTAGTAATTTAAGGAATGACCAATATTTCCCTCCATTAGTTATTACTTATGAGTGGAATTAGGAGTTTTTGCTGAGGACTGTACCACCACCTGTGTGTGTAAGTGCTCCTTTAGGGCCAGTCACAAACCTTGTTTCATGGTAGGGACTGAACTTACAAATGAATGAAATTTGGGGCAGCAGTCCAATTTCTATTGCATTTAGTAGGAGAGAGGCTCTTGTGCTTCTTTCTTCTTCTGTAAATCTTATATCTGTTGTTATATAAATGCATTTTATATCTGCATTTTCTTGTGCTGGGGAGGCTTAGATGGAATATTAGGAACAGCTCCTTCACTGAAATGGTGGTTAAGCATGAGAACAGGCTGGCCAGGGAAGTGTCAGATCCCTGGAAAGGATCAAGAAATTACTTGGCATGGCCCTTAGTGCTGCGGTTTAGTTGACGTAGTGGTGTTGTTCACGATTGGACTCGATGACCATGGAGATCTTTTCCAACTCTTATGAACCTATAATTGAACCAAAGGTGAAAACTTGCCTCTCTGACTACAATTGCTGTAGTCAGAGAAGTACAGTTGTAGTATTTATTTCTGTAGTTCTTGAGTGTGACATCCTGTTTTGCCCTTTAGGGGCAGAAGACCATTTCATAACTCATTTTCAATGATTCATCATGATTAGTATTATTCAGTCTGGCTAATTAAAATTCTGATAATTGAAAACAAGGATTAAGAGAAAGATACAGTTTAGGTTTTACATGAAAGAATGGGGAAAGAATGGGGAAAACATCTTTGAAAGAATGGGGAAAAAAATCCCAACTCTAATCTCTATGGAGCTCTGTGGCCAGATTATTAGAAGCTGGCTTAGAATTTTTACTTTGTCGGTATATCAGCATTCTGTGGTCATGCAGTGTTATCAAGATCACCTTAACACAAGGAATAAACAGAACAACTACTCCTGTCCTCCAAAATAAGACAGGAAAACAGAATGATAATTAAAAGCAACAAAATTCCAGGTCTTGTATTTATATGCAGAATTTCTCTGAATGGTTTTCCAAATTAGCGTCAGCTAAGAACATTTTTTATATATCAGTGATGATTTTCTACTCTAATTTGTGGTCACTTTTTATCAGTGGATAAAAAGGAAAACTTCTTCCTTATGGGTATATAGAGTCAGGTATTTTCTTCCTCGTCCTCTTCAGTACTCTCCAAATCCTACAAGTAATATACTACCTGAGGCCAGAAAAATATCTCCTTTACTGTAATGTGGAATCATGAGTTACTATTATTGTAGTTTAGAAACACCATAACAGTAAAATAATTTACAAATGCCATACACATATATAGCTATAACACTTGTATTTTGACTACTCTTGCTGTTTTCTGGCAACTATCTTATCAATGGGGAACAGAAGTCAGATATAAATAGCACTTATCCCTTTTAGTTGCTGTTGCTAATGTACTTTGCTGTTCCATTAAGTATGTGGTAGCACTTTTATGGAGGCTTAAAATCAGATCTGGCATAAAAGAGCAAGTGCATTATGCACTCAGAAGTTCAGATTTGGGGCACAGACTGCATGGAAATGTCCAGACATCAAAAAAATGCGTCCAGCTACAAAAATGGTTATTTTCCTGGCATCTGAAGCTATGCAGACTTTATTTCCATGAGTTATATACATGCAGCAAATGTAAGGCTAGTAGAATTTTTAACCAAGCTCTGATTCCTTCACTGTTTTTTTATCATTGGGAAAAAAAAATGTATTATTCTTCACATTGACTCCAGCAGGAGTCCTGTGTTTCTGCTGATAAGACAGGGTAACCTTATTCTTGTTTAGACACTTTCATGAAACTGAAAATTCCTCTGCAACCATCACCACCAGCAAAGAATTTGTGGATTGTTTTGGGTTTGGGTTTGGTTTTTTATATCTGGATAAAACCCCTAAATTTCTCTGAAATTTAGCAAGCAGAAAAACATTATCATCTCTGGCTATATTCAGAATTGTCAAGTCAGTCTTAATCATGACTAATCAATTAAATCCTTGTGGGTCAGGCACTATATCCAACTGGACTTTGAAGACTCCTTTGCCACGGGGCCGCTTAACTGACACTGATTAAATTTACATTGTCAGCCATTTAATTATTTTCCAATGTTCCAATTCTGTGCAAATTGATATAGAATGATTTAGTCTTTGCAGTGAATTTAAGACTGTCTTGTTTTACAGAGAAATTTGACATCTCAACTCTGGGATTAGCATGCAAAATTCTGAAAAGGATTTCTGTCATTTCAGTAAAATAGACACACCTGTGTCTATATGTTTTTTCAATTTGTAACTTATAGTGTTTAATAGAAACATTTAATTATAGTAGCTCATTTTCTTTTTTTCCTTATCCCTTTTTGCCCCGAATTCAAACTTCAAAATCTTTAAAGAAAACTTTAAAGCTATGAAGGGGGTTGGGTTTTTTTGGTTTATGTGTGTAGTGGCAAAATCAATAGTGTTCTCAGCCTGCTTACTCCTGATTCAATTGTCATAGTCTCAGACTTGGTCCTTAAATTTAAGGTCTACAATGATTTCAAAATGAAAAATAATGTGTTTTGATTGATGATGGAGACTCAGTCCAAGTCTGCTTTTACTTTGGGAGCTTATGGGACTGAAGTTGCAGATTGCATTACTGGCAAGGATCCAGTTCTCTTGAATGAACTTGACAGGATTTAATGGAATTAATAATTAGGACATCTGACCCTGCCACTTGGAGTGCTGCAAGTGGCATCTTGGGGCAAGCTCAAAATGTGAAGACAAGCCTTGTACAAGCAGGGGAGTTGTCATAGCACCAAGCTCATCTATGTAAGTTTGAGGAGAAAAAAGAACATCTTTATATCCTTACATTGCAGCTTCACTGGTGAATAGTAACTATTTATTTGTATATATAAGGTAACCCCACTTCCACAAATCTCCTGAAGTTCTTGTTCTTCCAAGCAAGTTTTTTAATCACATGCAAGAGACAATTATTTCATTACTTGCTTTGAGGAACTAAACCATCTCACACTATAAAACAGGAACAGATCTTTAAAGAACTTGACACAGGAAAATGTATAAAAATTAATTAATAAACAGTGAAGACCAAAATTACTGATGCTGCGCAAGAAGAATGCAATGGGAGTAACCCATTGAATGTTGGTCAAATGTACTCCATATTAAAAGGTTACTTGGGGAATTTACCTTCAAGAAAAGTCCTGCATTGGTGATCTGCCTGTAACAGTCTGCATCCTGGCTCTGTATCAGAACTCCAGCTGTTTATTGTTAGTGCCAGCCAGTGTTTTAGTGTATATATTGTTGTTGAACTGAGGTATTTATCACTGGATTTAGAAGTGCATACATGGATTTCATAATGAACTCTTTGTCCCTTGTTTGCAGTAGTCTTTTCACTTTTCCAGTCCTTTTTGATTGGAATTGCAGGTTTTTCTTCTGTCTGTGAGTGAGGCTGCAGATAATAAAACTCCTCCATCACACTTCCCCATTTTAGGATTCATTGTGTGTAGTTTATATAGGACATCAAGGACACTAAGGATTAGATAAAAGGTAAACATAACTGCATTCACCTGATAATAAGAAAACATATAATTGTATTTGAAATTAGTTAAGAGCAATACAGTTTGGCTTTATTGAAGGCAAGGTACAGCATTCATATCACATTAAATTAATCGGAAAATGGAAATTGATTTATTATTTAAATTAGTGGTGGAAGTTCTTTAGTGCTCCATTTTTAGTTTGTCATCAGTTAAAGACAGCTCAATCTATTTATCACTACATTAATTCATTCTAATGAGGTTAACATAATGAGTAACCTAGCATTTCATTATATTCCATTTATTTGAATGCCCAGCTTGAGTACACCATATTTAATTGAAACAGTAATTGGGGAAATGTCATAGGTTAGAAAGGAGACTGGAAATGGAGTTTCCCTTGCATAACATGTGCAGTTCCTATTTTTGCTCATAGAAGAAAAATAAAAGAATAAATTATTCAGATTAAATATGTTTAATTTTAGTCTTAAACACAATCAAAACAAAAAAACACAAATCCCCAAGACCACCAGGTAGTGGTGTACCTCTACTGAAGCAGAAAATTAAGTGATATGGCTACTTTGAAAATTACTTGTTTGCAATCTTTTCAGGGAAAAAAGGGGTTTATAGTTCTGCAGTGGGGAGAATTGATATTTGGAGATTGCTGGAGCAGCTCAGACCTCAGGATCCTACCGATAGATTTCATTCCTTAAGACCATGTCTCTTTCAGCTGAAAAATGAAGATACACAGATGTACTGTGAGAAATGTAAGCACTTGTTGCATGTAGTTTGAGACAAGGAATTTGTGTGTACTTAAGGATGCTTACCTCCATCACAGTCATACAGAAAGTTCTACAAGGGCATCTCTGCATAAAAATTACTTAGAAATTGAGATTTTACTGATCAAATTTGTTTGGTAAGTGCACAATATTTCAGGGTAATTCTGTGCCATTTAATGAATTGATAGGAAGATATTTTGTGTCCTATGACAGCTGTAATGACTGCCACTAAATTTTTCATATCACCTGTGCCTCAGAGTGACATCTGTGCTTGCTAACAATATATTTTCCCTATGGTAAATAGCAATGGTGAGCAAATAAATGTTCCTGATAGGTTCTTGTGTGCAGTAGGCTGTAAAGGAGCACAACAAAATAAATAACAATAGCTTGTCAAACATGAATTAATTTTCACACCACCATATGAAGAAGCTAAACACAACAAGACTAATTTTTGAAAATTGGAAAGTGAGAAAACAAGACTTTAAAAACTGTGTAAGAATGTGTCAGAGCACATTGATATCAGTACCAGCAATAATGGCTATGGTCTACCTTTTCAGAAATAAATAGTCATTAAAACACGTAGTGGTTCTGCTTTTTAAGATATGTCAGCTCAACACTCTCTGGAAATAATGAAGTATTATATCATTTAAGAAACTGGAACCTGAAATCACATCACATCACATTGAAAAAAAAAATACATCTACTCCAAGAATACATATTTTCTAATTGGTTACTATGTACTATAAATAGAACAGCATTTCTTATTTTCAAAGTATTTAACAAGATGCTACAGTCTTTTAAGACTGTGGTAAAACAGTTATTTTAATCACAAAGCTTAAAAATGCAATGTAATCAGAGACATGGTGTTAATTTTTTTATTTGTCAGTGCTCTTGATTTCTCCAGTATTGACGATAGCTACAGAGGGACAGTTTTCCAAAGTAAAGAGAAGGTGCACATCAGGAAGTGGTAGCAGCAAAGGTGCACATAGAAAGAATTGTGACACCAAATTAGACAGATACAGACATGGGCCTTCCAGATTGCATTTTATTTTAGCTTATATTTTTATAGAAAATATAAGGGTGAGAGCTGCTCTAAGTTTGTAGTCCTACTCCAGAGTTTTGGGAGGGAGATTTGTCGAGGGGGAGAGACAAACCTCATAAGCCCTTTTGTTTAGTGAGTAGCTGAGCTTTGAAATTGAGAGAATGTGAGATCTTGTTCCCCATTTTAAAGGACAAAATAATGAGTTAGGGCACTTTGAGCTAGCTTGTGGTCTTGCATATATCCCCAGTAGAGGAGGACAAAAAAAAATTATGAATAATAAATAATAGAAAAAAAATTAGAGCTTGTTTTTATTACATTTTGTTTAGTATACTCCCCTTTTCCTTGATAAGGTAAGGCCAAGTTAAATGCCTCCAAGTTGGAAGTAGTTAAGAAGGATTCACTTGCTACCTTTTCCTTGTGGGTGAGGTGTGTTGTCACCGTGGCTATAAATTCCTTTATGAAAACCTGTCACCAGTGTGAGGTCCAGGCATGTCCAGCCTTCAGCCTGGTAACCAATTCAAAGATATTGTCATTCTTCTGTTCTCTGAAATGTGTGGTGCATGTCCTGGTGATGATATGAACTTGCTGGGTCAGGACTATCCTTGCTTTAGAGCAGCTTTTTGACTAAATGTAGAATCCAGGCAATTTTTTAGGAGGAAAGAAACCCATCCTGATGTAGAAGTAATTACTGCTATTTGTATTACAGTTGCTGTTTACATATAACAGATATAAGCTGGGGGTGTTTTGACTTACCACATTGGAGTGCAACAAGACTGTTTTGTGGAAACTGTTTAGTGAATAATTCTTCTAATGATTTTTTTTGGCTGTCATTTAGCCTGTGTTTTACATCCTAGGATTGATTAAAACAGACAGTGTATGAATAAAGTGCTAAGTTCTGCACTATTTGGTTACCTCAATTTGTCTCTACTCCCTTATTTAGCAGAGCAGAAGACTAAATGAGAAGTGTGAAGTTAAAAGAAAACTTGGTGAAATCTCTGATGCCTTTTTTACTCTTATATACTGTGTAAGTTCTGTGGGCTGTGATTTGTGATAAGATGTGATGCTTTAATATGAAATCCATAAAAGCTCATTTACTTAAAGGCTTCAGAAGGGATGTAGAAGGATGTCAGCTAGTGGAAGAATAACTCTTGAGAGAACATGAACTTAAGGATATAAGTAAGTATCCTGAGACCTTTACGGTGATTAGTGCAGGAAAGTACCAGCTCCATCACCTCAAGAACCTGCGGTTATCAAATGAGATTAATTTGTCAGCAGCTTCTCTTGGCACCAGTGCCTTTGCCAGGGTTTGTAGCACACACTGGCACATGTGCACCTTGTCGGCTTTCCTTGGAGACAGATTTAAAAGCAGATTTCATCACAGTGGTAGGAGAGTCCTGAAGGGTCTGTGTCCTTAAAGGATAGCTGCCCATGTTTGTTCTTTTCATCACGGTTGGTCATCCTCATGTTTTATATATAAGGATAAAGGCATGCCATTGGGTGCTATTAACCTTTCTAAAAGTCAGACTTCTACATTTAGCTCTGGGAAACAGAGAAACTTTCTTCCTTGAAGTGTTTAAATACCCTACAGTGATATGTTTTACAGTCAACTTCTGCCTCTGCAGTTCCATAAAATTTACCTTAAACCTTCCATTTGCAAGATAGCACTGAAAGTATTTCTAGAAATAATTTTCTTCTGAAGCTGCATTTATTAGTTCATACTCTGAAATGTGAATACTGCAAACTTAAATACACACTTACATCTAAGATTATTGTCTTACTCTAAATGTTAATATTTCAATTATGGAAACCACATAGGATTCTTCATCTGTGAATCTGGTAATGTATGGTGTGCAGAAGAAATTTGATTAATTTGTCATTATTGTTTCAGGCCTGTACATTCCATTAATAGCAGTTTGTCGCTTCCATTTTCACTGCATTATTGATACACAAACTGCTTATGTTTAAATTAAAATTGAAAGTTAATAATGAATTAGATATGGAAGACTAGTTGAAGACTAAGAGTGTTTGCTTCAAACTAAGAAAAACTCATTAAATGCCTTAGGCATTTTAAAACATTGTATTAGCAATTTTTTATTATCCTGATTTTCTCAGTTATCAGTAGGGTAAACAGGAGATACAATTCCTAAAATAATGGTTATTTCACTGTTTTTTGTTAGTCTTCATGTGTTCTGGTGTTCCAACATCTGTAAAAGGCCAGACTTCCTTAGGTGATTTTGGAGACTTTGCCCTCACTGCACCCACTATAGCAGTTTAGAAGCTGAATTGTTTGTATCACTATCACTTAGCTTTATATCACTAGATTTGGATTTTTCCTAATCTCCACAATCTTTGAAAGAAGATACAGCTACCTTATGAGGACACTGGTGGTCTCTATCATGCTTGATCTGGCTCATCTAAATCCATGGGATGCTATAGGCCAAGTTTTCTCAAATGATCCCTGAGTCAATTCCTATCCAACCCTTTCCTTCCCTGAACTTTCACTAGACTAAGAGGCTGATGAGACATTATTTTTGAGGACTGAGGCAAAGAAAACATGAAGTTCTTATTCCTTAATCTGTCTCCTACTAAATCATTTGCCCCACATGGCAATGGGCCCACACTTTCCTTCCTTGGACTTTCAATATTTCTGAAGCAGTAAATGCACTTCTTGTGGCCCTTAAAGTGCATTGTGAGTCTCAGCTGCAGAAGTTTTAATTTTGCTAACAGGTTCACTAAATGTCTGAGTCGCTTTCCTGAACTCCATCTGCATAATAGCATTCTTTTTATGCCATGTGTCTGCCATGAATTTCCTGCTTAAGCCATATTGGTCTCCTAAGCCATATTGGTCTCCTAAATTGTCTCCTTGTTTTCTGCAGCATGACGATGAACTGCACCTTGTGATTGGAGGTCTTCAAGGATTAGACAGCTTTCTTGGCTTCTTTTGCTGTTTGAAGCTGCCCATGGATCCCATTTTCCCACTCAGTAAAGTGATATCTGCTCTCTTGGAATCAAGGTTTTGTGCTCTGCCTTCAGCCGTGACTGCTAAGGTACTACCAAGATCCCAAGGTACTACCAAGATTACCACAGACTGTCATATCCCCTGCTATTTTCTTTCTTGTTTAGTGAGTAGCAGATACAGGTTTGTACCATCTTTGTCTCTTTCATCCAGCCCCTGTACACCTGGGATGTGACAGTTATCCCCTGACATCCTCCTTCGTGATTTCTTGTGTCCTGCCATGTTGCATTCCCAGCAAATATCAGGGAGGCCAAGGCTTCTCGTGTGAATAAGGGTCTGTGACACAGAGATTTCAAATTCTTTACAGGTTTTTCCTGCTACATCACCCTGATCAGGGAGTCTGTGACCGACTTTCCCCAGGACATCACCTTTAATAGCCTCTTACCTGATCCCAACCCATGAGCTCTCAACAAGGTTGTCTCCCATCCCATTGCAAATCCGTACTGCCCCTGTGCATGGAATGCAACTCCCTTCCCATGTCTCCCTAGCCTTTCCCTCCTGCAGAGCTGAGGTGTGTCCATCACAGCTTTCTTTTCATGCAAACTCTCCCAACGCATCTCAGTAGGAGATTTGAAAACAGAATAGTTGCTCTGATTTACTGAAAATGTATGTTACATATTCACTAGTGATCTTTTGTGATGTATAAATTTTATTATTTCTGTGCTTCTCTGTGCTGGAGAGAGGGGAAGAAGTATGTGCAGTTACTCAAATCTTCTCTGATTGGTGTTTGGGTAGGAAAACTAATCCCTGGGGAAACCAGGTGCTTTTGAGCGATAAAATAAAAGGAGAAGTCTTGTAAAAAAAAGCCAAAATACAGTAAAACCAAACAAACATAAACCCCAACTAACTCAAACCAGAAACAGAGAACTGAATTTTAACAGAGTCCTGGTTTATTTATTTATACAACCAAACATATAACTACATATGCATGTCTGATTTAAATATGAAAGTCGTTTTTTTCCTTATACTAAAATTACTTGGATTGGAGTTGAACATATGTTAATGTAACTGTTAGTAGACTAAGAGCTATTTCATCAAAAGAGTCATGAAATCTTTTGTTAATATCTTGCCCCAGGAACCCTTGGCTTAATGATCTGTTTTTTCTTGGTTATAGCAAATAAATTGAATGTTACCGTACATAGATCTCTGTTTAGTAAAACGTGGTAATTTAAGAGTGAATTATTAGACTTAAATTTCCTACACTTCATACTGTGTTTTTTCGTAAAAAATCGTAAGTTAAAAACAGATGTGATTTTTTTAACTAAGGAGGACTGATCAAAGCTATGGTGAGAATTTAAAATCCTGGGAAGCAAAGTTGAATTACCTGCATTTAATATTTTCTGATCATCTAGCAAAATAAACATGAAATAGAGAACAAGAAGTCATTTTATTGTGAACAGACCTTGGTGATTAATCTTTGTTACATAAATAGGGACAATGGAATGTAAATCATAGGTATTACTGAATTTATTCTTCAAGATTACTGTAAAGCATTTATTTGTTCAAGACTTTGTATATTTTCCTTTTTTGTTCAATATCAGAAGCCAAACATCTGTAGTTTGAGATAATACTGGATATTTAGTATCTGCATTATTCTTTGCCTATTGCCATGTCTACTCTGAGAGCTGCCTACCAATTTGAAGTCTCATTGGGCTAGAATGACATGGAAAGGATTTTCCACATTACTTCCATTTGTAGCTACCATGCCATGCAGCCCCTTTCACTGACCCATGAAGCTCCAAATCCTGCTCTGAAAAGACTATAGTTTTCTCTGCTTCCTCTTCTTAGTCTATTGATATGTCTTTTCTCAAGGTTTATGTTCTTCTCAGGAGTGAAAATTCTAAAAAATCCTGGAAATTCTTTCTTTGAGACAGAATTATGTAAATATAGATATCATTTCCTGAACACCTCCTGGGGTGAGGCCTCCATGGCTTCCCTGGACAGCCTGTTCCAGTGCTTGACAAACAGGAGTTATTCTTCCTGATGTCAAACCTGAATGTCCCCTGGTGCAGCCTGAGGACCTCTGGTCCTGTTGCTGGGAGAAGAGGCCAACCATCACCTGGCTATAACCCCCCTTCAGGCAATTGTAGACAGTGAGAAGGTCCCCCTGAGCCTCCTTTTCTCCAGATGTGCTACTAAGCACGTAAGGCTTCTCAGGCCTTTCTGTGCCTTATAGTTCTGGCCTGAAACAATCATACATGTGTGCTCATTTCTCCATCTATTTCTGTCAGTGCACTTGTGACACTTCAGTCTTTGGCAGACTTGTGCTTTGAGGGTTGTCCTTGCCAGGACAACTGTGAGATGGATGTAAGATGTGGGAAACTGAAGTTTAGGGTCATGTGGTGTTGTGAGATCCCCACAACAAGGTGAGAGATGAGAGTTTGACTCCATGTTCTCAGAAGGCTGATTTATTATTGTATTATATGATATGATATACTAAAACTATACTAAAGAAAGAGAAAGGAGACATCAGAAGGCTAGAAAGGAATGAATAATAAAAACCCGTGAGTGACTCAGAGTCCACACAGCTGGCTGTGATTGGCCATTAATTAAAAACAATTCACATGTTTGGATAAACAATCTCCAGACAACATTCCAGAGGAGCAAAACATGGAGAAGCTGAGGCTTCTCATCTTCCCAGGAGAAGAAATTCTGGCAAAGGGATTTTTCAGAAAATATCACAGTGACAAGGTCAGACTTATAAGTCACTTCATTTATCCTTAGTATTGGAACAGGGTATCAGTGTGCTATCAAAGCCTTTGGCATCAGTCTGTCGTAGTTTTAAAAAAGTCTTTTGAATTTAATGTGTTACACTTCTTGCATTACCTTATTCTTTTTTTTTAAATCCCACTGGAAAAATCTTACCACATGTGAACCTGCAACTGCTGCTACATCTCCAGTATAATGAATTAGTCAACCTTAATTTGGCTAAAGTTTAGTCCATATATGTCTGTGCTCTATTCAAGTCAGAACCAATTACACAGTAAAAGTCAGCAGATCTCCTAAGGAATAAGGTACAAACCCCTAGAAGGTAAGATAATTGTTTATTGATAACCAAATTAATTTTCTCCCAGTCAGCTTCTCCCAGTCAACCTTGAAGAGGTGATGGTAAATCCAGCAGACCTTTCAATGCTTGAGGTCCAGCCAATGTGGAGTATCCTCAAAACCAGGGGAGGTTTCATCCTTGCAGAAAATGGTTTCAAGAGCCAGGGCAAAAGCTGTGTGGGAAGAGAAAAAAATCTTCTTCTTCAGGGAAAAATGTTTCAGTTTTTCTTCTGAGGAAAAGCAGCAGCAGAAGAACTTCCAAATACTTACTGTCCCGTGGCAATTTTCCCCTATGCAAATTTCAATCTTCTAACAAGCTATATTTTCACAGGAAAATGTACTTACTAAAAACCAGACCTTTAAATATCAATTTAGCAAAACAAAAGTTGTCGAGGGAGGTTCAGCTATGAAGGTGAAAATATGGTGCCTTCCAAGTCCTTGATTTAGACTCTTTAACTAAGGGGGAGTACAACTGTTTATTTTCATAAGAAAAAGAAAAAGAATCCCAAATGTTTGTTTTTTTTTTAATAAAGAGAAAAACAACTGTTTTCCTTAACAAGAAGAAAACACATTCTCTGATTTATGCTGAGTGACAGCAGCCCTCAAGGAAAGAGATGATTAATTACAGGGTTGCTTGATGTTACTGTTATGACTTCAGTCAAGTTTTGAAGCTAGGGCATGTTTTCAGGAAAACAGCTCATTTTTTTGAGGCATACATTCAACATAGAACTAATCTGGAAGAGATAGAACAGGGTAGAAAAGATGAGAAAGAAAGAAATATATGTCCCAGTGACCTCCAGTGGGAGGCAAAATGAAATAAAGATTATTTAGATGTTTACTTGCTCCCTGGTAGTCTTACAATTGCTTAAAGGGTGGATGTTTTATTAGGAACAGATGTTTACACGGGAATTCAAGATTAAATTAGTTTTCAGTAGTATTGGTAGCATACAGATTTTTATATCTGACTGCTATTTTTTCTCATTTGTTAAATTCAGAAAGGAACGTTAGCTGTAAGAATCAAAACCTGTTTGATTACATGCAAATTATATATGGATGTAAATATATATGAGACTTAAAGATAAATTAGAGCTAAAGGGTAAATGCACAAAACAACAGGTATTTAAATGCATGGTACTTTCCCTTTAACCAAAATCATTATTTTCAGAAAAAGAAAAATTATTCCAGCATCCTCTGTCCAGTTAAACTCCAAATGAAGATATCAGGAATCTGTCTTGAAAAAAAAAAACAAAAAACAAAACCAAAAAAAGTTGCTACTGGAGGTTGAACAAGACAGCAACTAAGCAGTCTTGTCAAAACCTCCGGCAGGATGGGGAAGAAAGAAATCTATGACTTGGGATCTGTCTGTTGTGGTGTTGATTTGAGAGGGGAGAGATGATGTTGTGTGTTGAATTGTTGGGTGCAGAAGCCAACTCAGGTTGGATCAGTCTGCACTTAGCAGGTTCCTTACAAGGATTGTCTTTTTACTGGCTCTTGATGTGGTGCTTCCCGATGGAGTATAACTACAATGAAAATTCAGATCAGACCTTATTTTTCCTCTAAGGTTAGGCACCCTGGAGGAACACATCAGATTACTCCATCTGACTGAATTAACCAGCAAATACACTTGTGTCCTTAGGGAAAAAATCTATCCCTTGAAGGTCTTTGCCTTTTCCCAAAGAAGGCATAACCCACACTTTCTGATCCAATTCCCTTTATGTTCCATGGCAGCTGTAGATCCTTCCACAGTATTCTGGGTTTTTATTTGGGCAAGAAGATTCTCTAGTGTTTGCTAGACATATGACTTCTGGCTAATGTGCATCACTGTGCTTGTGCTTTGGAGTCTGCAAATTTGCTTTCAGCATAACTTTTAATAATGCATTACCTTGTTCTGTCTTCCTGGTGCATGACAGGGAATGTGATATTCCCAGTCAAGGAATGTGTTTCTTGGCCTGGATGTCTACAAAGTAGTTTCATAGTTGGCTCATATTGTCCAATTCAGTTCTCTTTGTAATGAATTGTCATAATCAAACTTGTTACTTGAAGTTTAAGGTATTTCGGGTGGCAATACTGGCTACAGGGTAAGTTTCTGAACATCCAATAGCCATCTCCACCACAGAAAGCATGTGATATTTTCTTTGGCATGTTCATGCAACTGTGAACCAAGTAGTGTCAGCTGCATGAGGTGCAGAGAGATCCTTCATTTGATGATTCAGGACAGTATGGATATTTGTGGTGCTATGCTTCTGTAATAACTACTTCTGAGGCAACCTAAACCACCTTGTGTTTTACCAGTACGTCTTCTTCATAGCTAGGGTGCAGTGGGATTCAGATCCTCTGTGTCCTGGCTCCAAAACTCCAGAGGCTGACCTTGGGTCTCTCTAGGTGCTCTCTGGCTGCAGCTACAATTTCCTGGCTGTGGTGTAAGCCATCCTTCTTACATTCTGGTCCTGTCCAGCTGGTCAGGGCTACTGCACCATCAGTTTCATGTTCCGTCTGGGTTCAAAGGGTTGTTGCTGCTCAGGGAACTGGTTGAAATACTTCCTGTGTTATTCAATGGAGAGGACTTCCAGTCTGACTGTAACCAAGGAAATGCACTGTCTAGAAACTCCGCATGCCTGTGTTCTCTTTCAGTTAGCTGGTGGGAATATGGATGCTATAATAATAATAATTCACATGCATTAACATGTGGCAATATCTAAATGAAATTTTATTTCCTAAAACAAAGTCCCTTGTGCAGGTCCCTCGACCATGCTTTGTTTTGGGCAAAGTCAGTTTTAAGGGAAAATATTAATCATAGACTCGCAGAATGACCTGGGTTGAAAGGGACCTCAAAGATTATCTAGTTCCAATACTGCTGACGTGGACAAGGACATCTTGCACTAGACCAGGTTTCTCAGAGATCCATCCAACCTCACCTTGAACACTTCCAGGAATAAGGCAGCCATAACTTCTCTGGGAAATCTGTACACATACCTTACTACCCTCACAGAAAAGAATTTCTCCCTAACATGTAGTTTAAACCTACTCTCTGTCAGAATCCATTCCCCCTTGTCCTGCCCCTCCAGACCCTTGTAAAAATTCTCTCTCCATTTTTCTGGTAGGCTCCCTTCAGGTACTGGAAGGCCAAAGTAGGTCACCCCAAAGCCTTCTCTTTTCCAGACTATACAATCCTAGTTCTCTCAGCCTTTCCTCATAGCAGAGCTGCTTCACTCCCCAGATCACCTTGGTGGCCTCCTCTGCCTGGCTCCAACACATCCCTGTGCTTTCTGTGCTGGGATTCCAGACCCGGATGCAGCCCTGCAGGTGGGGTCCAAACAATACTTTCTCAATTGCTTCTTTCATTGTGTTGTCCCACATTTTGTCATCAGTGTTGGGCAGCTTCACCCTGTTCCACTGTGGTCTATATCAATCCATGGCAATGGTAGGACTGTACTGTAAGAAACCAGCAAAGCCTGACACTGCAGAAAATTCCTGGGAAGCATGGAAGGACTTAGATTACACAGGAAAAGTATCCTGTTTCTTTGAAGCCTGTAAACCTTGAGAAAACTAACAAACTGTCAGGCTGATGGATTTATTACAGGCCTGCAGCCAGGTTGTATGTGAAGGGGTGAACAAAGATTCCCACAGAGTGTGTAAGTACTGTCTCAACTCTGCAATAAACAGATTCATTTTGCTCTCAGCTTATGAGTCTGGTTTTCATGTGCTACACTGTACTGCCATTTGTGGGACAGAGAATTCCAGGTAATGGACAACCCTTTGCATGGAAGCAAGCTGTGGCCTGCAGTCTGCCAAAGCAGCAGAGAAAGCAGCATTGATCACGTAAGGTTCTACCACTTGCCTGCCTTTAACTCCAGTTTATACTGGAATGCTAAATATGTCCAGTATGGCTGCACTCTGTGCAAAGTGGTTTGTGCAGGTCACAGTAGTTTACTGGAAGTCTACACTCCCCATTAGACTTTTGCACTGGCTGTATAGGACTGTTCAAGTGTGATTAAGTCTTGCTGATGATTCCATTCTCCATTGATGAATAAGCTCATGGAGGGGAACCAGAGGCACTTGGATCATGCCACTGATGCACCATCATGGTAGCAACTGGCACCTGCTGATCCTTGACATGCAGCAAGCCCACTACAGATGGATCATCTGAGAGGCTGGGCAAGGTAAACAGCTGTTTAATCTCCATGGTGTCTACAGCAAAAGTATACCCATGGTACAGTTTTAGGTCCTTGCAGTGTCCTCTTCTGAGGTGGTCTCTGACAAGGACGCCCTGGGAATCTGTGCTGATCCACAGTAGGGTATGTTATCCCCCTTGTTTCCTGTAGGGGTCACTTCATCAGCTGGGACTCCCTGTCACTCCAGAAATCCAGCTGAGTCCTGCCTCCACGGACCCTGATGGCATTAAGTTGCACTATGCACCAGTGTCCACCAAAGCATTCCCCTCCCGTGGGTCTGACATGCCAGGAAACCTGTTCCATACAGTCCAATACGACTAGCTGTCCCTTTCCTCTGCCTGGCTGGAGACAGAGCCCCTCTGTCACTGATCAGAGCATTCATCACCTGATTCCTGTAACTGCACCTGTAGCTCCTTCATCAGGATCAGAAGTGGAAATGTCCTCAGAGCTTCTGCTGCATCTGGAGGAGTAACCTTCCTGAATGTATGATTTTTGGACACTGCTATTCCTCCCAACTCATTTAATTCCAACCTTGAAGCCCATGTAGGTGCAACATGCCTCTTCCTTATGCCCTCCCTGTGGCCACACAGGCAGAGCCCCACAATGGCACATGGCACCCACACATCCCTTTCCTTTGCTCTGACCCCACTTCTGCTAGCTGAGACACCAGCCTGGATAGGGGAGAAGGTGATCTGTTCATATGGAGAGGCTGGATCTGTCAGGACACCTCCATATTCAAGGTGTAAACTCCTAAGGCTAGAGAGGAAGAGGAGTTCTCTAATTTATGACAGATGGCCAGCATATGCACAGTTGTTGCCTCAATGTCGACCCAGTCTTTTCAGGGTGCTGGCACTGTCAGCAGTTCCACTGAGAACACCAGGGCTGCTGCCACTGTGAAAAGTTTGAGTTTGCATTAGCCAATAGTGTAGTACAACAGGAGAAAACTAATAGCAATGGTTAAAGACCTGAAATTTGCATATTTACGTATTTATGCAATTTTCAAGGGATTTAGCTCAGCCTGGCTCTGCCCTGGTCCTGTCGACAGCAGCCTAAGATTTAGGTCATTCTGAAGTACAATGTCAGTTTACCTTAATTCAAAACGGATGCAATTTTGTCCTCTGAGACTATTCTGCAATGCAAACCAAGGCCATGTGAGAGGTGATAAGAGAGGTTTGGTTCAAAAGTGTGTTCCCAATCTAACCCAAAATGTTAATGCACTTAGTTAAGCATGCAAACATACTCTATGGCAACTTGCAAGAGCGCTGCTGAAAATGAGCTGAACTGAATGGCATAATGCATAACTTGCTATTTTCCATATATTCCAACAGTTAATGTTTCTAATTCTGAGCACACTGTGTTCCTAGAACTCCTGTCTGGTATAATTGCTGCAAGCAGGTGTAATCCAGCTTCACAAGATGCTTTATTAAGCAACTCACAGGCTGCCTATATGCACGTGAGACTAAAATGAGATAGAAGAATGGAAAATTATATCATTTTAAAATTGGGAGTGTTTTGGAAGTGTTTTCCTTTTTCTTCCAAAGTTCTTGCACTTCATTTTTAAATACATGAACTTAAATAGGGTTTCAAGAAGAAAAATTTAGAATAACCAAACTGATGGCGAATGATGTAGCAAACAAAATAACCTGTAAAGAGAAAGTAATGTCAAAGGTCTGTGTGAACCAATGCAAGGCTTCCATGGATAGCCCAACTTTAGAACCACACACATGCTTTCCTTCTCACAAGAGACTAGAGTGCTACCTGGATTAAATTTAGCAATTTTTAACCTTTGACTTTAGTGAGAAATTCAGTTTTCCTCTTCAGCTGGGAATTCTGAGTTGAAGCTGATGAGATATAACTGCTGCTCCAACAGCTTGTTAAAGCAGTCTGACTGTTTCACTGAGCATAGCTGGTGTTGAGCCTTGAATTTCTTTCTTGACATGGTCGGTAACAAGAAAAATCTTCCACTGTAGTATCGTGAAAATACACAGATCTAAGTAATATCTTTCAAGGGAAAGGTAGAGTACTGCATTATTGATAGCAAAGCAAAGAAAACTTACTGGGGTAAAACTATCCTTTCGTTTTAGAAACAAGACCAGTGGCTATGGTAAAATATATCCACATACCTAAAAGTTTCTTAATTTATTTTCTGTATTCGTCAGCAGAAAAATTCTTTACCCTGTATTTTAGCTTCAGATTCTGTACCATGGCTAAGAGCTGGATGTAACTACATTTGCATTGTTTGCTTTTACTGTCAATTGAAAGAAAATTACTTTGGGAGATATAAACCAGACAGCAGAGTAATTGTTTCGCTCTTGTAATTGAAATTTCTGAAAACACTCTTTCATTTTTTTTCTGTCAGATTGTAGAAATCTTTCCACATTAATTTGGATAGTGTTACCAGCATGCCTATGCTTATCCTTTTGTCTTTGGGAAAATCTGAAATTGCTTCCCATGGGCATCACTGAGGCCTGTAATTAGTGTTGTGTTGGTTCTGTGTTCTTAATGACATAACTTGTAAGCACTGTTTTTGAAGTAGAAAAACCAATGAATTGTAGTATAATGTTATTTTTTATGACTGAATCTGTATTTTTAAGCTATGATGAATATTTCATTGACCTTAGTCTTCATTATTAGCTTTTAATAGGTCACTTCTTATGTTAGTCCAGGGAGGCAGAACTCTCCAACAAAAATTCTCCTTTTTTGTTGGACAGTTGTGTGGCCTGAAACAGGTCATGTACTTTGCAAGCTGTGCTAAAAGCTACAGAGGTGTTTCCTTTCCATGGGTTTTAACGGGCATTAGGCAGAATCTTGGAACTGCAGTATCTTGTATTGCAGGTTTTTAGCACAGCAGAGAATGAAGATTTTCCTCTGCAACAATATGTTCTGTCATTCAGTTAATGGGAGAAAGTCCTATGCTCTGAATACTACTTTTATTTGCTCTGGTTTTGGGGAAGAATCTACTCATGCTCTTGTGTGCTTGCATTCTTTTTTAGCTCCTAAATGGTTTGTTTCAGATATTTAAGTAGGGCTACTAACATCTTTTGCTGTTATAGTCTGGGATTAATGTTCTTTAAATAATAAATATGTCTTTGGTTTTGTCTTACTGTCTGGAGCAGAAGCTTTAAAGCATGCTAGAAAAATAGTATTAATGCTACCCCCAGAAGACTGGAGAAAAATAGGAGCATAACGGAGCTTATAAATACGGTTCAAATCATAATAGCTGTACAATACTGCAGGAATATTCCCTGTACATAACACCTTACAGGCAACCAGAGCACATACACAGTATTCTAGTTTCTCATTTGTATGAAGATGTGCATTTTTATCTATTTGCAGGATAATTGTATTTGAGTGTACGTTGAGTGGAAACAGTGTGTTTGAGTATGTTTCTATATCAGTAGAACTTGGGCAAAAAAACCCAGAAATTATTTAAGAAATGTGATGCTAATAGTACAGAATATGAGTTGATTGGTAAGGAGGAGAGGGGTTTGTTAGCAAACATTAAAAAAAGAAAAATGTCCATGGCCATAAGTACATAAGAAAAATCAGAATATTTTATGAAGTCCAGTTGATTTTTGAAAAGGACTGATGTAAATGCTTTTACAGCTATTGAACTGTCTACAATTTGACTTCTCAGGGTTTTTCAGTGGTAGTCCATCTTTTATTTAGTGCTCAAACCATGGGCAAAGACATATTTTGTTGTGCTTCAAGGCCTCTGAGCATGTTCTGTGGCACAGGTGCACACCTGTAACCTGACCCGGTCACTTAAAATTCCATAGCTGTGCACAGTTAAGGAATGTGAACAGGCTTATAAAATTACAGTCTGATAACACAGCAACCTGAAAAGTAACAGCAGTATGGAAAACAAGGCTATGTAAAGAAAAGTTCAATTTAAATAGAATCATTTTGCCAGCTTGATCACTGAAAATATGTGGATGTAGTCTCTGATATCTTATACATTCAAAATGCATAACTAATTTAACATATAACAATACAATGTTCTCAGAAGAAAGTTCAGTTACTTTAAAAAAAAATTACTTTAAGCGTTGTTTTGTAGAAATCAGTGTTATCTGTGGAGTAAAGTGAGAGGGAAGAACCTGAGTATAGTTTTTCATGCTAATTAGTTCTGCACTGTCTTTTCAGAAATAATGCATGATTATTTCTTTGTTTTATTTTCTGGTCTAATTGCTTAAAAATGGTACATTTAATTTGAATAATCCTACACTACCACAATACAATGTTAGTCATTCTCCTTGTTCAAATAAAGTACTGTTTTGAGAGAAAAGTATATTTTATGGCTCTGGCCATTTTTTTTCTCATCAATTAAAAGAAATTATTTTGGCAATATCAATAATAATTTCAAGCCTTTTGTAGGAGACAACAGTCTTGATGGTTTTGTAATTTAAGATAGAGACAGCTAATTTTTATACCTTTCCATATTGCATTCTGAAAATGGAAAAGGCTTATAATTATTTATTTTTGTGTGTTACATAACTATATCATTAAAAGAGACATAGGTAGCATGAGTTTCACAGGAGTTCAGTCAAGATCCCAATTAACTGCCTTTTACTTATGAAAACCAATATCTGCATGGCAGGGAAGTAATGCTGTCTTATTCTCTGCTCTATTACAGTCAGAACTCTGACAGAGAAAATGTAATCACCCAAATTTTGGCCCAGGGAATTCTATCCTTTATATTGCTATTTTTCAATCTGTGTGGCCTTCTACAAGAGTGGTAAAAAAAATCAAACCAGTACATTGACTAAGTTCTTATGTTTAATAATTATAGTTGAATTCTTGCTAGATTTTCTTCTTCAAGGAATGTCTTCAGATCTTGCATTCACACTGTACTCACATCCACCTGATCATGTTGATGTTTTTTCACTTTCCATAATATTAAATATATCTGCTGAGTGATTTGATAGCTATATAAATAAAACCCAAATTCACTGAATCCCTGAATGGGTTAGGTTGGAAGGGACCACAGTTGGTCATCTGGTCTCAGTTCCCTGCTCCAGCAGGGTCATCCCAGAGCACATGGGACAGGATTGCATGCAGATGGGTCTGGAATATCTGCAGTGAAGGAGACTCCACACCCTCTCTGGGTGATCTGTTCCAGTGTCCAGTCACTGCACAGTGAAGAATTTCTTCCTCATGTTCAGGTGGAGCTTCCTGTGCATCAATTCCTGCCCATTGCCTCTTGTCCCATTGCTGGGCACCACTGAGCAGAGCCTGGTCCCTGCTCTGACCCCTCCCTGCAGGCACTGACAG
>JAWMQZ010000001.1:13609541-13670762 GCA_035584835.1 Tangara arthus
GATTTTTCTCCTGGGAAGCTGAGAAGCCTCAGAGAAAAGGAAAACAATTCTTATCTCATTTGCTTCTCCTGTGTTTTACTCCTTTGGAATGTGTTTGGAGATTATTTACCCACAGGTGATTATTTGATTGGATTCTGGTGTGAGTTGTTTTGACTCTTTGGCCAATCAGGACCAAGCTGTGTCAAGACTCTGGAAAGAGTCACGAGTTTTCATTGTTATCTTTTTAGGCTTCTGTAAGTATCTTTTCTGTATTCTTTAGTATAGTGTAGTATTCTTTAATGTAATATAGTATTATAAAATAATAAATTAGCCTTCTGAGAACATGGAGTCAGATTCATCTTTCTTGCCTTTGTCGGGACATTCCCAGCAAATACAATAGGTGTATTTGGTGTTTTGGGTTTTTTTTAACAGAATTTTATCCATTCCAAATTCCATCAATTCATACATTCAATAACATTTTTTTGGCTGTGACTTCTTCAGGGTTGGGGTTTTTTTGTCTGTTTGTTTGTTTTATTTGGTTTTTTTTAGGTTTACTTCTCTTGCAGGTCTTTAAGTTGGCCATGTGGTTTGTCAACAGCACTGAAAACAGAGCTGAGTAGACTACAGCTATTATCCCTCTGTCCAGGTCTTCTGCCAAAACAAGTGGAACAGCAGTGTGTGTTTTTTAAGGAACCATTTTGACTATGTGTGAGATTTTTGTGCTTGGAAACCTGTGTGAAGGTCGGGCAGTGGTTGGGATAGAAGTGGATGTTCTAAGGAGCCACCAGCTTGGCCCCAGGAAGCCAGGGAACTGCTGATGGGTAGGTGTTCTGTCCTCTCCAGAGTGAGCTATTATTTCCCTCCTACCACCATCACCTGCCTGCCAGTCTTTGCCTGTTAGCACAGGCTGTGTCTCAAGGTGCCGTGGGTTACTCATCCCTACTGTCACAGGAAGCTGTAGAAAGAACAGTGGTGGTACCCAGGCGTGGGAATGCATTCACTTACTAAAGCAAGCATTTGATGGGAATGTTTGGGGGGTTTTGTTTAATCCTATGCTTGCATTTATTTATTTACTCTCCATGAGAAGACTTGCATTGGTTTATTTGAAAGGGACTGTACTCTGCTCTTCTCTGCTTCTGCCTTGATTGGGCTAAAAGTGAGGAAAAATACCTGTGTAGGGGAATCACAAAATGATGATGGTTCTGCAGAGCAGTTGTCTATAGCCAGCTTGGCTTTTAACTTCCTAGATTTGATCTGTTCGTACATAGATCATGCCAGCCCTGGAATCCCAGCTTGTCATTTAATAGGAATACTGCTGGGAATGGACAGTGTGAGGTGTCATGCCTTAATGATACCCAGAGCCTCCTTGTTAACAAAATAAACCCAATAGCTTTAATACTCTGTTAGCTTGAAGGATTGCTGTTTTATTGTTTGCAGTATAGTCTTTCCTGATGAGCAATTGCATCTATATTAATGCATGTATAAGCAGTTCTGCATTTTTTTTCATTTAAACTTTATTCTGACATTTTGAAGTTTCTTACTGACCTTCAGGTTAAAAAGTAATGTTAAGGTGTTTCAGTATGTTCAGAATCACATGGAAACTTTCTTAATTATCACTTAGGGAACTTTAAGGGGATTTTGTTCCAGTTAAATATGTGAAACTTAAGCTAATACAAAGTCCTTCAGTTTTAGTAGAACATATGAGTGTGCTTCAAAACAGAAAAAAAACTTTAGCAGTAGTATTTTTTCTTATCCTCCTGACGTTGTTGTTGTTTTCTAGTGAGTTTGAATGTACCTGAAAACCACAGAATTGATAGGTAAGAGTTGTATTTTAAGAGTTTTTAGTTCTGTAGCCAAGCTGATGTACTTAACCCAGCCATTAAAAATGCTTCCTAATTGTTCAGTTTAAAATACTGAAGAACAGCAAAAAACCGTATTAGGAATAATGAATGAAGGTCATGATTATTGTAAATTATTTACTTTATGCATTATGGTATTTGATCTTTAACTCCCAATGGCTTTGTTAGTGAGTTCTTGATGTATAAAATATTTAAATTACCCTGTTTTTCTATTAGGTCATTGCAACTAGGTCAACAGAAAAATGAATCTTAACTACTTGATATCAAAATTTAATTTTGGTAACATAAAATAATATTGGCTGTGTAGTAATATTAGCTTTTACTTCTTTTTCTAGAAGATACCCAGGTGAATACATAAACAGTGTGTTCTTAGGAAGTTTGAGCCTCCATACTTTGAAGGAGGCTGGTTTTCATTTAGTTTTAGCTGCTCCTAATTGAGTTGGTCTTACATGTGATATGTTTTTATTCCTTTTTGTTATAGTTTAACCTAGGGCATAATTTCTGAATATGTTATCTTGTCAAGTCATTATCTTTGGCATGTGAATGCTCTTAATCCATTAGAAGATTACTAACTATTTATGATGAGCTCCTGTAACCACAATTATCTGGATCCACCCAACAGAGATTTTATGTGTTTATGTGTTGCTCTATAATCATAAATATCCTGAGTTGGAAAGGGCCCATCAGGATCACTGAGTCCAATTCCTGACCCTGCACAAAAGAGCCCAAACAATCCCACCATGTGCCCAATAAAACACTTGAGCTCTGTCACCTTGGTGCTGTGACAACTCACCTGGGGAGCTCATTCGAGTGCCCAACCCTCCTCTGGGGGTTTAGGTTAGATACTGGGAAAAACCATTTCCCAGTATCTAACCTAAACCTCCCCTGACACAGCTTCCTATGGCTGAAAAGGAAGCTTTTGAAATTTATTTCACAGTTAATTGAAAATACAAGCTCCCAGGCTAATCAATGATCCATGAAATATTTGACTACCCAGTGTGGGTTTTTTCTAGTTCTCTTGGATTTTATCTCTGAAATCTGGGGTTGGTTTTAAATATAGAAAACATAGCATGTGTAAATCACGATGAATGTTGTACTGTTAGTGTACAAAACTGAAGTAACAAATCTTTCGTGTTTCTTTTCCTTCTAAATCTTCATGTTTCAGATTTTGGCAAAAAAAGAAAAAAGTTAAACTTCATTCTAATAACAGTGTGAACTTCCCCTCCACGTGTCCTTGTGTTCCATTCTGTCAATAAGATACATTTTATATGTTACTTTGTTTCAGTTAGTCTGGGAAACAAGGATTTTAGAATGAATATCTAATTGAACCGTAATCTAATGTTTTTCTGTAGCCTATCCTGAACCTTTTTACTGCTTAATTTGTTCCCCTTTATTAAGTAACAATGATACCCCAAGTTAATTTGAAATGTCATAAAGGAATAATACTGAATTACCATGTGCCTTTCTTTTTTGTGAAATTCTCTGAAATGATAGGCAGCTATAGTATTTTATATCAATTTTTCACAAACGTAACTGTCCTCAAAATGTCTCTTGTGTCAAGTTCTTTCAAGATTAACTTTTATATTCTAATAAGAATGGAAGGCACAATTTCAAGTTAGACTTTTATGCCATTTTATTATGTATGAGCAATTGCTTGTGTATGGTTTTGTTACCTGGTCTGTTAAAACAGAACCTGTTTACAGCAGGATTTTGCATGTTATCAGAACTACAGCTCTGAAGTGAAATGTTCACTAACATAGCCTGCACTGTACTGTGTTCAGGTTGGAGAACTGGGAGGATGCCTTTCAGGTCATCCCAAGTGCTTTGAGGTGCCACCTCTCCTGTTTGTCCCTCTCCCTTCTTCCAGCAATATGGCTTGTAAGGAAGGTGTCTATGATACTGCTCATTGGCCAAAAATCCTTTTGTTGTCAGCTGCATGTAACAAGAGAAAATCTGAAGTGTCTTAATTGTGTTTTGGCCTGTGTACCACACTAGGAGATGTAAAATGCCCAAAAATTCCTATTAAAATTTGTGTCTTGGTAGATGGTACCTTATTGTGGTACTGATGTCTCGAGCTACCCTATTATTCCATCTGTCTCTCTGCCATAGAATTTCCTTATTCTCTCAAGATTTCTGTTTGTCACATGACAACTGCAGCTGAGGGTGAAATGGGATACAGTAGCACCTTTGGTGAAAACTTGAAGAGCTCATTGATGTGGCCTTTCATTTGGCAAACAGGGTTTTTTTTGAAGTACTGCTAGAAGGAAAGTGTTTTGCTGAACTGGAACATCAACTTGTTTGACTCTCTTGTCTGACTCAGCGAGTTAAGATTTCTTTCTGAGCAGGAAGGGCTATGCTGCGATAAAGTACCTGAATATCTGTTTTGGCAGCTGTTGTCTGAAGCTTTGGCTAGGCAACATATTTTAAAAAGGCTTTTTAACCATGACAGTCCAAACAAACTTCTTATTTGAATAATTAAATCCTATGTACAGAATCACAGACTGGTTGAGGTTAAAAGGCACTATACTGGATCCTCTGGTCCAGCCTCCCAGCTCAGGTATGATTTTGCCAGAGCACACTGTACAGGGTTGTATCCAGATGGTTCTGGAATATCTCCAGTGAGGGAGACTCCACACCCTCTCTGTGTGATCTGTTCCAGTGCCCAGTCACTGCTCAGGAAAGAATTTTTTCCTCATGTTCAGGTGGAACTTCCTGTGCGTCTGTTTCTTCCTGTTGCCTCTTGTCCCATTGCTGGGCACCACTGAGCAGAGCCTGGTCCCTGCTCTGACCCCTCCCTGCAGGCACTGACTGACACTGATGAAGTCCCTTCTCAGTCATCTCCTTACAAGGCTGAACAGTCCCAGATCCCTCAGTCTTTTTGAGGCATCTCATAAGGAGGATGCCCCAGTCCTTTCATCATCTTTATCACCTTTAATAGGTGAAGTTTTTCAGGTAGCAATTTGACTTGAAAAGCAATCAAGGCTTCTTGCTGTCCTGTTGGGCCAGTCTTGGCCTGAACATGAGTTTGTTGGCAAGGTGTCTCCTCTGCGTGACTTTTAAGAGGAGCATTGAGAGATTAGTTCAGCTTCCTGTGCAATTAGGGCAGAGGCACATGGGGGGAAGAGGCAGCACCACCCATAGATGTTGCAGTGGTGCACATTTTGTGTCTGATTGTGGGAATTCATAAAATTAGAGGGTTGTGGGAAAGCTGCAAAAGGCAGGCCTCAGAGATAGCAGAACTGTGATTAGAGCTAAGCAGTAGCCATAAGATAGGTCAGCAGAAAAATTATATAAGAAGTAGAAAAGTAAGGACAAATAGAACAATGGTCTGTGTATTAACGCTTGTCTAGAATAACTCCCAGAAAAGCTACAGAAAAGTATATCTAGTGAGATATTAGGAAGTTCTAAGCATAATAATGGAGCTCTGTGCATTGTGTTTTAAGGCTTACAAGCAGGTATTGTATTCGAAATAAGCAAGCATTGTTTTAACCAAAGGTACGTGTGCTTATAGTGGTTGGATAGAACGACTGTCAATGTGCTTTTGCTTTGTGTGATTGGTCAAAAAACTTATAAATAAGTTGTAACATTATAAAGTAAGTTATAACATTAAGTTCTTGGTCTGCTACCTGGGATGTGAGCTGATAGAATCTTTCCACTGTCATAGCCATGTAATGAGACTGGTGCTGGAAAACAAAACAACTCAAGGCACGTTCCTATCAGTCCCATCCCGTTTGTTATTTGTACATAACCCCCAGCCAGAGATATCTGTTCTCCACTTTTAGTTATTAACACCACTAGAGGCCTATCTGCAAGGCTGCATTGCTGCTGACGTCAGAGGAACTGCACAGCATAATGCCAATTTTCATCTGCTCTTTTCAAAGTTTTTGCTCCTGATTTGCTAACCTGTTATTTAAAGCTCTTTGCTTCCCTGTGTTGTGTGTAACTCTGTCCAAATGGAATTTGAGTTCTCCTGAGCACTGCCCACTTCAGCTAACTTTTGTTAGCTTAATGTTTTCTCTGTGTGGAAACTCATAAGATACATTTCAGCTCATATACATATTGTCAAATATGTATGTAAAAATATATAATGCACTGATCTTCCTTAATATCGTTCTTGTTTGGTATTATGCATTTGGGATAGATGCTTTGGCATTACATTTTTTTCAGTTATGGCTTAACTAGACCCTTTTGACTAGGGGCAGAAATCTGCAAAGGATTTAATTATAAAAATAAGCTTTTATAGACCTTTTAGATATATTACAAAATATTCCACTCCAGTGGTTTATCTTGGTTTATTCCCTCTTAGTTAGTCATCCTTTCTGTAGGCCTACAATATGATATATTTAGTGTTCTTGTAGAGTTTGATGTATTCCTTACTGTTGCTCACTTTACTCTAAAATCTATTTACTCTCTCAATTACTTTTTTATCTGTTGGTGTGATACGAGATACTTGAATTTAAAAAAAAAATCTTCCTTCTCATACTGGGGATTAGACTATGACACTATGCAGTGTTTCTGAGCATAATTTCCATGCAAGTAGCAAATATTATTATACGTCACTCAGTATTTACAAGGAACATATTGTTCATATTATTCCTTAAGGTCAGGATTCAGTTCTCAACAGAACATGATCTTACCTGTTAATTCTGACTTGGCTTTTGTACATAATAACTCATTTACAACAAAGAGAAAAAAATGAAACAGGTTGGAATTAATAACTTGATAAAATATGAACATCTTCTGCCAGGTAACATTTTCTCTTGGTAACTACTGTTGTGTTCCCTGAGTTAATTCTTACAATGAGAACTGGAGAGAATCAGAGGGTGAGTTTTTTTGTAGGTATTAATATTTATATAAAATATTTATGTGGCATTGCACATTCACAGAAACTGTTGACTTTCTTTGAATGCAGAAAGTATGTTACAGGGACTTCTGTATTATTGAGTGCACTCATGGGAGGGTTAGTGACAATACAGAGCTTTTGTTTCTTAGTTATCCGGAGCAATTCAGCCCCATCATTAGTAACAGTTTCAACTTTGACATCCTACCCTTGGAGGTAGGAGAGTTGGAGTCTTGATGAACAGAATCCAGTCCCCTTTCCTCTCTTGGTGTGTTTAACGATAGAAGCCAGAAACTGTATTTGTATTGTGCTTCTTTTAGAAACAATTTTTTTAATACCTGGAGTGGGTCCAAAAAATTTGCATACCCAGTGAGGCAGGTCATTTCTCTAATCGAATGTACTGTCCTCCTCATTAGGCAGCCTGTCTTCTCCTCACTGATAGAATATGCTAAACAAAACCAGTGCGAAAAAGAAGCCCTGAGGTGTGGTATTTTTACTTCCTTCCAGGCAGAGTATGGCTGTGAGTACTGTACAGCCAGGAGCCATTACAGACAGAGGTCTACAGCACAGTTTTTCACTGTCTTGGTTTACAAGACAGGCGTCTGCTAGGGAAGGCAGAAAAGTCTCCCTTGGAATGGAGTATATAAACCCCCTCCCTCCAAATGATTAGAATTTTGAAATTAAGGGGCTCTCAGGCAAAGATATGTGAACAGGAATAACAGTTCTTAATTAGCATGTATAATAAAGTAAACAAACAACAACAACTACATTATTATCAACAAACAGAACCCGAACCCAGTCTCGGCCTTTTTCGGCTGCGGCATGTTCCCCTTTGTTGCAGTTCCGGTTGCCCCCAACGCCGTCTCTTTTAACCTGCCCCCCTTCTCCAGGTATGTCTGTCCTCCCTGAGAGAAACTCACAAAAACCAAAAGAGTTTCCCCTCCCTGCCCATCTCAAGTACCCAGCCATCAGTGCTTCTTAGCAACACAGTGTAATAAAGAAAGAACAGAAAAAAACCCAACCCCAACATTTACCCAACTAGGACTGCATCCATGAAAACCATAACATTCCAACTTGGATACAAAGATGTTACAAGAGGGAGATGGTGTTGCATACCTTGCTAAAGTTAAGTTAGATGGTATGTACTGCTCTGTTCTTAACTCACCAATTTTGCTGTTTCATCCTAGAAGGCAAGTTAGGTTGATCAAGCACAATTTACCATTGTTAGATCTGTTTTGGCTGTTGCTAATCATCATCATCTCCATGTGCCCAGAAATGGCTTTCAGTAGAACTTGGTTAATGATTTTCCCAGAAACTGAAGTGAGGCAGCCTGTAATTCCCCAAAGTGTCTTTCTTGCAATGTGGTTGCAGCTTCTGCATTTTCCAGACATCAGGAAAAACTCCCTCACATTCTGTGTCTTAGAATATGTAAATCAGTCAGGTTTGGCTTTAAACCTTTTATTTTAATCTGGTTTATAAACCAGAGAACTTAAAACTGCTAACCATGAAGGTGTTTTTTGGAAAACTGGTAGCCATATGATAGCCATAGACAAGTTTCAAGTTCTCTATTGCTCTAATACTTAAAACCTGGCTTACTAACCATTCAGAACTGTCCTTAACATGAAGAAATGGCAGTGTTTATTAGTTGTCTGTTGCTAGGAATTAGTATTTGATTTCTAAAAAGTGTTGCTGGCTGAATGCTGATTGTGATATTGCATTCAGTCTGCGTGGCTACTGCTTTTATCTTCCTTGAGTTACATGTGCCAGTAGGCTCTTCTCTTTCTCCCAAGCTGTCCCATCCCTGCTGAGCTACCAGACCACACTGTCATTCTTCCTAAGAGATGGGTAAACACTTTGCTTTGTATAGAGCAAAGTATTGTTTTGTCAGGTAATTGTCAATTTGATAGCTTGTAAACTTTGCAAAGCCTCAGAGTAGTTTTTTGTTTTCCCATGTCACTGCTAATATGGCATAGTCCTTCTCTCATGAGTAGTAACAGTTTCAGTGAAAGTTTGGTCAGGACTCAGCAGTGTTACAGGAAGTGATTGCTTAGGGTGTTAATAATCAACAAAGTATTTCTACAAAGTTGATCTTCAGCTGCTGCTTATGGAGTTATTTATTTCAAATGCTCCTTCTAAGGTTACTTGTTCACTCATGATAGCCTTTGCACAAGATAGTATTGCAGAAGCATTTACTGCCTGAACTGGATTTTGTAGTAATTTCTGTTCTTTGTCAGAAGAGAAAGAAGGAGAGGAACAACTGGATTAAATTACTCCTGAAGTAGAAGGGATCAAAATTTTTATTTAAAAATGAACTATATCAAGGTGTTTGAGAAGGTGGAGCAGGGGAATAGAATCGAAATCTTGCTCAAGTAAACACATCCTTGTTTAAAATGTGTTATATTCCCCATTGAAATGTTGGCATTTGAAATGCCTTTTGATGATCAAACCTTCGATGTCTGAAGTATTTTCATTCTTTCCAACTATCTATGGTCATTACTCCCACTAGACATCAATGACAAGCAGGCCCTTCTCTAGCTGTACTCCTAATACCAGATGCTCTACTCTAATTACCAAGAATTGTCCGTGAGAAACATCTCATCATTTAATAATGCAAAGCACAGCAGGATTACTGGTCCCAGTTGTACTGAATTATTCCTAAGCATTTAATCTTTGTGCCATCTTTCCATTTGATTGGTGTCTTTAGCAAGTCACTGGTATGAATACATAAGGTATTAAAGAATTCATTAATCCAAATTGCTTCTCACTGGATGTTGTTGCCATTTCAGAGCCCATTTGCCAAGTACATCTTACACAGTGAAGTGCATTAAGCATCCCTTCAGCCAGAGGGAGGGCACAAAATTTTAAACTGGTTGGAGATTTGCATTTGCAGGTCTTGCTACAAAACATGTGTGCTGCCTGCTGTGAGAGGGGGAGCAGGAACACTAACAGCTGGTGTGCAACTCATTGTGCAGCTTAGCAGTAACAGAAAGTGATGTCAATAGCTGGAGTGCTAAAATTAGTGCATTTGGTAGCATTCATGAAGCCTGATATGTTCTGAAATTCAGACACAATTTCATCTTTTGAAAACCTGAAGACAACTGGGAGGGAAAACATTCACAAATACAAGATTCCTGAAGGTTTGGAATGTATCTGCTCTTTAGAAATACCACTAGGTTTTATTTAGTGTTTATATTTAAATATAAGGAAGGGCACTAAAATGGGTCATGCAGTATCAGTCATCTTTATTAAATCATGGTATATAGTTTTGGTAATAATTTCTATAAAGGTTCTTAGAAATGTTTTTGTTTTTTTAAAAGCTGCTGTCTTTCATTTGTGGAAGTTCAGTCTTGACATTTGTGGAAACCGACTTCATTAAAAATTCACTAAGTACAGAGAAGTGTGCCTTGAATAATCCGATTCCTTTCCTACTATA
Source organism: Tangara arthus (assembly GCA_035584835.1). NCBI lineage: Eukaryota > Metazoa > Chordata > Aves > Passeriformes > Thraupidae > Tangara > Tangara arthus. Next base: position 13,619,653 of record JAWMQZ010000001.1, read on the forward strand.
GAGTTAGCATGTGCAAGCAGGCTCTTCTATTTTCCCCTAACTTGAGTTGTGCCATGCTCTGCTATTTATTGTCCTGCCTGACAGTGCTGTACAGGAGCTCATGAAAAAATGTGTAATTGGAATAAAACTAAAGTACACAAGTATGGGGAATAAAGGGAATCTCAGTAAAGTTGGAAGAGTACAACATAAGAGGCAATTAATATTTTGAGATGCAAAACAGATCAGCAAAAAATCAAAGTGTACTTTATATAAAAGAAGAGCCTGAAAGTGATGAAGAGAATGCATTTCTGCAAAATAATGTTTTATTTTATACACCACCTGAGGCTTTTTCTTAGTATCTGTCGTTTTTTTAATCAACAGTATCTCAGCACTAGACTGATGATGCTAGCATAAAGACTTTCAGTGGTGTATAGTTTGGAGGGCCTTGACAGCTGGCCTGCCAGCAAAGCTGAGTTAATAGAAGAAATAACAGTTGATGATTTTCGAGTGTATCCATAGCAAGGAACAAGACAAGGCCATCAACATGGAAACAGATTAGAAAAGATACATGGAAATTTTTGTAAGCTAGACTACGTGCCTAAGTAGATGTGTATACGTGCCTTATTAGATTTCTATAAAACCTTTGCCAATTATATTGACGCTAATTGCTTTGCACCAATGAATAGAATGAGTTATTGTGATGTAGTTAATGACTTAAGATCACGCTTTGTTAAGAGTATATAAGCTGGAGAACACACAGAATAAAAACTTTTTTCTTCTTGGACCCTGATTACATGTGTGTATGTCATGTCCAACCTAACCATGACAATATAGATGTCATTTTTCTGTCCTGAGGATGAAGTAGGTCCTTTCTTGAGGTAATAACTAGTCCTTTACTAGGACTACATGCAGCACCCATACGTATGACATTCCTGTTTTCTCCTCTTGAGCCTTCCTGGGTTAGTGAGTCCAGATAGTGCTTTTGGCCTCTGGTGTGGAGGTACTTGGGAAATGTGCTTCTTTAGAAAAAAACCTGTGTTGGGGGTTTGGTTTCTTCCTTTTTTACTTACAGAATTTTTTCCTTTAAGTTGCTAGGAGACTAACTACTGGGTGACTATGGGTACTTAAAAGAGGTGACCAAGGTGGGGAGAGGAGTGTAGCATCTGGCTACACTTCTTTTTTTTCTGGGAGTTTCGCAGAGAGGAGGACGATACCGTGGGTTTTGGGGGCAGCTAAAGGGCGAGGTCCTGGGGGCAGCTGCTCTCTTGCTCTCGGCGTCGGAAGGAGGCCGGTCAAGCTGTTGCTTACCGCGGGGAGAATTCACTGTCAGCACTGGAGTCCAGTCCTGTGCTGCTTCTTCCTTTCTGTGGATGAGCCTTTGCTCATAAGAGCAGCCATTGGACTGGGATCTTATTGTCGCCTACCTCACTAAAGGAGGGACCTATCACCCTCTCGTGTGCTCGGGAATCCTGAGCTCGCCTCTTCCTGCCCTACTGGGAGCCGGGCTGCCGCTGTCCTGGCCCCACCGCTCCTTTGGCGCTGCTCTGGGTTTCTCTGCGCTGTAACCCCGCACCACCCTGCCCTGCCCTGCCGGGAGGTCCCGCTGCTCCGGCTACAGCCGCGGAGCTTCTGATACGTCTCACCCACCAGCCCAGGATTTTTGCTCATTCCTGCCATTCCAGCTTCGTGCTCCTTAGAGTTCTTCAGGGGCACCGGGTTCGACTGCCCCAGGGTTTTGTGAAGCAAAGCCTCTCCTCCATCCCTTGACATCTCGGCCGAGAAGGCTGTCATGGGATTCTTGGTTCTGTTTGTTGTTAGTGCCATAATTGTTGTTTGTTTGCCTTGTTATACATACTAGTAAAGAACTCATTTCTTTGCCTGAGAGCCTCTTAATTTCAAAATGATAATAATTCAGAGGGAGAGGGTTTACCTTCTCCATTCCAAGGGAAGCTCCTGCCTTCCCTAGCAGACACCTGACTTTCAAACATAGACAACCTGTCTTGCAGCCAGTGCCCTAAATACCTTTTGTGTCCATGTTCTTATACTTTGTTTTCCCTGGCTGACTCGGCAGGTACTGACTTTGAGGTCCTGGTACGTGCTCGGTGATGGCTTTTGTTAGCTAAGCACTATGAAAAGAAGGAGATGTCGAGAACAAAAGGCGTTGGGTAGATTTATACACTGGATGACAGAGAATTGCTCTGTATTAAAGCATTGTCAGAAAAATCTTACCTTGCTGAAAGGAACATACCCAGATATCTGGAGTCTTCTGCACCATTTTGGATATAGGAAGTCCTCAAGATATGATGTGTGGTTCAGAAATTGTTTGGTTCTTTTCCCTTTTGTTTTGTATTTCTTGCAGTCTTGCACCCTGCATGTCACCCTAAGTACTTGACAGGGACGTGTGCACTTCATTGTGGAAAAGAATTCTACCTGTTATGGAGGAGGAGAAATATTTATGAACATTTCAGGTTTTGTTTTTCATGACAATTTTCAGAGACAGGGAGGTCAGGATACTCTTATCTCTTTGTCCCTTGCACTTCTTTTCCAGGCTGAGGTGGTCAGTGTTTTAAGGAACATTTCTGTGTTTCTTTTACTGCACCTTGCTGTACAAAGCTATACAGAGACAGAATGTTTTGCAAACAGAATGGCAGTGGCATGTAACAGCAGGGATAGAACTGCATCTCTTAGGCAGTACTGTGTAAGCAGCCTCTGAGGGCATGTGGTTTGTTTCAAGTAAAAGTGGTGTTATCTTTGAAGGTACCACTGTCCTATATTCCTCCTGGATTTTTTTTTCCTGCTGGATTGTGGCCAGAATTCTGCCCAGGGTTCTTGACAAAATCGTAGTAAATCATCACAAAATAGTTGCATTAGGCCTTTAATGTTTCAGATCTGTTCCATAGAATTTTCTGGTACTGTTCTTTTATCAGGCTTATTCTTTTATGTGAATTTTATTGACTTTTCTGAAGATCAAATAATTTCCAGTAGTTATTTGGTTATTCTACCCTCCCATTTGAGTAGCCCAGTTAATTCCCTCTTATTCTGGATAGAGCAGTCTTTTCTAACTTACCTTGGCTTTCAGCACCTTCCAACTTCTTATGGCTGGCTTTATTTATAGCACTGCAGTAGACCTGTTTTAGCCAGACATACTGCTGTCAGTTTAGGGTGGGACCTGGAATCTCAAAAAACCAACGTCCCTACTTGATAAAACACCAAAACTTGCCGCCTAGTACTCTGCAGCAAGCATCCACTCACAGCATCCTTCACTTTATAATATTTTTTTACCACTGCAAGCAGCTATGCTTCAGTCACCAATGTGTTTAGCAGCCTTCCATACCAGCTGAGCATGTTCTCTTACAGATTTGTCAGGCAGAGTTACTGCCAGAATGGAGTGGAAAGGAAAAAGTGGATCTGAAGAGTCTGCTGGGGCTGTAGAAAGAGAGGGGAAGAAGCATTAAGCAATTAAGTGCAGTGTGGGAGGAGAATAAAAAGGTTTTACTTGGGCAGAATCATGTAAAAGCTCTGTGACTGAGGCAGGATGGAGTCAGACCATCCAGACTTCATTATTCCTGCTGTTTTCTAACTCAAGAATTCCAATAAATTAGGCAGGATTATGTAACTGTGAGGGAAGGGGTTGTGCTTGCAGCAAATTCTCATTTGTGGGACAAGCATTGCAGATATAACACGTGCCAAGGAATTAGAAGGGAGAGCAACTCAGTCCAGAAATTTGTCATCTTCCCAAGGTGAATTTTGCAGCCTGCATTTGGGCCTGTTTCTTGGTAAATGGTGTTTGAGAGGCAAACTCTTGATTTGTGGTGCAGGGCAAGCAAGTTTGCTAGCATGAACGGTGGGTACCTAGAGGAAGAAAAGTGAAGGGAAAATCCATCAGGAAGCCTTTTTTGAGGTGACGTTTGCTGCTGATCACACTGATAACTTCTGGGATGGTGTTTTTTTACTTTGTAGGCCTTAAAGGAAGGTGGGGCAGGAGCAGGAATCCATGTGCCATGATGCTATGGTAATGGGCTTTATCACAACTCTTTGATGTTGCATTACTGAGCAGGAAAGGGGCAGAAAAGACATCTTACTGAATTCACAGCAAAATTTTTCCTCAAAGATCTGGGAAACAAGTAAAAAACGTGAGAGAAGTAAATGAACTTAAAGTTGTAATAAACTGTTGAGGTGCTGTGGACTTTTGAAGAATGTTTATTTGCTTTGTTTCTAAAGATGCCAGTGTGTGGTGATGTGCATTTGAATCTTCTTGCATGTAAACACATATATCTGCTAGTGGTGTCATGCATCAAATCTGATCTTGTGTTCTGTCTGGGAAGTAAGACAATTATATCAGAAAATTCTGTCAGGCAACAAAATAGCAAAGTGAGCTGAAATTCCATTTATGTCTCTGATGGAAGAACTATAGAGGAAGGAGGAGGAAGGTTTGAGAAATAACCTTTTTTAATGCATGGTACTCTATGAAAATGAAGACCTAGTACGCACTACAAATTAATTATATGTATATTTCTACATACATAGTTAATTGTTTTAGTCCAGTCAAATGTACTTTGATGGATTGTACCTGAAGGATTTTAGCCCTTTGACTCTAGAGTTCTGTGTGAGGTATTTGGAGCTGCCAAAAATCACAGTAGATGGTGTGATATATCAACACTGAAGCTTCTTGTGGTGCACATGCAGATATTCCAGAAGGGTTCCCTTTACCTTGATCTTGTGTCCTAAGCATGTTGCATGTTGGGTACCATCTCAGTGTTTGTGGAAAGTACCTTAAATGTCATGATTTCATAGCACCATTCTAAGAGCATCAAGATGATACGGTATAGTACAACTAGAATTATCAGTCAGTTCTTAATCCAATAGGAGGGCTTTACTAATCCCAAATAATTGCCTTTTGTAGCCTAGAACAGTGGGGGTATTTTGCTTGAGAGTCATTGTATCAGAGTGTATTTTTTGCTATGTGTGATGGATTGGTACTATGCCTGCTAAGGAACAGAACAATAGCACTGCCCCCCACCCTCTCCACCCTCCAACTATAGCTATGGAAAAAAAAAATTCTTGTTACTTTAAGGATGAAGGGTAAATATTGAGATCAGTGTTGGTTTTGTGTCACTGTGGTGCTCAATAATAGAAGATGCAGGACACGCTTTTATGGTGCAAAGAAGAAAAAGATTGATCCTGGTTTATTTCACATGCGTCTATTTATAAGGTTTTTAAAGAACATCCCCTGTCTATCCCCAATTGGTCAGTAACAAGTTCTTACCCTGTATTAATTGTTCACTCAATTGTTCACAGTGTGTATGTGCAGAAAAAGTTGTTTGTGAGAGATAGTTTTCATTTTTTCTATCTAACAGTGTAGAGTTTATACAGATGGCTAGTGTTTATCACAGTCCTAGAGCTCTTTCTCAGGGAAAGGAGGTTGTTTTCCAGAGTCTTAAAGTTTATCTCAAGGAAAACAAGTTGTTTTTCACTGCTGCAGAATTCTCTTCTCGCAAAGAGCTGTCAACTTTCTTATGGCTTGAGTCAGGATTCGGTTTGTAGGCCTTTGGCCTTGCTGTTTCACCAGCACAGTTTTGGCCAAGCCTCTGGAAGACAGAAAAGTTGCAGATATTCCCACTCTATGCACCAGAGGCGGATGTGCAGGTCATGCTGTCACTTCTGCTCCTGCCCTTCCAATTCAGGTCTACATTGCTGTCTGTCTGCAACGCTGTGGGTCTCTAACTGAAATTCATGTTACAGGCCACAGATAAAATGAGGGAGTGGGAACAGTTTTGCTACAGAGCTGTTTTTGGAGGCAGTGTTATGGGCAGGAGTTAAGCCTCTTCTCATCAGAGAAATATAGATGTTTCAGGCTGCTGAGGCACAGACAAACTTTATCAGCACTACCTTGCCTTCATGTTGGCTGATGGATGGGTTTATGGAGAGGCCTGTAACTTCCATTTAAAATTAAATTTGAAGTTTAAGAACTCTACAAATCCCTTGTTTACTCTAGGCTGTTTAAGTCCTTCAAACTAGAATGAAGACCTTTAACTGTGTGGCTTAACATGTGCCATGCTGAGCTCAGAGGACAGCCATGCCAGGGGCTGGGCACAGCAGCAAGCTCTCCTTCAAATCACATTTTGACTGGCACAACCTCTTCTCTTCATCTATAGGTACTGAGTCTAATACAGGGAAGAGCACTATGGCTGGTTCATTTTATTGCTAGATAATTGTGCTTACTAAACCATTTTATTGAAAAATTTTTAAAGTATCCAGGTGCTTTGCATCTTCTCTGCTTTTCTGGACTTCTGAAGAAAAGAAAAAACATTTTCAAGAAAGCATTGTTTCTTTGAACTTCGGGCCAGTGCATTTGGCTTGCTCTCTTATGCAGATTGCAGCTTACTTTTAATTACCAATGTTATAAATGAGAAAACATAAAGATTTAAGTAAACATGACACTTCATAAAAATTCCTAAAGCTACATATCTTCTTAAATAGATGTAATACTGTATGCATAACATAATACATACCAAAGAAATGTGACTGTGTGAGCACAAGAGGTGGCAGAGGTGTTGGAGCTGGGGAGCAGGGCAGAGCAAAGCCCCAAGACAGCAACACAGAAAAGGGGTTGATCTGTTCCTTGGTTGGCATCATGCCAAGTGTAGGATGGCTCTGGATAATCTATACGAAGTCACAGGGAAGTGACACATTTCTCTGAATGTTCTCAAATATGTACTGTGCAGGCTCTTGAGCTTGTAAATTTGTTTTAGCAAGGCCTTTGTTCTCATTGGTGACATGAAAATGAAGCCTTGAGCCCCAGACCCTCAGCATGTGCACTGCCTCTTCATGCAAAATTTAACACAGGCTTTGTTTGAAAGTACTTCTCTGAACATGCTTACTTTTTGGTTTGGAGCCCAGCCATCTGCTAGAAGGTGTTTGGTTTTGTAATGGATTTTCTTTCATTACCTTTATCATCTTATCTTTGCTTTTTTTCTCTTCAGTGTTGGTGGGATCTTCACATTTCATCTATGGAGTGGCTGGAAAATCTACTGATCAGGACCTTATCTCACACAGTGCTTTTATTTTGCACTACTTTGCTTTGATACCTTCCATTACACAGATAGGGCAATCATCTTGTTAGGAGCATGCAGACTTACTGAGCCTTTTTCTTCCTAGAGAAGATGTTGGAGGTTAGGATTTTTTCGTTTTTTTTTCACTCGGAAATTTTCTCCCATTTGTTGCCTAAGAGATTGCAACAATGAATACTTAAGAGAAAAAATATATGGCCACAGGAGAGAAGGTGCAGTTGGTTGCAGTCTCTTAGCTGAGGAGTGAACTTGGTAGCTGGGGGACTTTCCCTTGGAAAGTGCAGAGATACCACAAGATTCTGGCTGGGGGTCAGCGGTTGGACTCAGTCCCCTCTCCCTGTTTGGCTCTCTGGATCGGAGTGGAGTCAGTTGTGGCTTTGGTGACGGACTGCTGCTGCCCAGGGCATTCACTGTCACTGCAGAGTTTTTGCCCTTCACTGCTTCTTCTGGGTGAGCCTTTGCTTGCAGGAGCAGCTGCTGAACTGGAGCCTTTTCAACACCCGGCCTCACGGGTAAGAGGGCCCTGACTCCCTCCCCCTCTCTGGAGGAAGCGTCTCCCAGCTGCTTGCGGAAGCCTGTCTGCCATTGCCCAGCTCTGCTGTTTCCTGCTGCTGCTTTGGGCTTTTTGCTACGCTTTAACTCCATGTCCTCCATGTCCTCCCAGAGCCCCGTGGCTCCTGTCACAGCTTTGGAGTCTTTGCTACACTTTGTTTTCCCACACTCGGTGTGCTTGCCTCTGCTGTTCCGGCCTGCTGCTCTGAGGTTCTGCTACAGTCCATTTTGCCACCCGGAGTGGCCCTGAAACTGACTACTGCCTGTGAGCTTGCAAAGAAGGCGCCTTTCCTTGGGAAGGAAGGCCTCTTTCTCTGGAAAGGAAGGCCCTTTCCTTGAGAAGGAAGCCCTTTTCTTTGGAAAGGGAGCCCCTTTCCTTGGGAAGGAAGGCCCTTTCCCTGGGAAGGAAGGCCCTTTCCTTGCCCTCCCTCTGCTGGAGCCGTCATTGCTATGCGCAGAGGCGGCTGAGCCCGCCCCACAGCGCCCCCTACAGCTGCAGGGGAATCACCTGCCCTGCCCGGCCGGGAGCCACCAGCGCCCCTGCTGGCCGTGACCGGAACTGCACCAAAGGGGAAGGGCTCGACAGCTGAGAGAAGGGGGTTTTATTGTTTATTGGGTTTCTGGGTTTGTTTCTTGTTCCTACCATTGCTACTGTTTGTTTGTCTTGTTATACTTATATACACTAGTAACAAACTGTTAATCCTTCTCCCATATCTTTGCCTGAACGCCCTGTAATTTCAAAGTTGCAATAATTTGGAGGGAAGGGGTTCATATTTTCCATCCCAGGAAGGTTCCTGCCTTCCTTGGCAGACACCTGTCTTTTAAATCAAGACAGAAGATTTTAAAGATTGTGTGACTGGTAACATTCACTATAATTCCAATTCTTTTGTTACAGGTTGTTTCTTAATTATATTCTTAGTATTTGCTGTGTTGAAAAATGAAATTTCTGGACCAGAACTTCTGGTCTTACAGCAAAAAATCTGTTGTTGTTCCAAGAGTATTTTTCAGATTATAGAATGTCCTTGACTGAAATAAAGTTACTTAATATTAAAATGTAGCGTTATAACGTCCAGCAAAACTGTTTTTGAACAATGTGAGCTGGTAACCTGTTGTGATACACCAGTATGGGGCAATAAAAGAAGCCTGCTACAAACACTATGGACAACTGGACATCAGGAGGGGGGTTACTGGCGTTATGGGGGCAAAGATGATATTTCTAAAATTAAATTAAAATGTGACTTACCATGTTGACACAATACATGTTGTGGTGATGTGCAGTTAAAAGTGGAAAGTTAAGCAAGAAGCACTTTGCAGGATGTTGAGCAGGATGTTGGGAGCCTTCAGCTAAATGAGTGATGGGCACATGATGGTGAGTTTTAATGTGGTAACACAGCCTCTACTCAGAATTCCCCTTTAGGGCTGTTTTCTCCAGATGACCAGACACCCATTAGCCAGCAGGGTCTGGTTTTAACCAGCCCTTCTCTGCAGAAGTAGGTGGGCAGATACTGGAACAGAAGTAGCTGTAACACTGGTTTGTTGGATAACCTGAGAGAATGTATGAATTTATAAACTCATCAACAGAAAAATGGTGTCATCATGGTTTATTATTAGAGTACCTCTGCACAGGACATATTTCCAGCTGTAATCAAAATACAAGAGATACTGTAGAAGGCAGAAAAGTACTGTGAAATAGTGATAAATATAAGGCAGACAGAGGTAGTGTTGTTGGTGGTAATGATACCAATGCTTTGTGGTTGGTACAAATTTTTCAAACCCCCCCATCCATGGTCTGGTCAGGGTTTACCCTGACTTGCTGGGGGATCAGGGGCAAGGTGCTGGTAAGGACAAGGGGACAACGTGGGGCCAGGGAGGCTTTTAAGGCAGTGCTGCCACCTAGGGAAGTGCTGATCCTGCTTAAGCAAAACAGGCCGGGTGTTGAGGACCAACCCAATATGATGCAAAGTCAGTATATTGCTGTGGTGGAATTAAAAATATTACTGGAGTTGAATTTGGCAGTCCCATTAGCTGATAGTAGAAATTACAACCAGCACTGGTCTGGGTTGCTCCATCAGTCAAAGAAATGTAGTAATGCACAGCTCTCTCTGTCGTGGTATGTACTGGCAAAGAAAAGTAGTATTACAGTTTTTCCTTATTTTTAGAGCCTCTCTTCGGATGTGCAGGATTGCTCTCCCTTCATGTGTGCTTGTTTTCCCAGTGTAATCTGTGGGTTACTCACTCAAAAAAGCAAAGAATCCTAGAAATCTTATTACTTGGCATAATTGAAAGTTAAACAAGTACAGGAACAATACAGGCTGAAGCTTGCCTGCAAGCCTAAAGTGCTAGAAGTGCTTCTTTCTGACGGATTTATGTTTCTGTTAGATTACTCTCTCTAAGCAAATGAAACATTTCAGTTGTCAAATGACTTCAGTCGAGTTTGTCAGACTGCTACTTGAACATTGATTTATTTTAAAAAGAAACAAAAAAATAGAACAGAAGTTTAAAGCTTTGCGTTTAAACTTCAGTAGTAATTATCGTGAAAGGAATGAAAAAGGTTTCTAGAACATTAGCTCTGTGTGTGTCTAAATAATGGATAGATTTAAATTTTATTTGTAATAAAAATAGAATTGAAGGCAATAGAAATCACATGAAAAGTTGCAAGTAATTACTATTGCCTAGATTTTCACACACCTAATTTACTATAATTCTTTATATTGAAGGAGTATTACCATGAGCAGCCATCCTTCTCCCCAGGTCCTCCGTTCCTTCCAAAAGACAGAGGAGGGCTTGTTCCAATGGATTGTTTATTTCTATGAAATTCAGCAATTGTTTGCAACATGGAACCTCATATGAAATGAGAGTTTGGGTTACTGTGAGGATGCTGTTGCCTTATTTTCAAGCAATATGATTCTGTAAAGCAATGCACATTTTCTGTATGCTAGTCAAATTAACACTGTATCTTCACTGACATCTGAACATCTACTATTTCTGTAGTGTATTGTTATGAGTTGGTTGATATCATTAGATGCTCAAAACTTAATGTGCTTTATTTTAAATTATTGCATACTCATGCATACTTTTAATGACACTGCAACCCAAGCTGCCTTGCCCAGAACTTTGACCATACAACTTTCCATCTTCCATTTGGTGGATGTAACTTGGTGGTACATCCGATTGTGTTATTTTTCACAGAATCATGGAGTGGGTCAGTTTAGAATGGACCACAGAGGACCATCTGGTTCAACATCCCTGCTCAAGCAGGATCATCCCAGAGCACAAGATTGCATCCATGTGGTTCTGGAATATCTATAGTGAGGGAGATTCCACGCCCTCTCTGTGTGATCTGTTCCAGTGCCTGGTCAGTGCCCAGGAAAGAAGCTCTTCCTCATGTTCAGGTGGAACTTCCTGTGTATCTGTTTCTGCCCATTGCCTCTTGTCCCATTGCTGGGCACCACGGAGCAGAGCCTGGTCCCTGCTCTGACCCCTCCCTACAGGCACTGACAGACACTGATGAAGTTCCCTCTCACTTGTCTCTTCTCAAGACTGAACAGCCCCAGCTCCCTCAGCCTTTCCTCATAAGAGAGAAGCTCCATCCCTTCATCATCTCTGCAACCTCCACTGGAGCTGCTCCAGGAGCTTCATGTCTCTCTTGCCCTGAAGAGCCCCAAACTGGACACAGCACTCCAGATGTGCCTCACCAGGGCTGAGTAGAGGGGCAGGATCACTCCCTGACCTGCTGACAATGCCATTCCTGATACATCCCAAACTACTATTGAAGATCTACAAACAATTCCTTTTCCTTGTTGTGCATAAAGGTGTTATATTAGCAAAAGTTATTTCTGATAGTTGTTTCCCTCTAAGGAAAAAAAGGCTTTTCAACTCAATAATTTTTCATTTGCACTCACTTCTCTTGATTCTGAAATAACCTCACATAAGTGGTATAAGTGCAATTTCAGCTTCAATGGACCAATACACAAAAAAATTTTAGACCTCTGAAGTTGTCTTGAAAAGATGTGAAATCTTGAGAGAAAAGAGTGATAAATTTTAGAAGATAGAGTAAACAGATCTTTGGTTTTCTAATAAAATATTTCTTAGTCCCACTAGATCTCTCATTTGACAGTTTTTGATATTTTTTTGATCTCAGGGAAAATATTTCATAGCTTATCACACTATTTGTCCTCATCCCCAGGTGCATTAGCACGCATTGCACGTCTCAGTAAGTAAGCAGGAAAAGAATTCTAAATCAAGAAGCTTAAGATGTGATATTACCCAGCACTTTGATTGATGGTGCCAAGGCTAGCACAGACTTTGTGTTTGTTCTCATCAAGCTCAATAAATTTAGAGTGGGTAACTGCAGTTTAACTGAGGAGTCTCTTGCCACCAAAGTATATCTCTAAAAAAATGAAAAAAAGTCAACAAACCCACAGAGAAAAACAATCAAAAGAACATCCTGTCACTGTAGGTAAGATGTTTGCTGCACTAATTCTTCCAAGGTTTTAACCAAATATCTCAGGACGCATGACACACTGTATCAGCAATATGCTCTTTATTTTCTCTGAGGTGACCTTTCCCATTGCAACCTTCAGAACCAAGATTTTCATGAGTCTTCTTGGTTGCAATTTAATTTATAATGACAATCATAATTAAATTTATCATTTTAAGCATTTAGTCCATAATTTTGAATTTGAATTTGAATTTGGCTGTGTTTGGGTCAGATGCATCTATGTGTAATTGAAATCCGTATATGCTGAACATTCTTCAAGTATGATTAGAGTTTTTAGTTCAGAAAGACTTAGGAAAAGTGCTTCAGAGAATAAGGAAGCTATCTTAGCATTTGCTTTCTACATATTGGGACTTCCTAGGATTCTTGTGGTGTATCATTTGGACTAGATTGGAGTATCCATTTTACCACAAAATTCTCAAAAATATCTTTTGTTCCAAATATTGTATAATCTTATGCCATGAGTCATGCAAATAGAAGAGGAATAATTATTCCTGGAAAATGGGCACCTGAAGAAATTAAATTAAACTCCATGTACTACACATGTGTTTACGTGTTGTTGCAATACAAGATAAGTGGGTCACATTCAAGGGCTCAACCCAGACATTTTCAAGTTCAATGCATTTATTGTCCTATTTTCTATCAGTGTATCTTAACATCATGTAGTCTTTTAGTCTAGAAGGACATAGTTTAAACCTAATGGAAAATTAAAGGTAAAATCTATTTATGCTTTTGAGTTGAATATTGGTATTTGCTAAAAGCCTTTGTGAGTTCCAATATTCTTTAGAATGTATTTGCCTTGTCAGGCAAAAGGTTCAGAGAGATGTCCTGGGGAGATTGAGTTATTCAGAAGATAATCACTACAGGTTCCTTGTTTTTGTATCACATTTGGAACTGTCAGTTACTTTAATTTCAGCAAAATAGTCAATGAAGTTTGTGTTCAGCTGAAAATATTCCCATTACTGTTTTCCAATTCAAATCAGAGAATGTAAGCAAGAACATGGCTACCCACAATTCAAAACTCTGGCTATGCTCTGAAGCCACTCAGAGGCAGGCAGCTCTGAGACCAGTCTTGCTGAAAAATTAGGACAGCTTTAGCATATAAACAGAAGGATATCTAGAATGTCAAACAAGCATAACTCCCATTTGTTTAATTCTTTCACCTTAGGATATAAAATGTCAACTAAACCCAGAAACTCTTTTACTATTGTCAAATATTCTTCATAGATGTAGGGTTCAATTTTGTACAGTACAGTGAACTTCAAATATGAATTCATTTGCTGAAATTAACTCTAAAATGCTAATGAAAAAATTGTTATATTCACAAATATATCACATCATTACAATTTCCACTCATAAATTATTCTGCAGTGTTTTAATATGCTTCTGACTGGTTCTTTTCAGAAATTCTTTTAGCTCAATTTACTTCTAACAATTTAGTCAAAGCCCTCAGGAATGCAAACTTAATTCCACAAAAAGATTTGGGGTAGATTTTGCATGCTGCTTTTGCATGCTTCAGCATGGCATTACATTAAAGGGATGGAGGTGTTTCTTTTGGCCTGGGTAGCCTGACATCCAGGCAGTCAATGCTACCCAGCCTGGACATTCCTTGTTCCTTTAAGTTGGAGGAATAGATGAAGTTGAGTGTATTCCTTGACCATAGGGGCAGTCTGGAGTACCAGCCTGGCTGGATACAGCTGCAGTGTGAAAAGAAGGCTGACAAATCTGTCTTCTCCCATGAGAATTTCCTTTGGAGATAAGAACTTGCTACTTAGTGAACACTTGGGGTTTCTAACTCTGAAAGCTCTAATTACTCTTTGCATCTTCCATCCAGTAATATAAAAGAAGGAAGTGGTTCGTTTAGTGCAGTCATAACCATGAAATGAAAGTAATTTCATGGATTTGATATGAACAGTAGAAACTAAAAGATCTGTTCCCTCACCTTCCCCCCAAAACTTTACCAGTGGCAAGCAGCTAGTAGATAGTTTAGATTGTAGATAGCAATAGAAGATTGTCCCTGTCACTAGGTCTTTCTTACAGGCCTGGTGATGAAGTGTCATAAAACTTTTGGGCTGATCTTGACTGGAATGTTTTCCTCCCATCCTTTCTTAGAGGCAGATACGGACTTCTTGGATTCCGGTGTACTTTAAATATGGCAAACTGCTCCATATAGATGTTAAAAATGTATTTGACAGAAAAGTATTTCCAACCATTCCTTTGTCATAACAGCTGTAAATAATCCAGTGCCTACCTACTATCTAGGTAATTACAGTTGCCCTAGTTTGTAGATATAAACCATTGCACAGGCAGATTTTAATCGCAAATTTTTACAATAAGAACTAGTATTTAAGAAATAATATTATCTACTTACTAGACAGCAGTGGATTAAATAAATCATAGTATTTAAATCTGTGAATTATATTGGCAACTCAGGAAATATTTGCAGCTCTGCATTTGCATTTGCTAAAACTTTCAGTGATAAGTCATTATTTAAAGTTAAACCCTGAAGAGCTGTTAAGATTGAGGGGCCGTTTTCTTTGTCATGACTAGCTTAGTTCTGGAATGGCTTATTACCATACATAATACTAATTAAATATCATGCCTCTGAGTCATCTTCTTTTCCCACTGGTTTGTTCCAGAAGAGATTTTATCTATAAAATGAGCTTGCACTATCATAGTTTGTTGAAATAAACTCCAGAAATTTGTATGACTCAAAAGTATCAAAAGTACAGCTGTTAGAGCCAAGTAATGCATTTTGCCAAGCACATGTAGCAGGGAATGATTTATGACAGAATTATCGAATAAGAATACATCCAGACCAAGACCAAGGAGTTCAATTGTTGTTTTATACAACATAGTCAACTTTTATTTGCTGATATTAAAAAATTGCACTCTTCTTCTGTGTAGTTTTACGGCTTGATTTAGTTTAAATGGAGTACTTGGGTAAAAATATTTAAAGAAACCACAAAGCAATCTTGAATTTCCAAGTAGTCTCTATGCTCCAAATTCCATTTATGATGAAATTGTAAAATTCCTAAGATATAAAATATTAAACCAGCAATACATAATTTCTGTGAACATTAATGGTTACATTCCTTCGTCCAGCAAGGTGTATCTTATGGGTGATATATTAGAATACTAAAGGCTTGAAGAGTAGCTCTTGTCATGAAAATAATAAATTTTATTTTTCATAAAGGTGTACTTCACCTTTATTAATCTACAAAAACCTAGTATATAATTTCAGTCTTGTAAAAATGTTTGAAGAGAAGCCTTCTCTTGGGTGATTTAAGTAAATACTTAAAAGTAAAATGGACAGTAAAATATACCTTAAAACATGCAGCCAAAGCGCTTGTCACTTAATAAAATTGCAAATGGCTTGTTTACAGCATCAGCATTCTCTGATGCTGATGTATTGATTAAGCAGTAGGTGTGTAAAAGTTCTGATAGTTGAGTTGTTTTCGTAGAGCCTTATTTTTGATGTGCATGAGCAGTTACTGTATACAGAGGGCTCTTAGATATTCCCCTTGCATAATGCAGAAGTGTAAAGTACCACACATGGGAATTGGATTAAAGGCTAAAGGCAGCAGATTCTGTTGCAAGTACAGCAGCTGAAATTGCAGGCAGTATTATCATGGCAACAGTATTCTCTAACTAGGATAATAAATACAAAGCTCTTTTCATGTCTTCTGAGCTCCAACAAAGTACTCAGCCAAGCTCTGGGGTCCCAGCTCAGGAAGGACATGAAAGTGTTGGAGCAAGGAGAGGGGAGGCCACCAAATTGATTAGGGGAATGGAGCACCTCTCCTATTAGGAAAGGCTGAGAGAACTAGGATTATTGAGCCTGGAAAAAAGAAGCTTTGTACTGACCTGACCCTGTTGAGTCAGGGGCAGATGAAATGACTCCATGGTTCAGAAGGCGAAAAAGAGAGATTTTATTAAGAGTTAGCATCCTTTTATAACCAGGGTCACTAAGGTGAAACCTGATTGGTCTCAAAATAAAAACCTTTCACACTATTCGTGAACTATGAATAACACACTCTGAAGGTACGTATCTATAAACAACATGAACAGAAAGAGAGGTAATAATTGTTCTCATTCTTCCTCTCTAAGTTCCCCAGGCCTGAAGCCTGGGAGAATTCTCTTCGACTGAACTGAAAATCTCCACACTGACCTAACTGGAGACCTCCAGTACCTGAAGGGTGCCCTCATGAAAGATGGAGGGAAACTATTTACAAGGGCCTAGAGCAACAGGACTAGGGGGAATGGCTTCAAATTGGTACAAACCTTCTCAACAGAGAGTTGGTTTAGATTATCCATTATGAGAAAGTTCTTTACTGTGAGAGTGTTCCAGCACTGGCACGGGTTGTCCAGAGAAACTGTGACTGTCCCATCCCTGGAAGTGCTCAAGGCCGAGTTAGATGAGCCTCTGAGCAACCTGGTCTAGTGAAAGGTGTCCCTCCCCAGGGCAGGGGTTTGGAATGAGATGATCTTTAATTTCTCCACTAACCCAGGCCATTCTATGTTTCAGTGCTTATGATTCCATGATAAGACATAATGATGCTGAAGATAAAAATGTTTTTATATGAGATATTGCACCTTGTCAAGATAATAAGGTAAAAATTTCCTGATTTTAACACCTTGAAGTTAAATTTAAAAATAAGAAAAACAAAACCAAACCATTGGTGCTTTTTTCCTGACAATGACACACATTACCTTATCTTTCCCAAATTGAAACCAAGTGGAAAGTGTTGCCACCTTAGCATTTTGTGAGATTCAGCATTGAAATGGACAGATCTGTCTTATTATGTACTAGCAGCTTTCCTATACTGTGCTCTAGGCAGGGGGAATGGCATGTGAACAGTGTTGAGATGACTCAGAAAGGTTGGTACCAGTATTATCTGAAAGAATAGCTGTCTGCTGACTGAGAAAAATGTGTGGATTTGATGTTGCAAGTATCTGCTACTCCTATAACTGGGTCTGAGCCAGTCAGCAATGTGTCTGCATTACCAGGAATAGGAATTTCTGCAATTCTCACTGTGCAGAAGAAATAATAGCAGTATTTAATGTAATTAATGTTGTTCAAGATTTTTGATGTATTGATTTTTAGGTAGTTTTTAGTGGATGCTTCTCAAACTTCAGGCAATTAAAAAAAAAAAAGAGTGACAAAATGGAAGAAAATGGTTTAACAAGATGTTGTATGGAGCATCCCATCAATGGTCTGTTCAAACCTTTGATGCATGTCATGGTTATATCTTTAGAAAACTTTTCTGAAAAAGATTTGTTTACTGTACACATCATACTTCTCTAAAAAAGTGGTAATTCTTTAAAAATATTAAGTTTGAGACCAGGAGGGGTTGAGGGCTTTCAGTAATCAGCAAAAATAAGGTAAGCAGACAGATATTTTGATGAGTTAAGGGCAGATTTAATACTACAACCCACCAATTATACAGATACCAAAGAGATGGAAGGATTTGAGCAATATCTGAAAGAATTTTTGTAAGTTTTTAGCTTCCTACTTAACAACAAAATGCTAGAATCTACCTTTGCACAAATACATATATATATGAGTTTTGCAAGAGTTTACTGAAAATTAGGGGGTGAGGGAAATGGGGTTTTGAGATTGACTCTGCTGTCAGTGCTGTGTGATTGCTTGCTTAATTCGTGGAGGTTTGTTTTCAAATTAAACATTGGAGAACATTGGAGTTCTGTAAGAGAGAAACTGTAATACAATAGCAACACACTTCTTAAATGGTTGCTCATTCCTGTAAGAAAATGTCATTAATCATTAGGCATTAATGAAACTGGAAGGTTATAGTAGGTGGTTGTCTCAATATAAGCAGAAATTGTAAGTAACTGTGACCTCCAACAGAGCAGTTGAATTAACAACCCCATTGTTTCTGAATATTAATCTTTTTAATGAATTCTTCCAGTTATTCTGAAATTTAAAGCTTTGACAGTGGGATCCAGAGATACGGGTAAATTGTGAAAAGCTTTGGGTTACAACCTTCTAAGAGAAAAAATGCAGAGGGTAAATGTTCTGTCCTTATCTATGCCTCCAAGCAAATACACCTTGAGAGTCATTGTGCAGTCTGCAAAGTTGTACTACTGTAAATTAATTGTTGTATTATAAATGAACTTCACCCACCCATATTTGTCATGAATGTTCTTTGTGATGTATCCCAGGGATGGTACCTCATTAGCACTGTACTGATTTGAGCCATTCTGGGAACAAGTTCATAACAGGCTGTTTGTCTGTCTCCTCCGGTCACTTTTGCAGAAGGTTCCACATCTCACCCTGTTTTGCAGAGAATTCTATACACAGCACTCCCACCTATGCTGCACCATGGGCTGTGTGTTGTGCTCAGCCTTCCAGGATTTGTATAGAAAGAAACTAAATAGAGCCAAGCGAGGAGATTTGGAATAAAAATCTGTACTTTTTAGGAGGCATGCATAGCTTCTGGTCCTCAAGAGGAATACTGGTATGAAAGGAGTAGACCTTTATACACTGTCTGCAGATCAAAGCTTTCTGGAAAGGACAGCCAGAGAAGTGTGAGTGAACATAGGGTCATGCAGATAATCAGGGTAATAACCAGTTGTGGTGCCACATGTATCATTCCCAAGCAGACTTTTCCAGGATTTTATGCATAGTGCATCTCCATGGCCAATGCAGGGTAATGAGGAAAGTACAGAATGGGTTATCAGGGATATCTGGCATGGCTGCTAGACTGTGTCAGATTGGTACTAGAAACCTAATTCTAGTTCTCAGTCAGAGGAGATCTGTGATAAATAGTGGGCTCAGGGAATTATGATAATTTGTTAGAAACAACAGTTGTGCCTGAAGCAACAATATGCTGTAAAAGAATGGGTGTCAGAAGTGACTCTGCAGTCAACTGATAATACAAACTCAGAACTAATCCTCTCTTTCCACCAAAGTGACTAATCTGAATTGGTATCTTCAAAAATTTGCTTCATTAGTGTTTGACTCTGGCCAAGTGTAGTGTTCAGCATTACTTGAGATTTTTTAACTTTTGAGGGATCTGACCCTTCCCTGCTGCACAGTGTCACTGCTCTCTATAAATAAATGGTTACCAAATATTTATGTATTTCAGCACAGAAAATGTATAAAAACTGTTTTCAGCAGATGAGTATATCACTCTAAGTCAAAAGCATTGGGGATCTCACTGCTAAAATTTTATTCCCTGTCTACATATACAAGAAAGTTATCAAGAGGGAAAGGTAAATGATGAACAATGAAATATCCCTTTCTTCTCTGCTGATTTCTGTAATTTCAAGCTCAACATTTGGAAGATCAAATCACAGAATGGGATTAGGAACCACTCTCAAGTAAACAACACATTTCCTCCAAAAGCACGTCAGTAATAAGATAATTAATCACAAAGTATTAGGCACTGCCAGAGTGTGGGAGTACAGAATGTGACTTCTACTCACAGATAATGGGAGGGGGAAGGCTGATGTGTTTAATGCTGTTCTTCTCTGATCTTCACTAATGAGGTTACTACTGGTGTCTGATAGAACAAATGCTGGCAGTAAGCCAACGTGAACTAAAAAAAAAAAGGATTTAGAAAATGCTTAGGTGAGCTAGAGGTTTGTAAGTTAGATGAGCCAGTTGAACATCATTCCCAGACATTTAACAAACTTGTGAAATCTCAAAGGTGTTGGCACTTGTGTTCAAGATTTTGCAAAGGACAAATAATATACCAAACAGTGGAAGGAAGAAAAATATTTTCCTACGCAGAGAAGAAAGGGTAGAAAATAGTGTGTTATAAATCTCTCTCCAAAATATCCAGTAAATTGACAGAAGAAACAATCACAAAACTGAGCTGTAGTCCAAGAACATAGTGAGAATAACATCAGAAAACAGAATTTGTTGAAGGAGGTCATGTTTCAGGCTATGTGTAAGCTTTGAAAACAAAACAACCCCACCCCCAATACACATGGCATATGTAGAGTTCAGCATGAATACTCTATTTAAAAACTCGTGTAAGATGAGAAAGATACTACATACAAAATTAATTTGGAATACTCGCTGACTGAAAGAGTATTCAAGTGAAGTTCTCTGATGGGCTTTCTTTGGTTCTGTTTTGTCATATGTTTATAAGTGATCTGGATGATGGTGTAGAACGACTTACTACAGTTTTGGATGATACTGAGCGGGAGAACAATGCTGCAGTATGTCACAGTGATATTTTCTGAAAAATCCCTTTGCCAGGATTTCTTCTCCTAGGAAGATGAGAAGCCTCAGCTTCCCTATGTTTTGCTCCTCTGGAACGTGGTCTGGAGATTGTTTATCCAAACATGTGAATTGTTTTTAACTAATGGCCAATCACACCCAGCTGTGTGGACTCTCTGAGTCAGTCACGGGTTTTTATTATTCATTCTTGTTTAGCCTTCTGTCTGTATCTTTCTCTTTCTTTAGTATAGTTTTAGTATATAATTTCTTTATAATATAACAAAATATAATAAATATCATATCATGTAATATAATAAAATAATAAATCATCCTTCTGAGAACTTGGAGTCAAATTCTCATCTCTCACCTCATCCTGGGGACCTCACAACACCACATCAGTATCTATTCAATTTCTTTCTCATGAGAAGACTCTTGAACTTAATCTGCACCAAGCTGTGATACCATTACAGGTATTACATCTAAACCTCACAAACATATGTTTGGTAATAAGTACAAAATCTTGGTAACGTCAAATCCAGACCTTTTTCTAACTGGGAATAAAAGGCTAGAATAAATTGCTTTTGGAGAAGACATGTGAAATGACCTACTTGAAAAAGAACCTTAAAATAAGAGGAGCGTATTTGATACACAACTTGCAAAATGAATCAGGCATGATTCCACCAGAGCTGGGCTGTTTGGTCACTGAAGGCTACTTGTGTAGACAGTGTATCTGAATCCCCTTCTGGCATGGAGGAATGAGAACACAAACTGTTTTACTAATGTCTTTCTTCTGAAAGTAAAAGAAATGGAAGAAGGCTCTGGCTGTTCTTGGTTCAGTAGCTGGAGCCTGTGTGCAATAAAAGCTTTGTCTGCTTCATGAACTGAGGTAATGTGGCAGTTGTGGTGCTGAGATACAGCTTGTGTGTGTTCCCCTTTGTCCTGTACTCAGGACAAAGTACTGTCCTGTACTTATTAAGCTACAGTCTTGTACTGTGTGGGAACTTCTGAGAAAGGAGAGGTCATAGGCACAGACCAATTCCATAATATTAAATCAGGTACTGCTAGTTCATTTATCCTTGCACTGATCAGGGCTAAGAGTTTTATAGTTCCTGCCAGTCAAACCCCAGAGTGTTGTGGGCCAGAGTCTGTTTGGAATATTGCTTTAAATACAAACAGTACATGGGAATTTCTTTTGAGCACTCAAGACATAAAGCATTGCCTAACATAAATAGGAAAGTCAGAACACATAGCTTTTCTCAAAATGTTTTTTTGTTATTCCAAGTGGCAAACAACAGTGAGCCTTGCCCTAAATCGTTATAGTGCATGTCTTCTCTGAATCTGTGCTCCTATGTTTGTATATCCTAAGTCACAACAGATCTTGCATCTTTTGCTGAGCACAATGAGCTTGAGTAACCACTCCTGTCAAATTCCCCAGAAATATAGGCAAGGCTGATATAATGAGGTACCTTGTTGTTATGTCAGCGCAAGAATTTTAATGGCTGTTTTAAATGGCAAAATGTTTCTATTCTTTGTCTCTTAACAAATATATCAAACAGATATTTCTGATGACTGTCAGGAAAAAAATACCATGAATGTTTATATTGAAATATAATATTTCTTCCTGCACTGTTCTGTTTTTCAGCTGAAAACCATACAAATATTGGGCCTGATGGTCTTATTTAAAGCAATATTACAGAGAAGCTGGTCTGATTCCAATTTATGAGTTAGCATAACTGATAATTTGTCATTCTGAATTGGGTAAGGCTGCATGTGATTATGCTTATATAAAACTGTCCTGCAAAAGTGTATCTTTTTAAAGATAGTCTGTATTTTACATATATGGTCAATCACTTTTATAATATATTATATACTGAGGGCTAAAAATATTTGAAAATGGAACACTGCCACTTTGCTCTGATTTACAAATGTAACATTCTTTTGTAGATATTAGCTCTCATCCTACTTTACTCTGCTGTTCCCATTAATTTTCAAGAAGTTAACTGCGAAATGTTAAAGGTTGTTAAGCCTACAAAGCATTATACAGGATCAGAAACAGGGAAGCTAGTGGATTAGGACATGATATTTGGAATCAGTGTGGTTGTTCAAGTGCCAGAAGCAAAGCTTAGTATTTATGAATCCTTTAGGGTCAGCATTCATGCTGGTAAGTATTCATGGAGTGCCTTTCCTTCTCGAGTACTTAAAAATAGCTAAGCATAAATAAGTACATTTTCTCTACTACTGTAAAAAAGCCATCTGCATAACTGCAGATGGTTTGATATGCTTGGTTTGTAATTATGATTCTTCTCCACCATTGCTTGTAAAATGAATGCTTGGTATGCAGTGACTGATGATAATTTAATAACTATTTTTATCATATTGCTGATCAAAGCATGCAAGAAGGATGAAATTATTTTAATAAAATCTACTGGGAGCAAAGTTTTGTTCTGCCCTCCTGGGTCAGTTCAATTTGGTTTATGGAGTACACGTTTTTCTTAATTAGACGCTTTTCTGTACTATCATTCACAAAGTTACTTTGAAATTGCCCAAATATTTAGGAGAGGAATTAGAAATGTCATGATGTCAAATGCACATGGAATGTACTTTGGAACTTTGTGTGGTGGGAATGGATTTGTGCGGTGGAATGTCACAGAAGTAACAAGAATCAGACTCTAGGCTTCAGATTCTTTATCCTAGCAACATTCTTCCATAATCTCCAACAGCCTGTGGCTACCTTAATTTTGACTTATGGAATGACTGGGTTGCTGGGACGTTCTCTGGTTCAATAACAGATGCAGTTTGCCTGGACTATTTGAGTGTGATATGTGGTGACCTTTCCTGTATTTTATTTCTATTCATTTTGATCAATCAAATATAAACCTATTCTCTAATAGGTATATTTTTCAACATGTAAGATACAAGTAACTACACATGAAAAGAGAAAACCAGTATTTAAGTAACTATTGTTCTGCAAATGAAATATGACACATGAGGAACTTGCCTCTTGAATTTATAATTTAAAATCTGCTCAGTTCATTAAAAATAGTGTAGTGCTTGAATAAACATAACACACAGTTGTAGATCTTTGTAATTCCAAGGATTGTATTTCCACGTCCAGCTTAAGTTTTGAAGTTTTCTCAAAGCTTAACTTACTACATGAGGTTCTACCCAACACATATAAATATTTGCTTATAAGGTATCATAATTTATGAGAATAAATTATGTACAATACAAAATTGAAGGGTAACATAGACCTGAATAATATTAATTACCCTTTTCTAACCTACAATTAAAGAAGAAAAGACACCAAAAATATTATTTAATTATAAACTTTTTTTTAATGCTAGAAATTTTAGGGATAAATCTTTGGAAACGAATATCCAACAACCTAGGTAGATAGCAGATTCCTCTGCTTTTTGACTCCATGAAAAAACATATTGTTATTGTGCATTGATAGATTTAGATGTGACACTTCCCAGGTTGTATATCTGCAGTTTGGGTTTGGTTTATTCTTTGTACATTCCTGGATTCCAATTACCAAAATTTAAAGTGTTATCCTAATTTGAAATTAGGAAAAATGGTCCAGTTCTTTCTGGCTTCCAGTCAGACTGTAAATGTCTCTTGTGATTGTGCAGTCCATGCTGATTTTACCATCTCCGTGCATGTACTTTCCTGTTTACCAGTGAAACTCAAATCTCCCCTGGTCTATTTGTATTCTGTAGACTGTTAAATAACTATTGCAAAATGGAAACAAATAATAAATTCCAAGCTAATGTGTCAGATTGTTAAAGACAAATAAAAAAAGCAGACACATGAAATGCCATAAAGCATGAAAGCAAGATTTTTACATGCTTGTTTCACACAGCAGGTGCTTGGGCAGATTCATTACCCAGATTGTTCTGGTAAAGAGTAAGTAATAGTAATATCCTGTCCTCTTCCCTCTCTTGCATTTATGTAGTGTTTTGTAAGGGCTGAAATCATAATGAGGGGAGTCAAGATCATGTGGCAATGCTGGTTTCTCTCTGCATTCTATAACAGCAGTTAAGGAGAATCCTGAAGGAATATGGGCATAATCTAAAAAAGCACCTTGAAAAGGTAGTTTTTTCTCATCCCTGCCTCTGTGTCTTGGCCTGATTTCTCAGCTGTACCTACACTAATGAAAAGCAATTGCTTTGCTTTGAGCATGTTGATTCTGCTGGGAGTTTTATTATAAATTTTATAGCCCATATGTGAATCCTGGTTTTGATATTGAAGATAAAGTCTCTTTTAGGTTAGCAGATTAATATTTTTGTTTATCTTTTCAGCTAGAAGTACACATTTTCCCCCATATCAGGCTGAAAAATACCTTGAGTTTTAATTTTTTGCTAACTATTCTCTGAAGGGAAAGTAGAATTCCTGAAGCAGAACTGGCTGCGTCCCTAGTAGAGTTTCCCCAGAGGGAGGTAGGGTATAGCACTAAGGATTGTTAACCAAAACATCATTGGATTAATTTGAAAAAAAAAATTGACATTAAACTTGTCAGGACTGGGTTAATTGTTGGACTCCATGATCTTAGAGGTCTTTTCTAATCTAAATGATTCTGGGATTCTAAATAGAAACTACATTTGTGATGATTTTCAGCAGAGTGAGATGCACAAGCATGTATTGCACGATGGGAGCATCTCCACTTTCCTCCAATGTTAGCATTCCCAGAAGAACATTGCAAAGATCTACCCATTGTGGTAGCTGTGGTGTTATGCACATGATCAATCAAACTGGACACTACCTCTTGGCTGTACCATAAGGAAAAATTTATTTTGGACTTTTGGGTAATTTTTTCTGTGCATTGAAGGTTTTGCAGATTGGAATCACATTTATGGTATTTAGTAATAGTGTCTGCAGAAGGGTTTCTAAGCTGTGCTTTCTCCAGCTGCTTCCCCACAGTTCCTGGTTTCTTAGGTCTCCTGCTGTCATTTCTTCAGTAAAATGGGATTTTTCCTTAGCAAAGTATTAGTGGAGAGGGACCACACAGAGAAGTGTGTTATCACTTGAAAATATTTTAGTAGGGTGGCAGTCATAGGTCGGTCTTGAGGGTTTTAAACAGTCTTCCCTTTTTTTCCCACTTCTTGGGCATATCTTCTCAGTTTCTTGTCTTGTGGGTGTCACTGGGATATGCATACCATTTATTAAAATCTGTACAGGAAGATGCAAAGCAGGAAGGGAATTGCCTTGACTTTGATTACTTCAACTATACTGATGCTATGAGATATATAAAAACATCTCATAGCATCAGTATATATTTAATACATATATAAACATATATAAAAACATCTCATAACCCTCTCTCCAAAAACAACAAAAAATAAAGAACTGAGGTTTATACTAAGCACATAAAACACTAATAAAATACACTTTTTAAGACAGAGCTTGCATCTTTCTTTGTCAGCTAAACACAGGAAAGGTTTTCAATTTTTTTCTTTCTTTTGATTTTGCAGTATTTGCATATAGAAGTCTGTATTGTCACAGTTGCTTCTCATTTAATCTGTTCTTGAAGACACAAGAAACTTGTACCTTAGTCATTTCAGCAGAAAGACTGACCTCTTTAATTAATGAAGATTACACAGGAATTAAAGTGCAGTGTTGATTAGCTGAATGTCATGGGGGTCACTGAATAATTTCAGATGGTCGAGAGGATTTTCCATACACTTGATAGACGTTGTGACCCTGTGTTAGTTGAAACACAAGTTTGAACAAGGGAGCATAGGGCACAGCTTTCCAATCTCCAATTTAGTTACATGAATCACTGGGAAACACTGAGGCATGTCCCCTGGACTGGATGGACATTATCTTAAAGTAAAAGTTAATGCCTCCGCTCTTAAAGAAGAAGATTATCTAGTGTACCTTTGAATATCTTTCCAATCTATTTTTCAGGTCTAGAATTCCATCAGTTAACCTAGGGTATGATGTGATTTGATGTATCTAATGGTGTATCTAAGGAGGATAGGGAGGATTCTTTTGTAAACATATTCACATCTTTTTTAATTAGATTGACATTTAACATTGCTATAGAAGGCAATTTTCAAGGTCAATTAATGTCATTCAGCTGATTCCTTATTAAATGGTCATTGTCAAATAACTAATATTGTCTGGATGTGTAATTTAATCTTTTCAGTTAATGAAGGACTGATCATTTTCTGGAGGAAAACTCTGGAAATGCTATTATCTTCTAAAGCCCTGCACTGATCTGAAATATGTGTTGGGCTGAAAAAAATCAAGAGAACTGTCACTTCTTTAATAAAATATACAAAGATTATTTTCCATCTGTTACAAATACTGTATTTAATCTTTTAACATGTTTTGTACATATTTTAGGCAGATTTTTGTTTCACTGGTATAAATTTCAAGTAAAGATGAGATTTTAGAGTTTTGAAATAGGTATGTAATTTCTATGATGCTCCTAGGTGACAGAGATATTGAAGGAAAAACATGAAGCAAAAATCAGTTATGATTCTTAAGTAGTGGAAAACCAGCAGGCCACCTTCTGAAAGCTATTTTGATTTCAAGAGCAAGAGGGCCCTTATGGAGAACCAGACACCAGCAAAGGTTCTTGAAAGGAGCCAAGCTGCTGTCCAAGGAGCATTTCAAGGTCAATGATCCTTAATCATGCAGCTACCAAAGGCAGACAGATGCCCTATGAACCCAAAGTCATGTGAAAACTACGATGCTCAGCTCCTCAGGTTCTCTGTGTATAAGGTAAGAAAACTCAGTTGGACTTAGGTATGCACATCAAGGCTAAACAGAGTTATTTGTCCTGAGGAGCTTCGAGGCAAAGAGGAATGCAACCAGCAAAAGCCAGAGGGTCTGGGGACCTTCTGAGAGTAAGACCTGGAAAGGCAAACAATTCCTAGTAACTGTTACAGCCCTGAGGATTCCATCTGGTATGGTGTGTTGCAGGAGGAAGGAAAAAGTGGAGTTTCTTTACTTCATATCAAACTCTTTTTGACATTGGTTTCAAAGGAAGAGTTCAAATTACTCTGAATATTGCATTCTTCTTTACTGAGAAGTAGAAGGTTGTACTAAATCTATCTATTAGATTTAGGCATATTTTGCCCTTCAGGATCTTGTATACTTTTTCCATCTTTTATTTTAATTTTTGATTTTCCTTTACCTTCAATGACTGCCAAGATCTTTTCACACTAAGCTTTCTAGATCCTCTAAATAGTATATTTTGCTTTATGCACTTGAGCCTTCCATATATTTAAATGTATCAAGTAATTTGTGTAGCCTTTCTGTTTTATCTTTAAGGAAAAAGAGAGGGAGCTGAACTTGCAACACAGAATTTCAATTTCATACATGTATTGCCAACCTGATTCAGTCTGTGAAAGAATAAAGCCGCTTGTGCATGCGTTCAGGTTTGGCTCCTTAGTGACGTGGAAATTCTTGTGAATGCCAAAATATCCATCAGAAATAAGTTTGTGTCTTAAACTCATGTCCGTTCAGCAGGAAAGGAAATCGTGAACAAGTAGTTGGAATGAAATACATGAATATAAATTTTATCTTAGATTTTTCAAATAATTTTTCAATGTGCATTTTCTACATTTGGATTGCATTGTTCTTGCCCATGGAAAATGACAGTCTGAACAGTTTCTATCCAGATAAACTCTTGCTACAACTGACACTAGAACCTACAGATTTTGAGGTTTTTTTAATGAATATTATTGTTCATGGTTGCTGAATAGCCAAAGTACTTAAAGAGCAGTGGTTTTAGTGCCTAGGAAACAAGTTGTGAGGAGTTGAAAATTTTTTGCTAATTGATTTAAATGTAAAAACTCCATAGATGTTGAGTGGTGACAGTAGAGAATTTTGTCATCATTGTAAGAACACTTAAAAGAGAAGTGAATTGCAATTTTGTTTTACCCTTTGCATAATCTAATTTTATAACCATTTTATTTTTCTCATAGTTTGGTCTCACTAATAGTGTTGAATTGCTGAAAATTTTGATTAAGCCCATTGTTAGTTGTTGAACCTGAAGTAAGAACAAGAGATATTAAAAAGAGAAAGAGTAAAGCGTTGTTTGAAAACACAGTAATCTTTACACATAATCATTCTCGGTTGTTTAATGATTGTTCATTACAACATACTTTTGATGCTGTTTCTGTTGTTTGTTGTTTTCTCTGCTGCTGTTCATACAACACATAAAAAATGAAGAAATGTTAAAGTTTTCAAGCCTAGCAAAACTGCTGTTTCATGTGAATTATGATATCCTACAGAACACAGAAGACATTGAAAGTAATTTCTCAATTCACAGTATATCCTCCAGGGACAGCTGGTATACATAATTCTTTATGCAAATATTTAGAGGTCTGTGTTATATCTCTCAAAATATATTTTCAGCTCTGACTTCTATTCTTTGCTTAGTTGCATTTTGAGTGTTGAATTTTATAGGTGTGAGTAAATCTGAAAAAACAGAAGAAAAATTAAGAAATGTTTCATTGCTTTGATAGTATTTTGCTTTAAAGTGTTTGCCTAGATGTGTTTCTTAGGAAATAGAGCAGTTTAAATGGATTTATGCTCAATAAAACAGTAATTAACACTTCCATGGATTGCAAGTTGCAAGTATTTTTGTGTTATTTTAGCATACAATTTTTAGTAGACTAATGAGGATGAGGTAACCTATTTTATTTACTGTAAAGTGTTCTGCCTAGTTTCAGTAAAAAGGCAAATTAAAGAAAACAGAAATTTTATTCTCTTTTTTTGTGAACTTTAAATGCATTGTGTATTTCTTATCTTCTTAATTTCTCACTTACTGGTTACTGGGTAACCAGTTCTCTTTGTTAAGACAATGAAGACTGTTCTTCCAAGATCTGGATGATAATTTTAAAATTGCCACAGTATTCCCTGTATTTTGCACTATTTCTGACAATGTTGTTTGCTTCAAATTAGGGTACATAATAAAAAAAATTGTGTTAAAAGTATGGTTTTTAATAAGAAACTCCTTAATCAGTTTCTATATTAAGGTTTCTCTTTAGTGTTGTTAATGCTTAGACACTGTCAGTATGGCATACACAAGACTCACAAAAATTCAAACAAAATCAAGCATAGTCCAGAAATATGCACAATCAGTTTAATGAAGAGACAAGCCAAGAATTAAAACATTTATCATCTTCCCATACTCAGCTTTCAGGTGCAGGAATGCTAGTCCTTTACCTGTCTTTTGGATTTAGGGGCTTTTTTTCTGGCATTTGCATTTAATGCACTTGTGCATAAGAGGTGGTAATAATTACAAATAATGTAAAAATCCTCTCCAAAGGGATTTTTAGGGTGATCTGAACTCTAGAAATAGTTCTTTTCAATAACAGCTTTAAGAATTGTTCACGAAGGTTACATTGTAAAGGCTAAGACATCCCTGTGAAGTGTGAAAGTTCTATAAGATTAGAAAATTCATCATAGCCATGAAACCCTATTGACTAGATTCTGCTTGGAAGAGTTCTGGTCACAGGTCCTTGTTGAATAATGAACTGAAGGACTTGGATAGATGAGGCAATTTTAGAGAGATGTCCTGTTTCTCACATCACCCTATTGTCTTCTGGGATCTGTTTCCTCAGGCTTCCAGTACAAAAGCCATTTGCTCACTCCTTAGCTACTCTCTGGTTGGAATTTAGGGAGGAATTTAGCTTCAGGTCTTGCAGCCATAAATGATCTTTGCCTTCAAATACCCACTCTTTTTTTTAAGTGGACTTCTTTCCAGAGCCCTTGAAATTTTGTCAAATTGCAGTGCCTAAAATCGTTCAAACAGCCCCTTTACATGGGTCAGAATTAATATCACATCACACCTTTAAATGCATTTCAGTCTATACAAGCTTATTACTGCAATCAGCCAATTCTTTCATTTGCTGTGGCCATTTTTCTTGTTACTTAGATAGTAATTGAAAATGTTCTCTTCCCTAAAGTCATAAAATTCTGAGGGAATGAATATATTATGTAAGCACTTCAGGTTTATTCACCTAAGTACTCCACATTTCTTTCCGCTTCATCTTCTATCTTGCAGGTTTTATTCTTTGTCCAGTTGCCTGTTCTTTAGTACTCAATTATACCTCAATTATTCCAGTTGTACACTGTTCAACAGGGTTTCTATCTATCTGCACAAACCATGTGGATATTTGTTGGTTCACCACTAAGGTGGAGAAGTGTAAAATACTATTTGTGTTTTGAAATTTTTACTAAAAACTCTCTCTTTTTAGTTGTGAATATTATTACATGAATCACTCATAACTCATTCAATTTGAATATAACTTAAATTTCTTTCATTTTTTACCATTCTTTACAGTAGTGGTTGACCAGGATATACTTTTGCCTTCTTTCCCTTTTAAATACTATAGGTTTATTTTGTGGCTTATATTGCTTCTACCTGTAACTCAGTGTCTTTCATCACCCATTTTAGATCTAGTTTTCTTTGCTGTTATTTTCATGTACCCTAAGAGTGTTCTCACTTATCCATCCCTGAAAGAGAGACAAAGGCTGCAACTCTGTGGGAATCCTCCTTCATTTTGTGTCTCAGATCCCTGATTTCTTACAGTGAATAACAGAATAATTAGATATGGAAATTCACTCATTTCATCCTCATTGAGTTTTGGCCCTTTTTAAAATGACAAGATAGTTGCCTGTCTGATACCTTAGAGCAGCTTTTTGTGAATTTGCTTTACCAGCTGAGGTCACTGACTGAGCTACAGATTTGGTGGCATTACTCTAGTTTGCTAAATGGTGACTAAATATTTCCAAAAGTAGTAGAATAAATAGAAGAAATATGCCTTTAAGGAATAGAAGAAAATAAACCTAGTAACTTCTGAATTGTTCTAAAAATGGTTTTATATTTTATTTGAGGGGAAAGAAATAGATACATTTCCTATTGTGCTGTATAATGTGGATGAGGAGTGAATTCCTCTCTGTGTTGTTTATGGTGTTGCTCTGTATGCCAGTACACCTGTGATTTAGAAAAAAACAAAGTTTCTTCAAGATGAGTTGGTGCAATTTTTCTCCTGGAGAGTTAGGTAGTGCTTAAGTGTACGTAAATTATAGCAATCAAAATGTATGATTACTAAATCTTTAGAATAAATAATTCAAACCACAGCTAAAATCCATTTTAAGAGGGAAGGTATACATAGCAGAGGGATTTCCTGTAACATATAATTCTTCTAGGGGAAAATAGTATATTGTTTTATTATTTTTCTCTGTAGCCAACACAGTGTACAATTAATGATTCGGTGTTGTCGAATATTTTCCCAGGCTTCAAATATGCAAGATGCTAAGTACTTCATGAATACCAAACTAGCCTTGCTTGATAGATCAGGATTTAATCAGACAGCCAGAGACTGTTCTATTTGTTCTTCAATCTGGATAAAAGTTGTGGTACTGTTTTCTGTACCTTAGCTATAAAAGAATACTGGTGTAAGGGCATGGAACAATTATTTTTGGCTGGGGAGCAGGAGACTTCAGAGGAATGTGCCATGAGAGGCTCATAAATCTGTATCAAACTTAGTCTGAAGGTGTCCATAGGAGCAGGACCAACTCCTCCTGATGACTTGCCCCATTGAATACTCAGAATTGTTAAGACTTCATTTTAAATTGCCTAATCACCATTTCTGGCCATCCATTCCTGTTCTCAGTAAAAGATGGAGTCTGTGTGAAGTTCACTTTCTTCCTGCAGAGATTGTGCTCTGTTGCCTGTGTCATTGTTCCATCTGTTTTGATTCTTAAAAACCTAAACTTCATTATGTCCTGCCTGGGAGATTAATTCACATTCTTTTTCTTGCTGTTCTTAAGAACATTAAGAAACTGCTCATTTAAGCACTCCCATCTTTGTTTTTTAACCTGAGGATCTCACTATAAACTCATTGATTTACATGTCCATTTGGACCTCCAGCGACAGGATTTCCTGGAAGATTGTCCTCATTCTATGATTTTCCCTCATGTTCTGTTTCTGTCATAGCACAACTTAGCTGTGCTTAGGCAGACTTTATTTCAAATGGCTTCCCTATGAAAACAAACCAGTCGTTTTCTGTTGCTCACAAATCTTACCAAAAGTGTTTTGCTCTTTCATTTTCTTCCAGAGCTTGGATGAAAGATGGTTGTCACTGAGTGTGAAACACGACATTTGTGAGTGTGTCCTGTGTTTTGCACCATGATAGAGGTGCAAAACCAGCACTCAAATGTGTTCATACTTTCATAGACACCATGTACTTACCTCAGGGATTAAAAACAAAAATGTAGCCTCTCTGTTGCTGCCAGAACTACTGAGGTGGCTGAATACTCTCTATGAGTTCTTTTGCTTCTGCTTTTCCAGGACCACGTGAAGTTGTACATTTGGGGCATTAATTGAATGTACAGAAATGTGTATTTTTATAATAATTGGACTACAGAAAAAATTATTATTGACACAAGGGCTTCAAGATCCCTTATTATGTAACCTATTTAAGGAAAGGTGTCATTCATTTTTTTAAGTAAAGGAGGGACAAATACTCAGTGATTATCCTGCTTCATGTCCTTTGCTTTCTGTTACTGTTTTAAAACCCCTGAACACTTGAGTGACTGTTGAGATCTGCGGGTGTTCACAGTTGCTTCAAATTCATAGCCCTGTTTCCCTAGAAAAATAGCTGTAAAACCAAAAAAGATAAGATTTCCAAAACATAAGGAATATTCTGGGAATATTCGAGCACACAATGCTGAACTGAATTTGAAATTTCATCACCATTTCTATTGTGATTGGAATAAATTACAAAGGAAGTGAAGGGTTCGATACCATCCTCTTCAATGCACCATGCCATACTAGTAGAAAAACCCCTTCTAAAGAATTGGATTGCTAACACATTAGTGGATTAAATAAGGATGGAGGTAGTGATTCCTTTATTTTAATTTTTTTTGTCATAGTTTGATATAGTGATGTAGACAGCTAGTGAAGGAAGGCATTAAGGGGTCATTAAATCTGCCTTTCCCTCAGTGGCCTGACTAGCCAGTTGTGATCCCCAATTGGTTTTGAAAGTACCCAGCAAATAAAATGTCTAGCTTACATTCTAAGGAATTATTTAAGGAATCATCTGAAAGTTTCACACTTGCCTAAAGAGACCATAAGAGCAGCAGAAATGTGATGTTATGGCAGATGCACTGAGGGAATTAAACCTAAACTATTTGTATATGTAAACCTAAACTATATGTATATGAGTTGTGAACCGAGCCCTGTGAGTGCCACATTGACTGAATGATGAGACAGCACAAACAAATTCTGACAGCAGCAGCTTTAGTCCTGCTGTGCTTCGCCTCCTTAGCCTCGCTGTTTGACAGGGTAATCAGATATGCTCTGGTGCATCTGTGTTCCATCCTCAGATGGAAAACTATTCAAACCTCAAACTGATTCAATGTTATTATTTAAATAAGCATTATGACTACCAGAGCTATTGCTACCTGGCAATATTTGGTTGGGAAGTACCTGCTGACAAGGTCGCAACTAAGAATGACCTTTAGGGCCTCTCAAGTTTTACATATGTGACTTCTTGTAAGTATAATAAAGATGTGATAAATTAGATTGATTTTACTCCTTTCTTTCTACTGTTTCTATTTGCCTAGTCAACTGTATCTAATTCCCAAATAAGTCAGTGGCAGTATTTCCTTTTACTGCTTTAAGTCTCAGTCAGTGTGTTTCAATCAAATTAGTTTGTGTGTAAGAACAAAAGTCTCAAAATTCTGTTTTTGCAGTGATACTGGAAGTGAGCATTGCATCATGAGGTGCAGGATATCCCTCACTGGGTTCAAATGACCAACTTTTCAATATTAAAAAACACTAAGTTTTTTTAATCTTATAGTAGCTCCCACCTGAAATGCCATGTTCAGTTCTAAGTTCCATACTACAAGGGAGAGATGGTCACGCTGGAGGGAATCCAGAAAGGGGCTAAGAAGAGTATGGGACTGGAACATCTCTCATATGAGGAAAGGCTGAGAGATCTGGGACTGCTTAGCCTGGATAAGGCTCAGAGGGTTCCTATTACTGTAAGAAAGGAAATGACCCCAGTACCACTGACCAGTAAATTCTGTCTGTGAGTAACAAGCAGCTGTCCTGTACTCAGAACCAAAGGTGATGTATTGGTTTAGTTTGCCTGTTTCCTCAGCCGGATCTGGGTTATCTCCCTTGACAAACAGTGAACTGAATCATCAACTGAAGCCTGACTACAAGGCACAGTTGAACAGATTTTCATTCAGCACTAAAGATCTGGCATGAGTGGAAAGGAGAAAACCCTTTCTGGCCATAAATAAATTATGTGATGCATAGATATGTGCAGTGTATCTGACTATCCTACTACTTCTGGTGGTTTCTTGTTACTGAACCATAAACAAATCTGCTTATATACCTATCTCTGATCCTCACCTCCCTTTTCTTCCAGGGAGATATGAGACAGTACAGGAAAATGTGTAGTAACTGAAAATACCTCAAAAAAGTAGCTGAAGTGAATGTGTTTTTCTCATGACCACATAGCAGAAAGAACAGGGTATGATATGTATTTATGCTGGTTGTGAACTGGTGGTGAATGTGATTTGTGCTTTACTTTACAGACAGTAAAAGTGTGTTCCCACTAGTCCAACAGTGGTTGGGATTCTGTTCAAGGCATGGCCAGAGGGTGTATGTTCTTTTCCCAAGTTGCCAGAAGGTTACTGAGATTTGTCTGAATTTAAATGATGATTCAGCATGCTAAGAAAAAATGGTGAAGTTATTTGAAATCTAAATAATCCTTGTGGTTTAAGAAATCTCTAATTCTTCTTGCAGAGAAATTTTGTTTTCCTGGTTATGCAGAGTAATTTTTAGGCTAACCTACTAATCCTTAGTGCTTCATTTGCAGTTACTGCAGCAAGAACATTTTCTAAGTATCCTAAATTCCATTAATACTATAAGTTCATTACACTTCACTAGTATTTCTTGTGGTTGTCTATTCTTACCATGATTTTTACTATCTTTTTGTATATTTTATAATCTGGTAAACCTTGGTGGAATTGCTTGTTTCCTCTCTTACTAATGACCTCGGATTTTTGCACTCCTAGACAAATTAGTACAGGGAGTACAAAGGAAACATCTGTTCTCCATGTGAGCTCATAACTAGTAAGCAAGGTTAATTTGTTTTGTTTCGTTTTTCCTTTTAGTCTGTCCCAATGAAGATAAAATTGGTGGAATGTGTCAATATCTCCGGCACATTCTGATGACAGGCTATTCATAGCATTATTTCTGGAGACTGTCACTAATGTTTTACTTCTATATACCTCAGAAAAAAAATGCTAGAGGTAAATCCTGAAGTTAAAAGTAATGGGAGGACTCCTGACCTGGCTGTAGGTTTACAGAATTATGAATACAGGGAATAAGTTTAAATCAAAGCTTAAACTCACATTGTCATTTAACTACATCATAGAATGGTTTGGGTTCGAAGGGACCTTAAAGATCATCTAATTCCAACCCCCTGCCAGGGACACCTTGCACTAGACCAGGTTGCTCAGAACCCCATCCAACCTGGCCTTGAACATTTCCAGGGATGGGACAGCCACAGCTTTTCTTTGGGAAACCTGTTCCAGTGTCTCACTGCCCTCACAGCAAAGAATATCTCCCTAATATCTAGACCTACTCACTTTGAATTTGAATTAATTCCTCCTTTTTCTGTCACTCCTGTTACTCCTTCTAAATAATCTCTCTCCATCTTTCTTTTTGGTGTCCCCTCAGGTACTGGAAGGTAGCTATTAGGTCACCTCAAAGCCTTCACTTTTCCAGGCTGAGCAATCCCAATTTTCTAAGCCTTTCCTAACAGGAGAGCAGCTTCATTCCTTTAATCATTTTGGTGGCCTTCTCTGGATCCACTGCGTATGTTTATATGTATTAAATTATATCTCCACTTTTACATATTAGTAATTTTTCACCCCAAGCAATACGTACATACAACTTAGTATAAAATAACTCAGAATTTATTCTGCAATTGGCTGTTAATGACTGACTAATCTCTTCTCAACAAATTCAGTTGGTTCTAAAGAGAGTGATCAAGCATTATTCAAACTTTGGAGGAGAATGCTAGGAAATGAAATATGTTTGCAAACTAATAATTCACATGCAAAAGGTAAAGTCATACTGCAAAAGCAAGAAATTTAGCTCATTTGTCTACCTATGTTATAAAAATGAAATACTAGCTCTTGGTTGTGTGACTAAACAAGTAGATTTATTGCTAAGAGAAGTGGAGGAGTGTGTCATAAAAGCCAAATTTGCTTCTCACCCACTAGAAATTAGGGAGTGCAGCTTACAATAGAAAGAAGGTTCAGATTTTATTTAAGAATGGCTGAATAGAGAAATGTAATTTTCAAGAACATTAAGGGAATTATAAAACTAATTATGTATGAAAATGAAAATAATTGAAAATAAATCAGAATTAATTGACAGCTGCCACTCTTCCTTATTTACTTTGTTGTGTCTAGCAATTGTAAGTACTGAAGGCAGTGGGTAAATTCCATTTCATTTCACAGCACTGTCTGAGCACACTCCCACCAGAAAAATACAGCATAGCAGTCGTGAATGCACCGTGTCAATTCATTCATCACGGCACTTTCTGATTCACTGGACTTGAATTTTCTGTGGTATTTTTCACTTTGAAAAAAAAAATTAAAATCATCTCCCTAAACCCTTTTCAGGTTATCTTCGTTTTTGAGTTGCAATTTTTGCTGACCTGGAACAGAAGACAAATGTTGACATGTCATTTGTGTCATGTAATTGGTATCATTAACAATTTTCTTACCATGAAGGAAAAGCAATAGCATGTCTTGGATAATACAGTGCTCCTGGGAAAAAAGAAATCAATGCTAAATTGAGATTTTAGTATTGTTTCTTTCCAGTCAGGAGCAGTCAAGATTCAAAACCATCTGGTTTTGACAAAGCAGAGCCTTTTCTTTTTAAGGGGAGGAGTTAATATGCAACTGCATCTCACAGGAACCTAAAGATAAGTCTCATCAGAAAAAGCAAAACGCATCTTAACCTTATCCATGGTGAAAGCAGAAATGGACCAAATTTTTCTGAGGGTTACTTCTCAAGTGTCCAGGGAAAAACTTGTGTATGACTGCAGTGCTTCAAAGTCAAGTGGCAGATCTTGAATGACTACCCAGCATAAAAATGTTGGGTGCTTGGGAAAGCTCTTGGGTCTGTAATGACCCACACAAATTTGAAAGTCTGTTTTTATAATGCCAATGTACATTCTGCTGGAGTAGGAAATAATAACCCAAGGGTATCAACTCCTATAAACTTTGAAATTATTTTGAATATTAATTTCTTAATGATTTGAGGCTACTCTTACAGTGTGCATACTAATTTAAAATGACATTTAGCAAGAGATGTGCTAAACCAACTGAAGTTCACAAATTACAGAACTCTATAAAGGTCATTATTTAATGTAAGAGACAAAAGGTGTCTCAAGGACATATACCTCCCGATAAGGAAGCTGGGGAGAGTTTTGAGATCCCTTCTGGAAGAGCTGAATCATATTATCAGCACTAATCAGGTCAGTTTAAAACACCAATGGTTCCTGAGTAATCTGATACACAGAAAAAGAAAGTGAGAAACTAAAAAGTGGCTTA
Organism: Tangara arthus; assembly: GCA_035584835.1. Taxonomy (NCBI): domain Eukaryota; kingdom Metazoa; phylum Chordata; class Aves; order Passeriformes; family Thraupidae; genus Tangara; species Tangara arthus. The sequence continues at coordinate 13,657,556 of JAWMQZ010000001.1, forward strand.
GTTAACTTGCATGACAAATCTAGTCTTATGTTGAGATTGAAGTTCAAAATTCTAGTTGCCCTTAGTGGCTTTGTTCAGCCATCTTCTCTGCTTGCATGTAATGTGATGATCTGCTCCATAGCCAGGACTATGGTGAGATGGCCATAGTCCTGGCTATGGAGGCTACCTCCAGGACTGAGGTGAGATGGCCTGGCCTGCAGCTTTCTTGACCATCCTTCCCAACTTGGAGTGTAACTTTGGTCTAGCTCTTTTCATCATGAACAGTCATCAGAGTGTGTCAGAGATTACAGAACTGTCTCAAAGTTGATGATGGCTCAGAACTGTCAGAAGTACTCTCCCTGTAACTCCAGATATGTGTATGAAAATTTACTTAATTGATCCTTAACTTGATTATTTTCTGCAATGGGCAATAGTACCTTTTCCTTAAGTTATGCCATCACCAGGGACCTGGGAGACCTGAGAGAAGACCCTAATGGAAATGACTGAGGTATTGAGTATCTCAGTCTTTTCCATCTTCTCTGTCTGTTACCTGCTTAATTCTGCAGCAAATACACTTAATCTCAAATTTTGTGCCGATTTCTTTATCCTTCTGAATTGGATCACTGAACAAGCCAAAGTCCATCATCTGCAAAGCCAAATTCTTTGCTACTTTATATTTTAAACTCTATCACCTCATGATAATAAGAGACAAACCCTCCATTAATTATTGACTGAGTCATTATTTGTGAATAGCAGCTTCTGCAGACTGCCTCCTCTAGTAACTGCAGCAAGAAATTGTCTTAAACTCACTCTAGAAATTCAAATTATTTGTATTATGCTATAATTCCTTCCAGAAGATTCTGAGATGTTAGCTTTACTCATGAGAATCAAGGACTGTTAAGAGCATCCTCCAATATTTTAAAGAAGTTTGATTTTTCCCTTTCTCTTTCTGACTAAATTTTCGGTAAGCAACATCCACCAGCATGTCCATTCTTTTTTGGCCTTCCTTCCAGCCTTAGCCTAAGCTTTCATCCAAACTTTTCCCTCTCTACTGTAGCTGACTATGTTGGAGAGTCATCTTCAGAGAGCATGGTCTCTCCCCTCTTTCTGTCTTTCCTGGAAGTATGGTTTTATAATCTTTCCTGGAAAGTCTGTGCCTATTGCAGTGTTCCGTTCCTGTGAACAATTCCATAATAATCCCAGAAACATTACAGCTCTGGAAAAACACAGACACTTTTAGTTCCTCCTGTTTGTCACATTGTGTATCTTTTGATTTCATACGCATACACAGCCTAGTTGTTCCTATGAATTTCTATTTCTGTTTTACTTTGAGACACACAGTGACTCAATCTTGGATTTCTGTTTCTAACAGATCTCTAAAGAATGCAGTGGACTGATGAGGAGAGAGATGATGGAGGAAAAAAATCTTCTTACTTGCAGTAAAAAAATTTAAAATTGTGCTTAGGGGAATGGTACAGAACTGAGTAGAATAAAACCACACAGAGACTTAAAACTGTAGATTCCTCCTCTGGAGTTTGCAGTCCTTACGCTACTGAAAGGTGAGTGATAGCACATGAACATATTAATACATGATGACATGGGGACATGAACACAGATCAAGCTGATTTATCTTACAAAATTTATATATGAGCTGCTATTTTTCCCCTTTATATTAATGAGCAGAAATTAGGTGCTTTGTGGGTTAAAGGGTAATTTGTGTGTTTTGCATGCTTACAATGCTTATTTATGTTATTTGCATAAAGAACTTCTACAAGCAGAGTAACTACCTCAGATACGGGGCTTTTCATGTCAGAATTTAGACAGGTGCATCATCCTTCATGATTTTCAAAACTATTCAGATGACTGTATCAATCAATATCTCAAACAAATGGTAAAATAAAAGTCTTTCCCTGCTATAAATAAATACTTAAAAAACCCAACACAGCGCAAGAAGCGTGGTACCAAAATGATAGATTTCATTTCATTGCTTCACAGATCTTGAAGCATTGTGTCAATTTTCATACGCTATTGAGGATAATTATTAGTTTGAACTTAAAAGTGAGTACATTATATACCTTTATCTTTTTCAGATACAATTTTCTCACCTTTTTGCCTATTTTTGGTTCCCCTTAGAACTGTGCATTTTTAATTTGCAATTTCTCTTTTCTGTCCTTTGTACTGTTGATAGTCCATAGACTTTGTGGCATAATCTTGTATATATTGATTACAAGAAAAAATGATTTTTTTTCTTGTAATCCTTTTTCTTTACTCCTTACAGAGTAAAACCTGAAAGGTCAAAATCTGAGTCCTGTATCAGTCACCCTCCATCTGACAGAATGCCCCCAGGAAAGCCAAGAGCATTGTTATTTTTCAAACATGTGTTAGCACACCAAGACTTGAGTATTGGGATGATCTGATAATTTTTAAGATTTTAATACCAGAGTTAATTGAAGTAATTGGCCACATTTTCTTTAGAAGATCCTCTTGTGGATATTTGAGAAGGTGATGTTCTACTCCAAACACATCCTTTCTCTTTCATTTTCCACAGGTTTTTAAAATTTTTATATTTAATTTTTGTATAGATAATCTTGATACTCACAAGGCATTTGTTGGGTTTTCTTTTATCTATCTGCTTTTTTATAGGGGAGAAAGAGATGGTTTTACCTCCATCCAAAAACTGCTTGTACAAATGTCAAAGTTAAACAGCTACTGAGCTGCCAAATCAAAGAGAATTCCATAACTGGGTTTGAAAAGGGTCCTATGAAATGGGAATCAAATGAAATTCTGAATATTGCATGCCAGTCAATAATAACAAAAATTCATAGCGGAAAATGCCACTGAGCAGCAAAAGCTGACATTTTTTTCTAGATATACAGGCACATATTTTCCCTAAATGTCATTAGCTGCTGGTATTTCTAAACCAGACTAATGAGCTCCTTAACAAGGAATCAAACAAGTTCTTACTTTTCAAAGGTTTGCATCAAAGATCTGATCAGTTGAAAAAGACAGTTCTGAGTCCTGAGTTTATACCAGGATACTCAGTCAGAATGACACTTTAAAACTGTGTGCAAAATACACACAGCATACCTTAAAAGTCTTCCTGGCAAGTTCGCTCATGTTGTGCTTAGAAAAGCAGATTTGCCTCAGATTTATTTTCTGTATTTTTACAAGATGAGGAGAATTCAAGAGACATCATATTCCTCTATTAATTTATAAGAGCACACCAGAAATAACCACTGAGAATGAAGCTTTTCTGTTATCAAAAGAGATTAAATGTATTTCTTAAAATGAGCACTGTCTTTCTATGCACAGTCACTTTATTGCAGCTTTTTTCATTGTTCTAGCTAATAAGATTATGATAATTCTTTCTATTGCTTATTTTTCCTTTGAAAAAAATTGTGATTTCAAACAAAACCTTCAGTATATAAAGATTTTACTGTACTAAAATAACTTATTTTAGTAGTTTCAAATCAGGTTATATCCTTTTAGTTCTCTTTGAACTTATTTAAGCAATAAATTATTTCATTTTCTCATATTCTTCTATTATCTGTGGATTGATATGAGTGTAAAGTAACCAAAAGCACATTTCTAAAATTACCCAAATCTGTGCTTCTTTCTCCCTCCTAAATGCCCAGAGGATGATTGAACACTGCCATGACTGAGAACAGTGTCCAGGGGATGAGTTATCCTCTAGTCTGACCTTGCAGAAATGTAAAATGTTTTCACTTTGTGCTTCTTTCCAGCTTGTTTCACATGCCTAGGGTGCACCAGGAGGTGGTCCCAGCACTCACAGATTGGTGTGACCATTTAAAAGGCTTTTTAAGAAGAGCAGGTGAAAGCTGGGAGCTGAGCAAAAAGACAGATGTGCAAATAGGTTGGTTGCGCTGAGTTGAATTTGTAAGAATTGATGTGCAGGCTAAAGAGAAGGTGTTATTTGCAATGTAAAAACAAGGGTTACATTTTATCGCTCTAACAAAATTTTAAACTATGATAGATATTATTCAGCACCCTCTACTGGGCTTGTAGCTATTTACACAAATCGGGCATTCCTGAAGGAAACCTTGAGCAAGGAAATAAGAAGAAAAGGTAGACAAACTAGTGTAGGGTTAGGTGACTTTTCCTATCCAAACTTCAATTAAAATTTAATTCAAATTTCTGCTTTTATCATCACACAGTTCTCTCCCTGTGCCTTTTCAGTGCCTTCAAAGTGTAGCTCTATCCAGATGACATAAGATGCCTCCTTGAGGAGCTTGTTTGCCTGTATAGTTTTACCAATCACTTACCTGACAGTGTTAAGGCAGCATTTATTTAGGCAAAAATCAATTATTTTTCAATTTTTACCTGAAAAATATTTTAAATTTTTTACGTGAGAAAATCCCCACAGCCTTTGCTGTGCATGTAAAGTGAGATAATGGAATACAAGTATTTCAAATGTAGCTCTAATTATAGTGGAAATTGTTTGCTCAATTGACTCTGAGGGAAAAAAAATCCATATACAAAAAAGCACTGCTGCAAAGATTTTTAGAAAATCAAAATGTAAGTATTTTAGAAATTGGACTAGAAAGATTTTAGGAATTCAGAGGGCAGCTGGCTAATATTCAGAGTTTTCAATGCCCCTGAACCATGGAAGTTTCCTCTATGCACATTTCTGGCCCTTTTAGGGTAAGAGGCCACACACTGGAAGAGGCCACATATTACAGGGAATTATAAAATATTACTTTGGCTGTAGACAGATGTGTTCACCTATCTACCAGTACATTTTAGCAGGAGAAGCTCCTTGAGTTAGTGTATGAAACCTTTTTCATTAAACCAACAGAAATTATGGCTGTAAAGATAGACCATTATATTTTTATTTCTGCAAATAAAAATGAGTAAATTGTGCCTAAAAGATAGGGAACTTTTAGTCCTTTGACTAAAATCTCTGCATCTAAACATGCATTTCAAATCATAGTATTGTTGTTCTGGGATTTTAGTACTTATTAAACAGGTGACACACAGTTTAAGGAGGGCTAAAATGTCTTAGAGCAATTTGTATTTTCAAGAAAAATAGAACCAAGCTCTATATTAAAAACCTCTGGGAAACCAGTCTGCTCTAAAATGGGCTGATGAGACATAATACTGGAATGCTGGTATAGTGCTTATGTAAAGAGCAAATTGCTCATCATAAAGATTAAATCTTCATAGTGCTATGGCAAGTGGCAATGAACTGGCAATCCATCTGTTCTCACTCTCTTCAAATATTAGAATTTATTACTGCAGAAAAAAATAGCTGCTAATTTTTGAACCAACCACCTGTAAAGAACAAGTCATTGCACAGATAAGATGTGCTCCTCCTCACCCCCCACTGCACCTTCAGCTAACTTCATTTCCTCGGTTCGAATGAGAGCGTATTTCAAGTGAAGAGCAATTATATGGCTCTGTGCCTTGTATAACCTGTTAAAAGCAGTAATTTGCTGGCATAAAATTAATTCTGGGCACAGTTTACAGATCTAACTAGTTTAGAGTAAGAACATTTCTGTCTTCAAAATATAGAACCACTAAAGGCTTGCTTGGATGGGTTTGCTATTTATATTGTGCTTTGGTTAAATACTGGGTTTAAAATAGATTTGTCGACAGCTGATAAGGCAATGCCATTATGTACTGACAGTGCAACATAATGGCATTTATTTTTCTATGCACTTATTTGTGCAAGATAACTTCCTGTTTTCTAAATGGGTGTAATTCTTTCGATCTGGGGAGAAACATGGATTGCAGTTATACTCTGTAAGAGAGGGAATTCAACAGTGATAATGCAGTCCTTTCCTGTTTTAAGCTTTACTTAGTGGTTATTTCTTTTCTTTCTCCAAGGTACTCTGTTGTGATATATAAACACTTGGCCAATTCCCTTTGTCATCTGAAAGGATCCCAGAGTATTTTTTACTGCAATACAGCACCCCACTATTGTAACTTTGTGCTGAAACTGTGGGCCTTGAATTTTTTGATGAACAGTACATGGCATTCCAAGACACTTTGTTTGAAACAGAAGGAACTTCCAATATTTTTTTTCATATTTCATTGAAATTTCCCCTCTGTATCTCCTTTCAGAAATACTCACCTCAATCACTTTTCTTAACAATGTTTTCATCTAGTCTGTATTTCAGGGCACATGTTTTGCTATTCTGATTTAACACTTTGAAACACACTTAGGTTTATAAATTAATGCTTCTGCAGGACATCAAAAATTACCAAGGAATGGCCTTGGTTGGAAGGGATCTTAATGATCAACCACCGGCCACGGACAGGGACACCTTCCACTAAACCATGTTACTCAGAGCTCCATCCAACCTGGCCTTGAACATTTCCAGGGATGGATCAGCTGCAGCTCCTCTGAGCAACCTGTGCCAGGGCCTTATCACCCTCACAGGAAAGAAAAGTTTTTCCTAAGATCTGATCTAAACCTACTATCTTTCAGTTTGAAGTCATTCCACCTTGTCCTGTCACTCCAGGCCCTTGTAAATAGTCCCCCCCATCTTTCATGTGAGTCCCCATCAGGTACTGGAAGGTCCCAGGCAAGTCAATCCAAAACCTCTCTTTTCCAGGCTGAACGATCCCAATTCTCCCAGCCTTTGCACATAGGAAGGGTGCTCCAGCCCTCTGATCAATTTGGTGGCCTCCTCCAGGCTAACTTCAGCAGATTGATATCATTCCTATCTCATCTAAGTAATTTCACCTTGGGAGGCAGAGAGGTTTGCTGGCAGGACAGTCATGTTATTTGCCAGCAATTTCACTAGACATGATGGAAAATCCTTGTATTAAAAGTAGGACATAAATGGCCACCAAGAGATTTAAATGATGAACTTTCTCAGGCAAGATGCCTTTATCAGAATTGAAGAGGAGTGAGGAGGGGCTCTGACCTGTCAAGATATGTGAAAGCTCCATAATCTAGGAATCATAGAATAAAAGAATGTTTTCCTTTGGAAGGGATCTTAGAGTTTATCTAGCTCCCCTCCATGCTGTGAACAGGGACAACTTTCTCCACACCAGGTTGCTCAAATCTCCATTCAGCCTGGCTTTCTTGGAAAGTTGAAGGGCAAATCATTATAAAATTTGTGCTTTTTTCACTCTTTTTATTTAAAAAAAAACTCCTCCAAGTTTTCATGAAGTTTCATGTTAATTTGAACTTGTATTCTTTGCACTGACTATTGCTTTCTGCTTAGAGATGTTTAAGTGTTCAGCCATTCAGGTGACTGGAGCTGAAGATTGTGAGAGAGGATGTCAGACAAGGAATATATACCACAGAAATGGATGAAAACTGGAGACAGGGCTGAATAATACTTTATCTAAGCAAATTAAGAAACTAGTGGTATCTCATTTGATTTCATACAGCAAACTGAAGAACTTGTCTATGAATCTAAGCAATTTGTAGCTGGCTACTTTTACTGGTTCTGTGTTAGAAAAATGGTGCAGTGAATCTGTTCATTTACCTGCAGAAACATGAGAGTTGTTCACCCAAGAATCTTTATGAAGTCAGACATTCTAGCAGAAGTAGTTTGGGATGAGCACAGATGGTAAACACGTTACTCAAAAGTGATGAATCCCCAGGTGATATATGGAGACCATTTTATTGTCAGGGATGTCAATGAGGAGCCACCAGTTTCTTGAGGTGATATTGTTAATTTTGTATGCAGGTTTTACGATTTATCTTCCAGGCTCTGAAGAGCAATTAAATTCACCTATGCTCATCAAAAGACTTAATGAGTGTCGTAAGTTTTGATGATAATGCTGTTCTTTTCTGCTTTAGGTAGCTTTGTTCACTTACAGAGCTATAGACTTTAAGCACATAAATGTCACAACATCAGAATGGGATGGCCTTCTTGAGGGGGGGCTTTTAATTTAAATTCTGACCTCATTTTACATTACGTGCAGGATGAGTCTTCTGCAGGCAGAATGTCAGGTAGATAACCCAGGTATGGTCTGCTCTGGTACCTACAAGTCCATAAGACCTTGTGCTATCATAACTACTTAAAAAAGGATGGCTTTTGCCTGATACTTGTTTTATAATATATCTAAAACATCAATAAATCCTCCATAAATGTATTAAAATCTACTATTTGCTAGAATAAATAGTAAGATGTGGTAAGATGCATAAATATAAATAGTAAGATGTGTAAGACTGTGGTATGATTTAATTCATACACATTTTCACAACAGCTAATAAAAACTCACTGGTAACTTTTAATTGTGAGTTCTAGAATCAAAAACAATCAGAACTATATGAATGTAGTATGTAATACTGAGAGTTCCCATGTGAAAAACTATTGACATTCCCATACTTCATACATATTACAAATGCATCTTTGACCCCTCAGTGAGTTCACATACACCTATTTTTCTTGCAAAGCTTTTTTATAGTAACATCATTTCCATGTAAGACAATAAATACATAAATGTGAACAGAAATAAGTCACATCATGCTTTAAAATGTTGCAAATTTGTACCCAGATCATGTTGAAATTTTTAAAAATCCATCCTTGTTTTCAATGGTGGCTACTAGATGACAAAAGCCACCAAGTAGCACACAAATGAACCAGCAAGGTTTACTTAATAAAAAAAGTTTTACGTTTGTGAATAAAATGGGTTATTGCTATTTGTACCACTGTTGCAGTGTTCCTTTCGTAGAAGTGAAAGAATAGTTCATTTTAGAATGAAAGAACAGTTGTCATACAGTATTTTTAATGAGATGCAGGTGTTCATACCTACCCTTCTTTTTTACTGGAGATTATGTGTTGATGTTGAAAATGCAAGAGTTCATCAGCAGTAAAAATCTGCAGAAAGAGCAATCAAGCATTTTTTGTGGGCAGAAATAATCTTCCCAAGTTTATTGTTTCTGTGGCTTCAGTACAACTCAAAGCAATGCAAAGATTGATGGCACAATGCCCAAAGCGCCTGTAAGACACAGCACCTCTGGAAAGATTAATGTCTCATCCACAGAGAAAGCATGGTATGGTCTGTTTGTTATGACTGTCACTTCTTTGGTTCTTCCACAGTTGAGGGAAGGGATTCTGCCCCTCTGCTGAGACCCCACCTGCAGGGCTGCATCCAGCTCTGGGCTCCCAGCACAGCAAGGACAGGCACCTGCTGGAATGAGCCCAGACGAGGCCATGAAGATGCTCAGATGGCTGGAGACCCCTGGGACAGTTCAGCCTGGAGAAGAGAAGGCTCCAGGAGGTCCTTGCAGTCCTTACAGAAGCCTTCTGTCGGACAATATTTTTTTCTTGATTTAGAGAGGAGGTAACTGAGAGGTGTTTTAAAAACTTTTATTCCATTTGCAGTCTCATGAGAAGGGTGAGATAATACAGATGTTATAATTCACACCATCACAATCAGAAGCCAATTATCTCCTACTTACAATACATAAGTGTTTCTTGGCCTATCAGCTTTTTGCCACACCAAGCTGTAGATACCTTAAAGCCAATCATCTAAAACTACCTCTTGTGTGTCCTACTACAGTGCATCTTCCATAGTTCTATTTCTCCAAAGTATGTAGTCTTATTTGCAAGGCCATCCTTTAAAACTTGTTTCTAGCTCCATTTCTCTCTCAACAATGTGTCCGTCCTATTCCACGGCATTTCAAAGTCAGCATTTCTTGTCTCAAGGTTTGCATATGGATGCATACTGTGTGGGCCTTCTGTCAGGCTTTGAGAATTCCCTACAAACCCATTTTCCACATTTCCCCCTCTCTCTTGGATAGAAAAAACTTCTTTGATGGTGACCACAAGAGAGCTGGAGAGATACTTTTTACAAGTACATGGAATGACAGGACAAGGGGGTATGTCTTCAAACTGAAATAGAGTAAGTTCAGATTTAATATAGGGAATAAATTATTTACTGTAAGGGTAATGAGGCACTGAGAAGCTGTGGGTGTACCATCCCTGGAAGTGTTCAAGGCCAAGAATTCTGGGATTCTGTGACTGTGTAGCAAGGAAACAAAAGAGTTCTCAAGATCAAGTCGCTTGTGCCTGCCAAAGTGATCATTGGCCAATATCACTTGATTGATTTTTTTTTTTGTTTATTTGCTTCTAGTCCAGTGTCCAGTTGAATTTTAGCCACTTGAAGTCACAGATCACTTGTCTACTTCAATAGTAAATGTAATACAAAATTGTCTTGATCCCAGAGAAAAAGGGAAGTAATAGTTTTTCTCATAATTTTTGCATAATTTTTCTCTCCTTTCCTTGTGATGCTGTCAACAGACAGGGAAGTTAGTACATGAGGCAATTAGGTTATCCCCCTCACCACCATAGCCTTCCTCCTCAATGCTGAGACAAAGAGAAGGAGACAACATTGACTTTTCAACAGTTCAGCATCTTCTTTTATCACTGAACATGAAGAGTTTCCAGTCTGAAAAGAAGTATATTACCTTCTATGATGTTAAAGCTATATAAATACATATACGATAATTTATTTTGACTTTATGCCTTGCACAGACGAAGAAGATGAATCAGAATAGAAAAATGGGATAAGTCTGAATGAAAAGTTGAAAGGCTTTTCAGCTGAAAGGCCTCCAGTGAGGCTGCAACTGATTCATGCACTCTTCTGACTGCAGCCATACTGATGTCCCCTACCATGACAAAATGAAATTTAAGGTCTGCTTGCCTAACTATAGCTACTTGTATTTTGTCACTACTGATGATGACTGCTTGGTAATAAAGTTTCAGAGTTCATATCTCGAGAAAATTCATGTTCCTGTTCTTACTTCTACTTGATTGTATCAGGCCTAGTCATTCAACCACCAATCTCCTTAACTAGGCTATCCTCATGGATAAAAAAATGAGGAGGACCAAGATACTATTTTAATCTTGAATAAATACTTGATATCATTGATAAAATCCACTGGAAAATACAAAGGAAAATATTTTTGTGGAAAATACGCACATTTAAAAAAAATGCAAATATGCTTAAAAATTGCTTTTAACCTGCTCAGATACCTAGATATCTCCTAATAAACAAGAATTAATGAGACTGGAAACCATGTATTGTCTTATATTTTGCATGAGTCAGTATCACTGGTGGGCACTTTGTATGATAAAGAATGTGTAGGAGACATCTAGATTGATAATCTCGTTACTTTCTAAATGAATAGAAGAAATATCAGACTAAAACAGTTAATTTTTTTTTAAATATCCAAAAATTCTTCTACTGATTATCTATGTAGACATAATATGAAGACTTGAACCTTCCTGCTAAAGAAGACTGTAGAACTGTTTAGGATTTTCTGGTAAAATATTTATTCCTCTGTTAAAGATGTCACAATTTTGACAAAATTAGCTTTATTAATTAAAAACTATAATGATATTCCACCTAAATTTTAAGAGACCTCGAACAAAATGTAGGTTGGTTTTTATCTTTGTTTCTTTATTTTTAATTTTTTTTATTTTGATTACTCAAATGGCAATCTGAAGATACTTTATAAACATGTTATAGCAAATGAGAGATTTTAGAGACAGAAATTTATTTTATATTAATGTAATTTGTAGCTAGACATAGTGAAATTCAATTAAAAATTTTAAGTTAAGCAGACTGAATATTACAGGGTGGACTTGAAGTGAGAGTTGAAATCATTCATTAAGGTAGAAAGTGGAAAAGTGTGTGATAATTAATCTTCCATGATGCCATAAAAAATTAAATTGCAATATAGTTTCAATGATAAATTGCAGTGAGAGATGCAAAATGAAATTCTTCATACACAGGATCTGACAAACCACTTTTGCTTCACATGATAATCAAAAACATTCACAAGATTGGATATAATTTGGAAATGTCTAAAGGAGTCTAAAGGAGAACCAGAACTAGCTTTGCTGATGTAAAAACATTGTTGTATAAAATGCTGCAAGAGAATCCTTTAACAACTTTAACATTTTTAACAATCCTTTAACAACTACTAGGAGAAACAAATATTAATGGCAAAACACATATTTCTCTTGAGGGGACCAAATGCATACAAGTGAAAAGATAGACAATAAAAAGAATGTAAATAAGAAAAAAAAGAAAACATAATGATAAACAACAAAAAACCACGCTTAAAAAACCCACAAGAGATGTAGCACGACATTTTTTATTTCTTTAAGTATATTGCTATTCAGGAAATATGTGAAAGCAAACTAGGAGGAATTTTGATCAGTGTCAATAAATGGGAACTGAAAAACCTCCTTTTGAAGATTTTTAGCAAATCTAAGATGGGACTAACTAAGACAACAGACAGCTCTTTTTCTAATGAAGCAATCTTGGATGATGTACAGGTTAGCTGGAAGTAGCAAACAGAAAAAGTTTGCACTATAAAATGTACTTATGCAGTTGTAGACTGAAAGACAATGATAATGACACAAGTTAGATTAAATGTTAATATATATTATATAAAAACATCTCAGTCATCAGAGTAAAAATTTATGACAATTTAAGACAGTTTAATGCTCCCGTACATCTTCAAAGAAATATGGATTATAGGAACATACATTTTCTCACCTTGTGCAAAGTAACATTTTAGTTGATGTATTAAGGAGAGAGAAATAAAATGTTCTTATTAATTTTAAAGTAATTGCAATACTCCTTTCAGTTTTTTTTTTTTATTTTTAATAAAACCCTTAATATCAGTCATACCTTATTTTTTAAAGAAAACCTAATGTCCTTAAAGATTAAATCCTCAAGGATAAAAGAGGAAGAATTACTTAATTACTTGAAAAATCAGAAGAATTGAGATCTGAAATAGAAACAAGATGGTACACCTGTTCTTTAAAAAAAAAAAAGAAAAAGTGTTGTTTTTCTTAGACATAGAGGTTCAGTGTTTGCTGTGGTACAGAAGGTGTAGGAGGTGTTGCATTAAGTCCAAGAGTGAGTCAGGATGTGCTCTAGCACTTTTTCCAAAAATATTACCATGAGTAGATACAGAACCATGTTGCAAAGAAAAAGAAAAAAAAAAAAAAGAAGGCGGTCTGATGAATCACCCTTGCCAAAGACATGGAAAATACCTTTAACAGACATCAGTAGGGTGCATAGGCAGCAACAGCACAAACAAAATAAAGATGTTCCCTTCCTTTCATCAGCAGAGATGAAACAAGCAGTCATGATAATTTATTGTAACTGAGCATCTTAAAGCCCAGCTTATTGAGCCATGTGATTGACGTGGTTTGACAGGAAATGGGTTTTCTGGGATGCTGTGGTCAGACCAATGGGTGTTCAGATATTAATATTGGCA
>JAWMQZ010000001.1:13681047-13704155 GCA_035584835.1 Tangara arthus
GAGAGTGGTGGTGAAGGGAGATGAATCCAGTTGGCTGCTGGTCACAAGTGGTACCCTCAGGGCCCAGTAATGGGGAAAACCCTGTTCCATCTCTTTATCAGTGATTTGGTTGAAGGGATGAGTGCACCCTCATTCAGTTGCAGATGATACCTACATATGCAGGAATGTTGATCTGCTGGAGGGCAGGAAGGGGCTGTAGAGGGATCAGGACAGGCTGGATCTGTAGTCTGAGGACAGTGACCTGAGGTTCAACAAGGCCAAGTGCCAGTTCCTGTGCTTGAGTCAGGACAACAACCCAACAACCCCAGGCAGTGCTACAGGCTGGGGGCAGAATCGCTGCAAAACTGCCCTGGGGAAAAAGATCTGGGGTGATGGTCATTAACAGCTGGACATGAGCCCTGGTGACCAAGAAGGCTACCTGCATTGCGGCTTGCCAGACTGGACAGTAACCATCCCCTTGTACTGGCAACAATGAGGCTGCACCTCAAATCCTGTGATAAGTTTTGAGTTAAAAAGACATTGATGTGCTGGAACCCATCCACAGAAGGACAGTGGATCTGGGGAAGGGTCTGGAGCACAAGTCTGATGAGGAGCAGCTGAGGGAGATGGAGGTGTTTAATCTGGAGAAAAAGAGACTAAAGGAGGGACCTTAGTTCTCTGTTACACCTCCCTGAAAGGAGTCTGTAACCAGGTGGGGTTCAGTCTCTTCTCCCAGGCTGCAAGTACAAAGATGAGAAAAAATGGTTTCAGCTTGCCTCAGTGGAGTTTAAATGGGATATTAGAAAACATTTCTTTACCAGAAGAGTTATAGAGCACTGGAACTGTCCAGGGAAGTGGTGGAGTCACTGTAGCATTGGAATCTCTGGGTGGGCAAGGATAGGTTAGATTCAAATCTACACAGGGAGTCTCAGCCAATGTCAATCAGCCCTAAATGCAGATGTATCATTGCCCAGAGAGCTGGATGGGGCTAAGACCTCAGCAAATCACATGTAAAATTGGAGCTCCTATAAATGGAGCTGTGGGAATAAACTGGAGGCTGTTTTTCACAGGAAGCTAGGAGTGTGTATTTTCTCTGTCTCTGACCCACCCCTTGTCACATTGCAAGTCACCATTCCTGGGGAGGATTTACAAAACTTGTAGATGTTGCATTTAAGAACATGTTTTAGTAGTGGGCATGGCTGTGCTGGGTTAATGGTTGGAATTCATGATTTTAAGGGTCTTTCCAATCTAAATTATTCTGTGATTCTATTAATCTACTATATAAAACTGAGTACAAAGGAACTAATGAGAAATATTCAAGAATGAGGGGACTATTCATGCTAGCATTATTCTTTTTTTCTCAAAAGCTGCATGTTTTATTTCACATTAGGGAAAAAGAGTTGCTACATTAATTGGGTTTTTTTGGAAGCAATTTGATACAATCCTTCAATAGAAAATTCCTATATAAAAATTACAGGAAGGAAGTTCTATCTAAAAATTGTGAAGCTACGGTGTTGCTTTGATAGGCTTAAAATGTCAGGGAAGTATTTTTGTGCATTTTTAAGTATTTCCAGTACCAATTTTGGTTAGAAATAATGACTATGCCTTGTGAAGAACTGAATGCTTTCACATTCAGATTCACTAGGCTTATAAATAATGTGTTTGGTATTATCAAAGCAGCTATTACTACAAAAATATAAGAAATCTGGACATCTTAAATTCTATTTAAACTAGTACGTAATTACAGTAAAAAATAAGACCTGCAGACCTATTTTATGCAAATATGGATGAATCTATTTATTTATATTTATGTTACTAACCTCAAGTTACATGACTGCAAACTTCTTAACAGTTTAGAGAAGTGATTTTTTGATATTTTGACTGAAATAACTAACAAAAAACAAAAGCAATTAAAATAATTTGAAGCATAGTGACAGGAAGAGTTTTGCCTCTTCAATGTGAAAATAATTCAAATTTCTCCACTTGGAAGAAAAAGAAAAGGAACGTGCAGTAATTATCCTGTCTGTGCAAAATAGATTTCACATTTAGAGAAACAAAAAGGGAGAAATGGTGTCTTCAGAGATCAATTTTTATTTGTCTTGTGAATATTGAAATGAAAGTTTATATATTTGGGTCAAATCTTTTGTTTATAAACTTCATGTTGTCCCTACATAGCACTAACTATTTCAAATAAAGACTTGAAATTTTTGTGTGATTCTTTATGCAATAACTGTTTAGAAAACCTCAGTGTATAAGGCAACATGTGTGAAAGACTGTGACTGCATAACATGGTTACTGAGAGCGATCTAAATTTATTTCCCTTATCAATTATGTCCCCAAAGACAGGAGCCTGCAATTCCTACTTCCAAATTGTACTCCATTCCTGGCTTGTTATCTTCATTGCTACCCTAAAATGAGGAGGGCTTTTTCTCTAGCCTCATTTCTGAAAGAAAATATAAGTAGGACATCTTGCTAAAATGACAGAATTGAATTGGGTTGATATTTAGAATATATAAATAGAAAAACTCTTTTTTCCTCTTTTCAGGATACCAGAGATCGTGGTCTTCAAAACGCTGAGGTGATTTGACTGATAATGTTAAATGAACCCTATTAAATGAGACTTATTATTTCTTGCCTGAGACAAAAGCAGACCAGTAAATTGCAGTGCTGTTTCTGTCAGTGCCCTATTCCCAAATGCTATGTTCCCCCTGTGCATTTTCCTTTTGTGAATAGGCAGAGTATATTTTAGTTGATAATCCTTGGTACTTTTACTTGCTGAGATATGATGGCAGGCAGAATTTAAACATCTCCAAAGCTGACTGAAATCTTAGCAGTGCAATGAAAAAACTTAGTTTTCCTAACCCCAGTGATACAGAGACCAAACACCTTCCTTCTAAACGTGGAGGAGAGACATGGGCAGACTAAGCTGTCCCAGTGATGTGTTGGAGATTCAGGGAATGCAACAGCAGAGACCAGCACCACCTCCACTCCCATCAATAACCAACAGCATGGCACATCCTACACGCTGCTCACAGGCAGATGGAAAGGGAGGTGTGGATATGTTTGTCCGAAATGATTCAAGAATTGCTCTTAAAACTCTTATCCAGAAAAAATTAAGATTAATCTTAGTTGGTGAGAGGCAAAGGAAGATCTGGGAACAGCCATTTCTAAGAAGAGCTATTACTTTCTGAGTTAAATTTATGTGTGTTTTTATACAGTACTCTTTCATCTTGTATTATTTTATTATGAAAACATAATTCAAAGAATTGTGGTAAATGTTGTAATCGTGTTGAAATTGTTAGTGCTGGAAATCCAAGAAATATCTGGTGAGAAACCTCCAGATTATGTGTGTCTGACTGGCCAAAATTTTTGGATTGTTTTACACATATATAAATGTACATATGCATGTGTAAAGCAACAACAATACAAAAGTACTAGCAACATTCTAAACTAAGACAATGAAGAATCCCTGGTAGGCAAAAGGTGTGAGATGGAATTTCATAGGCATCTTTCTGTGAGACAAGGGAAGTCTAGCTAATTTCAAACTCTAGGATTAAGCTGTGTTCTTGCCTCAAATGAAAGAGCGTGATTGTACTTGGGTGGGGTGAGAGAATTTTGATGCTCTTGCAATTCTTTGACATATGGCGCAGTCTAGCACAACCAGTCATCACGCCAAAGATGATTATGTCCTACAGCACCAATGCCAAGATTAATTTATTAACGTTGTCAGAAAGACAAAGACACTGACTTAAGAACATTTAACTGCTCAGAGGGTCATGTTTTTCAGCAGCCCAGGGAAATATGTGTTTGAACACTCGCAACTTCTTTGGTGATAGCAAAGGTCTTGTTACTTGTGAATACTTAAGGATTCATTTCAACCACCAGCCTTGAATGTCAGATTTCAACCCCAAGTAATTTGTACTTGCAATTAGAACCTTCCCACAAAAGATATTCAGTCACAATATGACAGAGGTGATGAAGGATTGTTGTTCTTTTCTTTGTTATAACTTTAGTTCTGTCCACAAATTCTCTGGTTTTTAAAGAATAATAATGTTTGATAATTACTAAAATGAAACACCATAAGCATTTATCAAAATCCTGTAACCAAAAAATTACTTCAGAATGGCAACATATTGAGAGAAGGACTTCCTTGTGAAATTAGTGCTTTTTTGACTCTTTTCCTGTGACCTTGATTCATCAGCCATTAAAGCAGTATCTGGATTTGTGATATGGCTTTAGGAATACCCAAATAATTATCACTTATTTGCCTGAAAGGTATTTCAGGTGGACCTCATCTGCAAAACTGTGCATGTGTGAATTTCACTTTTTTGAAGAGAAGCAGCATGTAACTTACATTGAACAACAAAATGAGCCTTAATTGATGGTAGCCTCTGCAGAAAACAGATGTTTGTCAGTCAGCAGGCATGAAATAAGTAATAATCTCCCTTGGTCATACGGCTTTTGATACAGACAGTTAAGTCTAAAGACAAGCATTACAAAGTGCAGTATATCAGAATGAAGTTGATACTTCCTTTAAAAAAACATAAGATGAGTGAACTTCATGGGCGTCTTATTGCCACTCCTGAGCCTAAATGGCTTTGTGAAACAATGAAACTTGAGCTGTGTTCCCTTCAGGATTGCAAAGATTGACTGGCAATAATATTTTTCCTCAAGTGCATTCACCAGAAAAGAAGGGATTTTGGATTAAATTTCTGCACATGAGAAGTGAGCCTCCCCATGCTGGTGCAGATTTTCAAAATAGGATATGGGCACTAATACTCCACTTGCCAGTTTCTCATCTTAGATGTAAGAAAACATTAAAAAATATTAGTGTCTTTCTGGATATTTGAAGATACTCTTTTTTTTTTTTTTTAAATCAAGTTTAAGAAAATAGTCTTCACAGTCATAAGAAGAAATTTGCTCTGATTATCTCTCAAATGCAATCTTTGGTACAATTAAGATTATTTTAGATGCATTTGATTTAAATGCTTAAATAAAATTAAAATTATTTTTATGTATATTTGGGTTCTTCACATATTATATTTTTCCTGAAGAATCAAATATTATTGTTTCTTTAGGATGCAACTTTGAAAATGTATTTATTACTCCGCTTTGTTCCAGTGCTTCAGATTATGACATGAACTCTGGTGGAAGTGATCCAGATATCATACCCTAATTATTAGCCTATTGCATAAGCATTCATTTTTAAAATAGAATGAAAATTATTTTATATAATGAATATTATGTAAAATAATGAAGGTTATTTTAACGAAAATGATTTTCTTCTGCATTTTGTGTCTTCAATTTGTCCTTAAGCCTGGAATGTCTATTACCTCCCTTTGTATATTCATAATAATATTTAGAAAGATAAATATTCTTACGGGTAAAGTTTATTTCATGTGGGAATGTAGGTAAGCTCCTTTTGTTATTACTATTTAAAAAAAATATTACTAGCTTTATAAACAGCACATTGCAAATGTGTTCATACTTTGGTGCTGTACTGTGCTGTGAACATACCACTAATATTGTGTGGAGTTTGGGAAAGAATTTAAGACACTTCACAGAATGTTTATTCCCAACCATACTGTTACCATAGTACCAGTAGCAAATGATCATGATACAAAATCTTTACTATAAATGTGGTATGATCACCTCTGCAGAGAAATAGAGGCACTCCAGCTTCTTTTCTGAAGGAGTGAACACATTCTCTGCCATTTCAAAGCTGTTTCCTGTGGATCTTCTCCCTTTTTATTATCTGCCAAACCTGGAGGATTTGGTCTCTCCTTTTTCCCTGCTCTTGAGTTACTGAAGTTATTCCTATGGCTTCAGACCTGATTTCTTTCTAATGACACAGTGATAGTCACAGTGTGTGTGAGCTTTCCTAGGCTAAGTTTTCCTCAGCACTCTGTGTGGAAGGTCTTCAAACTTCCCCTTAGCACTTAGTTTTTTATTTTCATTATTTGACCATGTCCTTTTGCAACATGTGAGAAACTGATTTAATTTTTATTTATACCTCAACATATCTTATAAATCCATTTTCTGGCATGTGGTGAAAAATTACTTTAGGGGCTGTACATGTTCTGGGAGCCTTAACCTGTGCCACGTGCAGGAGGCATCTCGGAGAAAACAGAGGGAGGGTCTGTCCCCGGGGGAGACTTTGCCTGACTGGGAGAGAAACTTCCACAGCTGGGCTGCAAGTGAACCCTCTTGGATGCAGGCAGACCCCAAAGCCTGGAAAAATTTTGCTGGTTTGACCAATGCTCTTCCTAAAAGTGCTAAGTTATGGGAAGAATCTTAGCACATAAACACAGTCAACTGCACAGTAATTTTTCCTCATCATTTCTGGTTTCTTGGTGAGGAGGTAGTACCTAAAGGGTTCATCTCCCTGCAGAGCTGCCTCTTCCCTGCCTGCTTCCTCTACCATCCCTGTCTGTCTACTCTGTTTCACCAAGCAGCCCACAGCAAGCTGTTCTTTAATGACAGAAGAACCGACAGCAACCCGCTGCATGACTCCACCTCTTCTAGCTACATTTCCAGTTTTTTTGTTCAAACATGAAAGGTTTACTCTTGGTGTGGTCAGCTTGGTGCAAAATCTGTCTTTTTCATGATCTAAAATGCCTGGGAAAGGCATGTGCTGCACTTGTCTAAGCATCAGATCTTGCATTAAGAGAGTCTAACATCTAGAGATTTAACACCTCTAGTTAATCCAAGAGTAGGAGTCCTCATTTGAGCTGGATCTTATGAGGAAAGGCTGCTCCCGTAATGGGGATCTTGGAAGACTTCTAAGGAAGAAAGTGCTCAATTTTTCTTTACTGTTGCCATGTAAATGTCATTAGATGGCACTCCGAGTGTCACTTTATTTTATGGGGTGATAACAGCAGGAGTGTTAGAAAATGAAGACTTTGGTACTCTGGAGTGAGCAACTATTTCTTAGGGAGAAAATTGATGAGGTGAGGTCTTTTTTTTTTTTTTCCTTTACTTCACTTTCTTTTTAAATGAAGCATCTGAGATGAATATTTAAGAATTCTACTTCAACAGAATGGGTATTTTAAGCCCAAGTGAGCAGAGAGAACAGAGCAATATGTGATACTTAAGTTAGTGTTGGAGATGTTTTGTGAAGTCTCTGCAAAGGATAGAATAGATCTTCAGCTCTGGAAGAGCTGAAGCAAAAATAAGTCCAATACAGAAAGGAACTGGGATCTCACTCATTTTTGACGTCAGAGGCAATATAAAGTTGAGGATCTGTCTCTTTCCTATTGAAATGGCAGTCCCTGGCCCATTGTGGCAAAGTGGCTGTGGACAACAAAAGTCAATGTGACCAAGAAGTTTTATCTTTCTTGTGTATAAAACATTTCTCCTGAGAAAGCTTGAAAGGGGAGATATTCATTAGTCTAAATAGGCAGTAGTAAAATTTGCAAGAGCAAAGAATTTCCTCCTTGTTAAGTTCCATATGCTGCCTTTTCATTGTCAAAACACTTTGTATTTTTTATCAAAAACATAGGAAATTATTAAACTAAAATGTCTTTTCTTTCTGCTGCATTAGATTTCATGGATTGGATCAGAGGGAACAATACATCCACCAAAGCATAAAGGAAGATGATGGCTCTGAATTAAATTCTATCTAACAGTGGTGAAAGGATCTTGGAGACAGGTTGCAAAGGTACTTTATAGTTCGAAAGCTTGTTTTCAAACCCTAGCCCTTTTAAGTTTGCTCTGCGTGTAGCACATGATTTGCATGACTTTTGGGTAGATTTTCTTCTACTGACACACACTGCATCTCTTTTGAATGCTCAAGTTCTGAATGATGCCTTTCTTGTTTCTCCACCTTATGTACAGTCTTATGAATGATTATTTGAAAGTTTTTTTGAACATTACTCTTCAGATTTTGTAGGAGAGGGGGGGACTAAATATGGTTTTTTTATGCATGTGTTACTGCAGAGGATTGTGACAGATTTAATTCTCTATTTCATCAGCCTCTAGAGTGATTCCAGTTAATTACTTTCTGGAATTTGCTTTTAGGAGTATCTTTCTGAAAGGGTTTCTGAGCCGTTTTTGACTAAGTCTTAGAGAAGGTTGATGGTTATCATATGTAAGCAAGACATAATTTAGCAAATGCACCTTCTTTTTTTTATTGAAATCTTTACCTTACTCTGTAAGAAGAAAATATTTTACATACCTCACAATGTGCTACAGGCTCTTGAGAATGATTTTCTTTATTCGCAATTAGTATTAGCTTTGCATCAATTGTTTTGCTTATTTTATCTGATAGTCTCTCCTATGTGTCTGTAAAACAAGGAATATTTATTTCTGTATGCTCCTTGCTAGTAAGCAAAAGTCTCTTAAAATACTTTAAAAAGTGTTTCTTCACTGTTCACACTTTACAATGATGAGGTATGGTAATATTTTAAAAAGTGTTTGTGAGAACTTGAATACAGAGATTCGTGACAATGCATTAAAAAAGCTTAACATAATTGTTATTACCTAATTTATTCTCTGTTAAAATCATGTGAAATTACTAAAAAAAAATTCAAAATATATTCTCTCATTTCAATACAATAAAAGACATTATGGTCTTAAATTAATCCACCGATATTACACATGAATCACCTTCCAAAAATGCTGCACAACATTGGAGAAGAGGGCAATTACTCTTAAACCCCTAACATCAGCATATCCTTTAACTCCTAAAAGATTGCAGGGGGAAAAAAAGGAGTGATCAGTAGATTAGCAGTAATAGTGCTTCCAGAGAGTTCCATAAAATTTTGAGTACTAACTCAACCTATTGAAATATAAATGCAGGATGCCTGGTGTATGCAGTTAAAATGGTTCCTGTTTGCTGTTTGTAATAAAGCAACATTTTTAAAATAAAATACAGCTTTAATAAAATTTCTTGTCTAGGGTGTAACTGGAGTGAGTAATCCTCAAGGACAGACTCAGAAAAATAATCCACGCTCTGTCTTTTTTCTTTCTCTAAAGTTACATACCCAACTCCTCCGTGCAAACCTTAGCACAGTAAATGCTCTATGTTTTGCAAAAAAATCCTCTTTTGTTTTGTAGACAAAAGGATGTGAAGCTGCAGGAAGGGTTGTTTGCTGCCTAAACATACAAGGGCATTGGAGAATGGGCATTGGAGAATGATCTTACCAGATATTACTCTCGAAGCTTTTATTTGCAGCACAGAGCTTTTTCTACATATTTTAAATTCACATGTACTTTATTTCTGGAAACAATTATAAAAACTCTGTCTGCAGGTGGACAATAAACATGGAGATCTCAGAAGCTGGATTTGGAACTTCAGTGCATCTCAGTGCGTAAGCCTTGTTTTTTCTGTGTTTTAGAACCATTTTCTTTTTTTTTTCAGAATGCTTTTGGTTGTTTTTTTTCTTGTTGTTTGGAGGCTTTTTGTTGTTGCTGTTGGAGGTTTTTTGTGATTTTTGGGTTTTTTTAATTTTTTTTTAAGGAAATACATCAGTCTGTGCTGCAGACCTAATCGCTTCTTTATTTAAGACTCACCGTCAGATTAAGAAATTAAAAGCATTTTGTGACCTGCATTTAATCCATAAGGAACATTAATAACTAGAAAAACAAAAGGGTTTTGAATAAGTGGCTGCTGTTTAAGTCAAACACAGTGTAAAATGTCCTTATATAAGTCCTTTCTTAAGGCGTACGTTCAGATTCCAGAAACTCCCAAAATATTTTCAAAGACACCACCTCCTGTTATTATGCCATGCTTACTGTATCTTTTACTGGTAACACAATGTTTTTATGAAACTGATTTCTTCAATAGCAGTGAATTATCAAAGCTAAACCAGTCTTGTTAAGATCAGTGTGATTCAGTTCTAAGATTCTAAACCAGCGGTCATCACTGTCTGGTTTTACAGGTCTGAAATTTCAGAGATTTGTTGTCAGTCAAACTAAAGGGCTGCATACAACACTTTGCCAGATGCAAGTGTTAGCAAAATGATAATCCCTCTCTATTTGCAGCCATGGCTTTTGTACCCTAGGTTCAGTTCAAAACAGCAAATGCAGCTTTTTCCTTTGTGAAAAAAGTCTACAAAACACACTCTCTTGGACCCAGACATGGGAACATTAGTGGGAACAGTAGTATTAAACTGCATAGTTCAACTTCCAAAAATGGTTCAGCCTGCCCAGCAATTGCAGTGATCTTCTGTATAAAAAAGATCTGTGTTCATATAATACAGCAGGAAAGAGTGCTGGGGTATTAGTTATTTTGATGTGAAAGGCTTTTACATGTTTCTGGAGTTGAAATACAGGACTGGAAAATCATTGACTGTACTTTTGGCTGTCTGTCAGAAAGCATTCATTCATCTCAGAGACTTTACTTCTTGTTTTGCTCAGTACAAAGAAGTCAAATTTTGTACCTCAGTACCTGCTATCAAATTTTGGATGTTTCAGTATTCCTTTATCCCTGCAGGATAGACTGCTGTACTGACAATAAAATGTGAATTAAAGGTAATTTAGGGTCAATGCCAGTTATTCAAACAGTGTTGTCTCACTTATTTTACAGTGGATTTCATCCAGACTCCTCTTGTTTGTTAAATTTGTGAACACCGTACAATAATGTTTTGTAAACATTTGGTTAGTTAATGTCAGTTTTCTTCATTTTCTTAAAGGTGAATAAATTGTATGGACATATAAACACTATCTTTCAACTAAAATTTAATTTATTGATTTTTTTTCTTTTTGCCAACAAGATCCAATGCGTTGTCATTTCAATACTTATTGTTAGTTCTAAATTTTGCCAAGTACAACTTTTTGTTTGATTTAAAATTATGAAATATACTCTTGACATCCAAGTGAGATAAGTAAGATATAAACTGAAATCAAATTTTGCTGGATAAGTGGAGTCAGTGTGATGTTCAACAGAAGTTTGAGGTTTGACATTCCTGAAATCAACTCTTTTCAAGAAAACACACGCTCTTTGACTTGCAGTTTAATTTTTCAGTGTTTTCCTTGAAGCATTTCACTGACATGTTGCTGACATATACCTGTAGACACGCATCTCTAAGGCTGCAGGATAACCTGAAGCAGTGAAATGCATTTTTAGATTTTTGTTTTAATTTGAACCAGAAGCCATTCTATGGGCATAACTTGTAGGAGTGTGGGGCTCCGAATGGGGTCAAGGACAAGTGGTGGATGTGGAATGTCAGGCTGTAACTAATGAAAAATATGTTGATTTGTAGGCCATCACTGCTTCAGGCTCAAGAGTTCAACATAAAATCCTAGAACCATGGACTAGCCTGGGTTGGAAGGGACCTTTAAAATTATCTAGTTCCACCTGCCCTGACATTGCAGTGACACCCCTTCCACTAGACCAGGTTGCACAGAGCTCTGTTCAACCTGGCCTTGAATTCATTTCAGCATGGTGTTGATGGGGACAATATTTGGTTTCACAGATTTCTCATAATATTCGGATTTGGAAGGGACCCACAAGGATCATGGAGTCCAAATAGTAAATGAATGGCCCATACAGGGATTGAACCATCAATCTTGGTGTTATTAGCAGTCTTGGTGTTGTGACCAACCAAGCTAATCTTGGTGGATCTCATCAGCTGATTTATCTCATCCTGAGATGTTGCTTTTATGATATGAACTCTCATAAAACAGTGTGGGATAAAAAACTTTTTTCCCACCTAAAAGAAAGCAAGATTTGAATGTTTTGAACTTCACAGGAGACCATCAGCCTCAAGAGACCCAGAGGAATTAGCTCATACCTGTGAATCACTTGAGTGTGAGCGACCATGATCAGCAGAGAATCTGAATCATTTATTCAAAGAAACAAACTGGTTTTATACACTTTTCAGGCACAGTATTTCCTTACATGGCAATTCTCACTACATGACCTAACCCATGTTGCCACATCAGCAACCTGCTTTCTAAATGTCCTTCTGTGGGGTGATTATGCACTGTTCACTCCTCTCTCAGCTTCCAGCAGGTTCCTCTCCTGTAGGGGTCTGAGGTGGGACACCTTCTCCCCCAAGGTGAAGTGGACATAAGCCTCTCTGTGCTGCCATGTTCTTCTGCAGGTGCATCCCACAGCCCGCAGCCCAACTCCATCCCATCTCTTCCTACGCCTAAGTTTTGAAAAATTCTCAATAAAATTAGTCTTATCACTGCCAGTAGAGAGGAATTTATAAAGATAGCTCATCTTTAGATATGATCTGTTGAAACCAAACAGAGTAGTTACAGTGATTTAAAATAGTGTGTTGGAACAAAAGCTGCTAAAGGAACCTTGGTGAATAGAAAAAACAGAGAACAGCAGCGAGGGCAAACAAGGCAAACTTTTCACTTGGACTAGGCCAGCCCACTAATTTCTATCCTGGTGTGGAAATTACTTTCCATCTGTTGTTTTTTACAAATGTGTGATTGGGAAGGTAAGAGATCTTTCCATTCTTTTTCCTCACCTTTCTCTCTGCAGCCCTAGCAGCTGAAGAACCAGCTCTATGAAAGATGTGCATAAATTTTATATATATACATATATATATAATCTTACATATATTAATATATGTATAAAAATTAATTATATATATTATAAAAATATAAAGAATATATAAATTATATATATTTCATATATATATATGCAAATCTCCCACTTTGGTTTTCAACCATGAGGCTCCCACTGTGTTTGACCCAGTGCTGAAAGTAGAGTGGTAGAAAGCTCATGCATATCCAGATGCCCCATATTGCAAACTCAAGTAAAGTTTAGGCTTAGGAAAGAAAATCATGAAAAGCATTTGGCAAATCAGTTCACTTTGTAAGTGAATGTTCTTAATCATGCATTCTCCGCTTTCACTAGAACTGCACTATTTTTACCTAATTTGTAGAGTTCAGGAATTCGTAACCCTATCAAACTATTCCTAACAGCTAAAATACAGCATACTGAAAACACCAACCTATGCATCATAGCAACGCAGCGCAAATAAATTATCAAAATACATCTCTGCATCTATATTTATAATCTTCACTTCTATATATACATAGGCATTCAGATTAAAAAAAATAGGAATACGATGCAAAAAATTGAATCATAAAGCTAGCCCACAATGATCTCTAAATTTAATTAAATCAGTGGTTTGTGAAAAGGCTATTTATTTTATACAGTTACACTTTATCACTTTAACTGCAAGGTAAACTTCCTTTTAAATTATAATGAAAAAGCTATTATTAAGTAGAATAATAACATTGATGCAACTTTTAAAACCTCAGCTTCCAAATATTTATTCCTATGGTTAATAGCTTTCTGCGTGTGCTGAGTTCAGCATTGAAATTATTTAAACTAAACAAACTGAGAAGCTATAAGTATGCAAGTACAAGAAACTAATTTAAAAATCCCCTAACTACTATGTTTTTTTACTTTAGCTAAGCTATTATAATTTGCTCTTACAAATAAGAGAATAAAATTAAACTATGCAGTATAGTCTATTATAAAATCTATTTCATTTTAGATGCACTTAAAAGGGAAAAGCTCTAAATACTACAGATTGAATTGTAAACACATCCAAATGTATTTCTCTACACTGCAGGATTGTATTTCTGCACCATTTTTCAAGGATCAACATTATTCATTATTTCCAATTTTGCCCTTTTTTTTGTAAAATATTAATAGGACAGTACAGAGATGCACCTAAGCAATGTGAAATTGTTTTATGACAAATCTGGAAAGGCTGAATACATGAATTTTGACCCTGTCTTTTTTTCCTTCTCATAATCAAAAAAATGTACCATTATTGTGGTATTCTGGTGGTGGAGTGGCTTAGATTGGGAACATAGGACTAAACCTATGTGCAGTCCATTGTGAGGAAAACTGGGAATAGAAGATGAACAAACTGGTTTAGTCTCTGCCTAAGACATTTATTCAACAGAGTAAAAACTAGTGCAATGCAGCAATGATATCCCTCTGGCTTCCAAGGCAAAGGGATTGAGGGATTGAGGAAGTGGGCATGCATGCTGGAAAGTAATATCCAAGACTTCCACATTAGTTTTGGCCGTTACAGTGGTATCCTGTCAAGGTTTAATGTACCTGGATCACTCTTATGAAAGATTTACAAATCTGTGCCTCCTACTAAAGCTGTGTTTTGACTCAGAAGAGGTTTCAGTTCCAGGAAAAATCAAACTACTAATGTAATAATAAGATAGGTATTTTCCTGAGAGACACGTTCATTATTTTATTGTTTAGTCAGTACTGGTCTTCTAGTAATCTCAACAGAATTTTTGAATCCCATCTCACTAGAAGGACAGAAAAACTATTATGGATTAATTATTGCAACTATGTCACATAAAATATGTGTACATCTTGCTAGGTAGTTACTAACATTATTAAACACAACAATTAGGGAAAGTCAGAAATCTCTGATAGTAATAACTTATAATAGATTCTCTCTTGTAATAAACTCTCTTCTGAACTTCTAATAGGTCTTCTCTTTAATACCAATAGGTATTTGGAGTCAAAGTCCAACTCCTACCATTTTCTTTGCGTGTCTTGTGTGAGGAGTCCCTTTTAACCTTGCTTTGTAATGAAAATCATATGTTTAGAAAAAATCAAAAATAGAAAAGAATGGTACAGAAAGGCTATTCAGTCTGTATTTGTTTACTCTTCGATTGAAAAATATGTAATTATGGTATTAAACTCACCTAGGCCTATTTATCTGTCAGTCTACATGAACAGATTGTGAACAGAATGATCTGCATCTTTAATAAAGGTTATTCATGTGAGTAATGTTATACCAAACTTGGTGTGCTAGACTGGTGTCCTCATCATTTCATCCTGATTTCCCACTGTTTCCCACTTTCCAAATGTTTCCTAGTGAATTTCTGTATTACAGAGATGAGTATTACTCCATATGCCATGATTCAGTGTGGGATACTATCATCTGCTGTTTAATTCATTAGGAGGTATGTTCCATGCTCCCTCCCCCCAACACTCTGTCTGTTATTTCTCCATTTTTAAATGTCTTAGGAAGATACATGGATTTTTTTTCCCCTTCCCAGGGGCAGAGATTTTTTCCTCATAAATATGATCTGGGGGCTGCATTTGTATTTTGTTGAAAGAGTGAGTGTAGAGCATTGTTTTTCAGCCTGAGACTAACATAAACTCCTTATTAATTGATCAGGGACTGTGGGGTGGGCAGAGAAGGGAGAGGAAAGGAAGCAAAAGGATGTAACTGGTCAGCCTTGTGAATACACAAAAGCAAATTTCATCCATATCTAGATCTAGTTCTCCAATTCCCCCCAAAAGTAAGATTTTTAGCATTAATTTTGTTGAATGACAAAAGAAAGCATGCTCCAGTGCACAGATCCGATAGTAGGAAGTGTCAGTTTCTTGCAGTGCAATCACACTGCTTTGTTGGAGCTCCAGCAACACAACAGGGAATTTGAATTGATGTTGTGCTGGTTTACAGGTCTGGTATTTTATGTTTGAGAATGTAAAAAATACTTTTTCTAAAGATGTTGCTTCTATATACATATCGTTATGTATATGTATATATATATATATATATATATATATATGCATACATATGCACATTTTTTCAACCAACTACTAGACAATTTTCTTCAGGAATACTGAGTCAGTCATGGTGTTTTCAAGACTATTTAAATCATGCTTATGTTAAGCTGTGTTACTGAATGGAGAATTTGTTTAGTTAACAGTGCATGGACAAAGGAAAAAGACAAGAGTCTAATCCAGGGATGAAGTAAGAAAAGGATATAGGGACTCAGTGAAGTACTGTGTGAAGACACCATCATTGGTCTGTTCCTACAAGTATTATCAAACAGGGGCTTATGATTAACTCATGATATTATCTCAAAATATGGCAGCATGTCATGCAGAGATTCTGTGTTTCATGTACATGTACTCATGCCCATGCTGTGCACAAGGACTTCACTCCTTGTGGGGTGAGTATAGATGCAGACCACTCTGTCCCTGAATAATTAGCATATCTCCCAGTGGCCAGGATATTCTGTGATGAGACCATTGGCATATCTTATCTTTAAAACATTAAGTGAGTACAGGATAGTAAAGAACTAGCTAAAATGGGGCACAAACTCTGATGTTGTAGCAGATTTACAGGTTCAGGATGTGGTGAATCTTTTCCATGAGCAGTATTTTGGCTTGTTCAAACTCAATAAAGCCCCCCCCCCGCTTGGCATTAATGCTGTCTGCCACCCACCTTAGAAAGTCACATGCAAGAACAATTCTAATTTTCTGTACCAATGAAATTAAATGACTCCCCTCAACATTACCTTTGCTTTGAGTGGTATAATGCATGTCTTGTTACACACAATTTCTTCTGTTTTAATAGATCTAGCTACATGGATCTTTCATCATATAGATTTGAACATCAGACCAAATTTTATAGCTCAAATGTGTTCATAGATAATGCAGAAATAGATGGATACTTGTCTTTAGTTTTCATCTCTGAGAACACTAACACAGAGAGTTCACCAGTTGCACTACAGAACAAAAAAATGTAAATAAGCTCCAATCAATTACCTGCTGAATAATGTAACACAAAGAAAAGCTTTTTGAGCTAGGCACTGGAAATTGAACACTGTGATTTTATACAGGATCCATGCCAAGGTCTCTGCTGAGATGGGATGAGTTTTTTGGCAACCAGTTAGGAAAAGGAAGAAAAGTTGATTATTTTTATTGAATTTTACTTTTGTATTCATGTGGTTGAGGAAAATCTTCCACTCCTCCCCTTTGCTATTGCTCTGTGCTGTTAGATGTAAGCTCACATACAAGTTTTGTTTTAAAATAAGTGGATATGGCTTTTGTAATTACATACTGATGGATTTATAAGTGCTCTAAAAGAGTTTTCATACCCCATGTCAAAAAACCGCCAGAGTCTGTACAATGAGTTTCAGGAAAGCCAAACCTGTTCCAAAATACACCTTGCAAAATGGGACTGAGTATTTAAAATAAGTCGTTTATGGGAAGTATTTTGTTGTTTATTAACAATATTTGATTTCTTGCAGAAGCACAAGAAGAGTTTGAGAGGATGTAGGTCCATGGTGAAATACAAACTTCTATGGGACACCAGGAAAAGGTAATGAATTTCAACTGCTTCAAAGAGTCATATTTTCCAGATGTATGAAATGAATTCTGGAAAGATACAATTTAGCTAATAATAAGAAAGAACTTGGATGTGCTCAAAGGAATACTAGCAAGGAGAAGATCTTGTACTTGAACATATTTGAGTTTAGCATCTTGCAATGTATTTTAAAACCAGCAGCATTTGGCTAACATGATTTGTGCAGATGGAGCAGCAATAGCAAAACCACTGCTGTGCATAATTGCCAGGTAATTTGGGGATCTGTTCTTCATGTCAAACCAGGGGTTGGAAACAGGTAACACAGAGATGTCAGTGTAGAGGAGGCAGCCCACTGACAGTGACCATTGGTGTATGTACATTATAGTGATTTAGTGGAACCACTTCACCGCCCATGTGCTTTCTGCCCAAGTTCGCTTTGCTTCTGCACCTCGCCAGTCTCCCACCCCCAAAATATGGCTATGACTGACATAATTTCCAGTTCCTGTGGGTGAAAACTTTGACCAGGATTGTGTTATGCTTGAATCTACTCTTAGGTAAACTTCTAGGCTGTAATCTGAACATTGTAAAATGGATTTTGTTGGATTCAGCTCTGTTCAACCTGGAGTCGAGGAGCCTGAGGGAACCTCACTGCAGTTCCAACTTCCTCATGAGGGGAACAGGAGAAGCAGATACTGATCTCTGCTCTGTGGTGGCCAGTGACAGGAGCCAAGGGAATGGCTTGAAGTTGTGTCAGCAGAGGTTTAGATTGGATATCAGGAAAAGTTTCTTCACTTAGAGGGTGGTTCGGCACTGGAACAGTTTCCTCTGGGAAATGGTCCCAGCCTCAAGTCTTCCAGAGCTCACAAAGCTTTTGGACAACTCTCCTGGGGACATGGTGTAATTGTTGGGGTGTTCTGTGAAGGGCCAGGAGTTGGATTTCAATTATGCCTTTGGGTCTCTTCCAACTCAGGATTATTCTGTGATTCTATGCCTCTCCATGGAGCATCCCCTTGTCCAGCCTGACCAGTCCCAACTCTCTCAACATGCTCCCTTAGGACAGGTGCTCCAGTCATCTGATTATTTTTGTTCTCTCTTTTGGACTTACTCCAGCACGT
The DNA here is from genome assembly GCA_035584835.1 of Tangara arthus. Classification (NCBI taxonomy): domain Eukaryota; kingdom Metazoa; phylum Chordata; class Aves; order Passeriformes; family Thraupidae; genus Tangara; species Tangara arthus. The sequence goes on from JAWMQZ010000001.1 coordinate 13,699,196, forward strand.
TCAGATAATTTTTTTTTGTTGAAGTCCTCAGAGCTGAACACAAGTATTCCAGGTAGGTCTCACCAGAGCAGAGGGGAGAGGCAGAATCCCCTCCCTACCCTGCTGCCCACAGGGCTTTGGATGCAGCCCAGGGTAAGTTTGACTTTCCAGGGCTGCCAGCAGACATAGCAGTAGTCATGTTGAACTTCTTTCTGTCCTGAGCTGACTTTCTGATTCTTGTATCGCCATTCATCTGTTTAGCCCAGAAATAAATTTTGGACCTTTAAGATTGGTTCTGAGAGTGAAGGGCAGGGGGGAGGGAGAGAGAAAAGAAATGCACAGTATGTTTTCAGAAACTGCACTCACTCCTCCACATTCTTTTTCTCCTGGACTGTGTTGTCTGTGTACAGACAGGTAGTGGGACAGAGCTCTCCTTTGCTTTTTAGTTAGTTTTAGCTAGCTGAGGCAGAGAAGTTCCCTGGACTGTATTTTTTTCTTTTTTTTGGAACTGTTTAAACCTGCTCTGGATGAGCACCCAGAAGAGCACCAGCAGCTCACACCTGTGGCCAAGCCTAGGCTGTGGCATTTCCAGCACCAGAGGGATTGATAAGAGACTGGGTGAGCTGAGCTACAGCCCACAAAGGGACTTTCTGAGTTTGTCATCTCTTCTGAGTGGCAAGAGGTTTTATTGTTTAATATTGTTCATTTTTTGTGCTGGTGAATTCTTTGCCTGTTAAATAAGCATTTTTTTTCCACTTTTCTCCAAGGAAATCTTTTCCCGAACTAGCTGGAGGAGGGGCTACTTCAATCTGCTTTCTAGAAGAACCCCTTTGGAGGTTTTCTCCCAGATTTGTCCTAAACCAGAACAACTTCCAGTCCACCAACCCTGCCAAGTCCTCTTCCTCAGGGCTGCCCTCAATCCCTTCTCCATCCAGCCCGTATTCGTGCTTGGTATTGCCCTGACCAGGGTGCAGCACCTTGCCCTTTGGAACTCATGAGTTTTGTACAAGCCCATCTCTGTAGCCTGTCCAGGTCCCTTTGGATCCATCCCTTCCCTCCAGAGTGTGGCTGCATCACAGAGCTCAGCATCATCTGCAAGCATGCTGAGGGCACGCTCAGTCCCGCTGCTTTTAACTGTTCTGTTTGTGTTAGAGCTTTCATGACTCACCTTGACAAGGTCACTGCTTTGTGCTGGAACATGTAGGGAATTCAAGATGTTAGAAAGACTTTGTCTTGTGCTTTTGGACAAATCCTCCAGTTAGCACAAGGGATCAGACTAAGGTACAGTTCAAACGGTACATTTCAGTCAGTACCAAAAAAAAAAAAAAAACCAAAAAACAAACCAAAACCCCAAACTAAAGTTGGCAGGCACTATGCCTTGAGTTAGTATGGCAAGATGAGAATTTTGAGGATTAACAATCCATGTAAACCATTTGGAGTTGAGCAAGTACAAAGGAATGTAATCTCTGAAAACAAAGATATCTTAGAGGCATATTGCAATTATTATTTGTTGATGAAATAAAAGAAATGGTAGTGGTTCAGTTGTGGGAATAGTATGATACACTTTGGAAAACAAAGTATTTGTTAATTGGGTAGATAATAACAAAACTACGCAATATGTTACAGTGGTGAATTGGACTGTGTGTGGGTTGTGTGATCAGATATATTTGATCTATTTAATCAGATATTGGTTGAGCTTTTTACATGACAGGAATTTTGATAAGGTAGTTCTGGGGTGGCTCAATGTGGAAACGAGGTAGATTAATGCTTGCTTTAATAAAGTGTTTCTTGGTGTAACTGCATAAATTATGTAAATGATAAAAAGATATGTTTGGAGTAAACTCTGGGAAAACATTACCCAAGATAATTTCCCACACTATTTGTTAGTCATAATGTTTTATCAAGCCAAGGATATGCTAAAAAATAAGCATCATGAATTTTGGCTTTATGGAAATTGATTTTTGCCTCTAGTAAAGGGTTAAATTTGTATATTAATTTCTTCTTAGGCCAATTTGACTTTTCTAGGATAGATTAAAATCTATCTGGCCATGTAAGATTCCAAAACATAGCAGTAATTAATTTAATTTCTTCTGCCTCTTATTTAACCTAATGGTCATCATGGGAAATATATTTTTATTGATCATAGCAATGACAGAGAGTTACCTTTTGATGTGTCTTAACCTGGTTGTTGTAAGGTGGTATGTTATGGTATCCTTATATCATGGTGTCCTGCATTACTGTTTTCCTTTCCAGGACAGTGTCTAAAGCACTTTATTATTTAAACTTGGCAGGTTTTTTTTTTCCTAGGCATCTACTTTTATTTTTAGATAGCATGCTGTCTCCATTTGTGTTTGTCATTCATGTGTATTTGTTCCAATTTCTATCATCCTTAAATATAAAACACAATTTTTTGGCTTCTCTATCAATAATTCTCTATGAAAATAATAGTTTTCTAGAGCATGCCGCAGCAGGACTTTCCTCCTTCAAGTTATGTAACACCAAAGGGAAAACCTCCTACTGGTTAATTTATGTGTAAAAACTGCTTCAGTTTACATGTTAAGTGATGCTTTGGCACTTAAGGCTAAATTAATACTAATAATGTTGGTGTAACTATTGACAATTGTTGTGACCTCTGGTTGAGTCTTTAAAGAGACACATATGTTTAATTATCAGCAGTAGAACCCATTTATCCATAATTACACCAAGAATAAATTATAAGCTAGTGGGGAGCAATAATAACAGGAGAACAGAACTAATGACATTTGCCCTCCTTCAGCAGATGGAAGAACATAGAATAAGGGTTAACATTAGGTGGTGACCCAGCTGCACTTTCAAAGGAATTTGATTTTTAAAGTGTGGGAAAAAAATCAACCCAGAAACTGAAGTTAAAATTTTTCCCTTACTCAGTAAAATCAGTGAAATCCTTAGTGAGCTGGGTAGCAAAAATAGTTATCTCATATAGGTCAGTGCTAATTTATACTGAAGTGAGGCTCAGTTTTGATAAATATTTTCTAGGTGAAGATGGGAAACTACTCTAGGTTCATACACATGAGAGAAAAAACCTTCTCTGTATTACAGTGAAAGATCAATAAGCAAAGAGAAATTTGTCATGACAGTGGTTACTCTTGGAATATTATCATATCTCAGTGAAATTCATATGAAAATTCAGTAAATTTGAGGTACACCTTTCTTGGAAGATCAGTATGACTACTTTTTTTCCCAGAAAAATATGATTATGGTTTATGGAGAACCTTTTCCATCAAGAAATTTTACAATTTTTGTAAAACCCCTTCATTCCTCCACTCCTCAGTAACATTCTTAGCAAAAATCTGCTTCCTCATTTTGCATACTTCTCATTAAAATACAAAAAATAAATCTTGAGAATCTATACACCGTATATAAGACAGATAGTCCTGGAAGTAAAGCACAATGGTCATGACTCTGATCTTCTGCTATCCATACTCCAGACTCTGGCTTAATCCCATGCTGAGGACAGGAAAATCTCTATCTAGGAGGACGTAGGCCGCCATCACTTTTGAAAAAAGCAAGCATTGTGGATGCTGTTGCCTATAGTTATCCTGAGAAGCAATTCTCATTCCATCGCACATTGAATTTCTCCTAGCCACTTGACCCGGTTTCCTAATTAATCCAGAGATTTATCCACAAAAAGTGCATTTCCCTATTATCCAGTAATGCAGGCACTGGCTTTCAAGAAAATAGATTTAACCCAGTAACATCAAATAGCTCTAAAACAAAAAATGTATGAAAATACAACGGCCTTGCAACCTTCATATATTTCAAATAAGCATTTTTCTTAAAGCAGCACCATAGTTTTAACAATTTCTTGTAAAGTCATTGATTTTATGCTGCTTCAGGGAAGGTGCAATTTATTACTGTTAATAATGTTTCTGTGGTTACATGAAATGTTCCTTGTTGCCACTAATTAATTAACCCATCAGAAAGTGTTCTTCCTTTTAAAATAGATGATGAGGGGTTTTTATAATGTCTATCTGACATCTCTAGTTGTCACGTGAAACAAGATCTGGGATGTGAATATTCTAGAAATTACTTTTGCATAATTCTCCTGTAAATGTCATGTTGAAGTCAGTCTCAGCATATTTAGGTGTTGGGGAAATTACTTGTTCAGTCTTTTCAGATTCTGCTTCTGCACTGGGGCCTTAGTTGTTGCGTTAGTGTTATTGTACTTGGTTAAGGGTTGAGTTTTGTGACATGTCATTGGAAAAAAATCAAAGGATTTTAGGCTGAAGTGGCATATTTATGGAGAAGGCTTTTTCTACATACCTAAGCAACTTCCTCATAAGGGAGAAGCCCAAAATGTTGTCACCCAACAATTTCCAAGCACTGGGACAATATTAATTTGGCAATTCAGTGGTCACAGGCATGTACAACACTTGCAATTCAGTGATGCTTCTGTGACAAATCAGCTCACTGGTGAGTCCCAGTACTGGGTTTGTTTTCTGCTGGCCCTGCTGTGATTGCTGCAGAGGTGGCTCTGAGTAGCAACCACGGAAGGGGCACAGAGCCGTGAGGAAACAAAACCCTGGTGCTAATCATTCCTGTTGACGTCCTCCAGGTTTCAGCTGGAAATGAGGACTCATCTTCTGTATCCATGGTTACTATTGGAAACATTGTTGGGCTTTCAAGATACTGCCTGGGATAACTTCTAGGGCTTTTTGTTCTTCCTGTTGATTTTTAACAATTTCATAGGCAGTTCTACTTTTTAAAAATTTTTTCCTGGTCTTGCCCCAGTGTTTTCTTTTCTCTTCTCCCCTCTTTCTTTGCTTACCTGTCTGGTGCTGCTCCACAGCTTTTGTGCTGACACAATATGTGTCACACTACTCTTCAGCTATGTACTGAAGACCATCTCCACACCCATAAAGGAACTCAGAAAGACAGTAGCCCAAATTATCGGAAGCCCAGGTAATGCCCTGTTGGGCTACTCCCAGGCCATTAAAGGGAT
>JAWMQZ010000001.1:13712085-13724960 GCA_035584835.1 Tangara arthus
TTCCTTCCTTCCTTCCTTCCTTCCTTCCTTCCTTCCTTCCTTCCTTCCTTCCTTCCTTCCTCCCTCCCTTCCTTCCTCCCTCCCTCCCTTCCTCCCTTCCTCCCTTCCTCCCTTCCTCCCTCCCTTTCCCTCTTTTACTATTAAATGAAATATATCAGGTTGTTTTGACACCAGCATCTAACCATGCTCGTTTTTAATCATGTTTTTTGGGTATATTTCAAACCTTTTTGAGTTCAATCCATTTTATACACAGAGGCTTAGTTTTCCTTGGTCTTCTGTGTTTAAAAGAGTTCCTAACATCAGCAATAGTCCTTTTTAGTAAAAAATGTGTATATACACACAAAATCTAACGAGCGTGTCAGGTTGTATAGCACATACATGCATTACTAACTTTTCTGAGATGAGAATTATAGCAGAGGTGGGCAGCAAAGGCACTACACTGCTTTTTTATCCCAAGAGTACCTGAAATGGAAGCTGTTTCAGCATTTCTGCATGTTGCTTTACACATTTTGATCGTTGCTGAAAATTGCTGGATGCTGGAGGAGCTCCCTACTGTGTATATTACAACTTCCTGTGAATTTCAGAAGGAGCTTTTCCTGTAAGTGTAATAGGAGAAATCTCACAGCAGACATCTCTTATTCTCTCCTTCTTTAGAAGTCAGACTGGGAGAGAAAATATTGCTGGGGCAGAAGGAATGGGATAAGGAGAAGTTGGTTGTGAAGCTCAGACTATCCAATGTTCCTTAGAAGCTTTCATAATTGCTGTCCCATGTTTTGCATTTTACTGTGTTTTTCCATCACATCACTTGTGATAGGTAGGACCAGAAAATAAACTACTTAACCTGAGTGTTTGATTGGATGACTTGTATATGCATGGTAAGTACAGGTTTGTTTGTTTTTTTTTTCGTTTTCCTAAGTTATAAATGAAGCTGAGATCCTCTATGCAGTAAATAATTGAGTGTACCTTGCCCTTGAATTTTCTTAAACCACTGTCACATTTACTATCAACTTTGTAAAATTACTATTTTATATCAAGAAACATAGTGCTACTTCTCTCTTAAAAGTGAAGTGTGTCACTCCACCAGCAACAAGAAAGTGTTCTGGTGTACTACCATGCTTCAACCAGGAACATGAATGTTGTCTGCACAAGGAGAAATGTTTATTGTTGACAAGTGACCCACAAATTAAGACCATTTTGAGAACTATGGCTTATGCCAAATACATTTGAGGGCTTTTCAATTTAAATTTCCATGGATTTCTAAGTGTATCTTCATTTTTTTCAGGTTCTAGCTCTCAGAATGAAAAATTTAGATTTTTTTTATTTCCATGAAAAGATAATTTCCTAAAATGATATTTTACTTTTGGATATTATGCCAAATGTGTTATATATTGATGAATAATCATTGTAATATCTACTAGTTTAAAGAAATACAAAGGGAATACTTACTGTCTTTTAAACTCTAACTACAAATATCTGAGGACTCTGTCAGTCAAAGATAGACTAAAAATAGTGGATAGGAACAAATACATTTTATCCTGACAGGTAGTCTCTCTGCTGTAAAATAAGAGTTTCAACGGACTGAGAATTTACAGGTTTTTTACTGAGTAAGCCATTATTGGTTTTTACCATTGGCCGCAGCATTTCCCCAAGTTATTTGTGGTTACTGCTTACCCCTGAGCATGGAGAATCCACATTTGATTCAAAACGTGAATATGACAACATGCAGCTGAATTTACAACGTATACCTGTGATAACAAAATTTTGCCCTGCATTAGGAAGTTACTTAGGGAAAGCCACTGGCCTACTCTTCAAAATGGATTAAAGTGTCACATTGAGAATTTCTACTGGTGTTTGTTGCCTTTAGGTAGCAATAATGGACTTGCATTATTCTCTTTTTGCAATGGTGGCACTAAAGAAGTAATTTTGCTGGGTGAAGTGAGGAGCATTATACAAGTTCTCAGGAGGTTCCTACTCTGGTAGGACTCTCTGCTGCATTTATTTTTATATTACAAACTTTGGACAAGATAATGATTTGATTAAAGGGACGGAACACCTCTGCTGTAAGGAAAGGCTGAGAGAATTGGAATTGTTCAGCCTGGAGAAGAGAAACTTCAGGGTGATGTAACTGTGGCCTTCCAGTACCCGAAGGGAGCCTACAGGAAAGATGGGAAAGTCTATTTACAAGGGTCTGGTGTGACAGGGAAAGGGTGAATGGCTTCAAACTGAAAGACAGTAAGTTTAGACTAGATGCTAAGAAATTCTTTACTGAAAGGGTGATTCTTTACTCGATGAGGTTGTCCAGGGAAGTTGTGGCTGCTGCATTCCTGGAAGTGTTCAAGGTCAGTTTGGATGGATTTCTGAGCAACCTGGTCTAGTAGAAGGTTCCCACCCATGGCAGGGTGGTCTTTAAAGTTCCTCCCAACCCAGACAATTCTATGATTCTATAATTTACACGAGGCTTATGCTGAAATCCCCTGCAGCCTTATAGTTTGAGGAACCCCCAGAACAAGAAAGATGAGAGATCATGTTTCGTCCAAAAGTGGAGATAACTGGTCTGAACTTCTAAATCTAGATGAACACCAGAAGCCCCAAGTTATTGGATAAAAACAAGTATAGTCTACCTCCCAGCTGATGATAAAATATCACCTTACTTTTCGTTGGATATCTTTTTCTCCAAACTGTCTAAAATAAAATAAAAACTAAACTATTTCCCCCCCCAATATATCCAATCTTTGTAAAAAAAAAAATTAGAACAGATAAATCAAATTGGATTTGTTTTAACCTTTTTCTTCTCTCAATTTGATAGTTGAACTAGCAAAAGGAAAAGTAATTTTATTGTATGGTGGTAAAAGTTAGACTTTCCTTGACCTTCAAGGTGTGTATTCCCTTTCCATCTCGAATAACTAATGTTTTGTCATTTTCTTCCACAGAAATAATAATAGCAATTGCAAGGGTTATAAAGTTGCAGTAGCAGCAGCAGTAATTCTTTCCCTGTAAAAAACCAATACAAGGCAGATGAGAAACCTTGTAGTATTTTCCCCGTCCACAGCTAATTTGGAATAGATGCGCTGCTAAGCAGGCTGGAATCACTCCCCACTTCCCTTCTCCCTCACCAGCACCTTGGCTGGAAACTGCACTGTGAAAGTGCTCCAAGGGCTGAAATTAGTGATACTCTGCAAAAGGCAGGTTCTGTATCAGGTTTGGTTCCTCATCAAAGTGCTGAACCGGAAAAAAAAAAAAAAGAAGAAAGTGCTAGAACTTTTGGCTGTTTTCTCTCATCTTCATACTTGTTACTTGGAACCAGACACCGATCCCGACCTGGCTACACCTTCCTTTCAGGTAGTTGTAGAGAGTGAAAAGGTCCAGCCTGAGCCTCCTTTTTCCAGGCTCAACACCCCCAAATCCTTCACCTGCTCCTCATAAGGTTTGTGCTCCAGACCCTTCCCCAGCACATTCCAGAACCTGAACTGAGGAGCCCACAGCTGGACCCAGGATTTGAGGTGTGCCCTCACCAGTGCCCAGTACAGGGGGACAATCACTGCCCTGGTCCTGGTGGCCACCCTATTGCTGATCCAGGCCAGGATGCCACTGCCCTTCTTGGCCACCTGGGCACACTGCTAGTTCACACTCAAGTGGCTGTTAACCAGCAATCCCACACACTTTTCCTGTGATTCCAACGTGGCTGATTTCAGCAGATAAATGCAGTGGAAACGTAACTATCACAGCAAATGTGTTCCCATTATACTTTTAGTCTGCTTTAAAAATGATTTGGTGAAATGAACAGGTCCTACTAACACTGTTGTCTGTTGGATTAATATTTCCTATTTTGGATAGGTGTCCTCTCTACAGCTTCCTCATGTCGTACAACTTCAGGGGCTCTTGCACCAACAAACTGACTTAGTAAAATGAAGCAAGTTTTATTTCCTTTTCACCTTTTGCTGGAATGTGTTGCTTGCCATTTTAAGCTATCTTAAATTTCGTTTTGTTATGAAAATCTGCAATTTATGGTTTACACACTTTCATAAAAATGACTGGTTTTTTTGTTAATTTTTAACATTAGTTAAGACTTACAAGACTTTTGAGGTATTCTATATCCCCCTGTTCATCCTAATTTTATGATTTTAACTTATCATTGTAAGAAACGTTTTCTACTAATTAAAAATATCTTGATTTTGTTTTGGATTTTGATATACCTTGATTTACTTTTAAATTTGTGAAGAAAATTGGCTTAGCTTACCCTGGGCTAAACTTCTGCAAAAATATATCCAATTCTTTAAAGATTTTTCAGTATAATTTTATGTAGTTCATCTTGATCTTCATGAAGAAAATAGTGAATACATTTACATCCACAGTTCTGTTGGCTGCAGAATCATAAAATTATGGAATGATTTGGGCTGGACAATGTGTTCTAGTGCCTCACCACTGTTATAGTGTTCCTGATACATAATCTAAATCTACCCTCTTTCAGTTCAAAACCATTACCTCTTGTCCTGTCACTACATGTCCTTGTAAGAAGTCCCTCTTCAGCTGTCTTATAACCCTAATTTAGGTACTGAAAGGCTCCTATAAGGTCTTCCCAGAGCCTTCTCTTCTCCAGGCTGAACAACTCCAACCCTCTCAGCCCTGCATCATAGGTGCTCCAGCTCTGATCATCTTCATGGTCCTCCCCTGGACTCCAAGAGGGCCACATTCATCTAATGCTGGGGGCCCCAGAAGTGGCTTTTTGGAAGCTGTTTATGAATATTGGAAGAGTGATTTCTTTCTCTGCTCAAGCATGTCTTGTTGCAGTGGGTTTTTTCAGTATGCCAAGATGATACCTCGCTCTCTCACTTGCTTCAGCTGCTGCTTTGTTGATTGTGCCTGCAGATTTTAGGCTTTCAAAATTTATCCAGTAAAATCATTTAAATAAGTTGCTACTTTGAAAATTCTTTGACTGGCTCTGATTTGGATTCTAAATATAAAAAGAGTTGGAAAATACCTTTTTCTTTCTTTGTTTCTCAATATCTCTAATTTGGTCCAGAGTTGCTCTCAAGTACGTGCTTTGGAGAACTAATGCATCAGCCGCCACCAGTGAAAGGGCACTGCCAGGAATTTTGTCCAGCAAAGATCCCAGCAAGAAAAAGGGGTGTGAATCAAAGGGAACTTCCACACATAGCAGCAGTAATTCAGTTGAGAAGTGAACTCCATTACCAGAGTTAACTGCTTGAAAATGGAGGTTTCAAGGAGATCATCAGCTTCCTTAGGCAGCGATTTCAAGTGAAGTGACAAATACCCTGAGCTATGTTATCCATGAAAATAGAACAATTTCCACAATCATGTGAAATGATGATGGATCAGCCAGTAAACTCATTTTTTATGTCAAATGCTAAAGAATCTGCAAAAAGTACTCCACAATAATGCCAGTACTATTTTTTTAGTGTTAATAAAAGACTCACAAAAATAGTTTTAAAAAGAGGAAATATTTGTCTTATGGTGTGTTCAACACAGCCTCTTCATAGCCTTGGGTGAAGGCTATGAAGACTAATGTGAAGCATTAAATAATAAAACCAAAAGATTTTATTAAAAGATTAATAATGGTGAGTTTTCTAAAACACATTTAAAAAAAGCCATTGCTATTTAAAAATTTAGGGGTCGAAGTACAAATATTATGTGCGTAAGTGTATAACTGCTGACAATAGCTTTTAAAACATTGATTTTTCAGGCTTTCATTGATTTTTACCATGATCAACTTGAAAATCTGCACAGACCTTTTCCCCCCCTAGAATAATACTTACGCATAAAAACATATAAAAATATCAGCAAGGGTGTTGGAAGCAGACAACTTCTTTCAGTTAGTCATCTAAACGCCTTCTGACTTTAAATCAATTTTTTTTGTGTTCGATGTCTACAGTTATCACTGGATTTATTCCTTAACACTACATTGTAGCTTTCTTAAAAAAAAAAAAAAGAAAAACAAAAATGAAGAGGTATGTTGCACTTGGAGGTTAGAAATCCACCAATCCTTCAAAAGACGAAAGTGTGCATATAATATGTGCTTTTTTGTACCTGTAATTGTTTTCACTCAAGTGGGTTTTTTCTCAGGATCAATGGCCATGTGATTTGTTTGGAATAATCTTGCTTAATTTGACTTTGACTCAAAATACATTTAGAAAAACAATACTCTGTAAGAAAGCTCATTGAATTCAGAAGATGACATCTATACAATAATATATGTAACAATCCTAAAATACGGATAAAACTGCAAAATGTGTGAGATTTGACTATGACTTGGCTATATTTTGTTTGATTTGTTGGTTTGTTTTAATTTGTAACAGTGGATAACTGTATAGAACTAAACTACAGTAAAATCTGAGGGAAAAATGACTGAAATGTGCGTGTAAAGGTTTACTTTGCTCACTTGGAGCAGCAAGGGACTAGAGATATCCTTTTAGTTTCTCCTGGTTGTTTATTTTTCTGTTTCAGTGTTGTATAATTGGCTTTTAGTCAGAGGGGTTCTGAGCATCTTGTGTATCTCTTACACATGCATCTGCAAATCTGTGAGTAAACAGTCAGACTGGTGAGTATGTACTTGTCAGCTTGGTTAAATATTAAAGCTTTGTAAGTGCTTGCTCAAAAAATAACTTAGGACTATTCACTTACTTTTGAAGACGGCAAATTTCCATAGGATATTTGCAATTTACTGATTAAAAAAAATGAGAAATTCCTTTGAAATAAGGGGTATATGCAAAAAATATCTGTTATACTGATCTCAAAATTTTTCATTGCCAATTTCCATTTTCTTTTTCATCTGAAAAGTTGATACAGTGAATTATCTTCAAGTGAAAATGAGAGAAAAATCATCACTACTCAATAAAACTCATCTAGCAGGAGTTTAATGATTTTTATTCCATTATAGCTACTCTGAACTTTCACAAAGTGAGGAGCACATCTATCCACTTTTGTTATTTTCATTCTGCTATTTTTTAGAACATGATTAAAAGTACTTAGAATTTTTAATATGCATAATTTCAAGATTCCTTTTATCTTCTGGGAAACATAACTCTTCAGAACTCTTGTAATTAATCCTTATTCAATGAAACTTCTAAAATGGGCAAAAGTCACTAAATTGTTTGCCCCTCTCATGGAGCAATGTCTTGTTCCCTTGTTTCCAAGGTACTGGTGATGCAAAAAACCTGTGCATTCAGGAAAGAGAAAGAAAGTTCACTTCTCCTACAGAATGGGATGTTTCATCTCACCCTTCATGTAAATGAAAATATTGTTCCCATAATAAACCTCAAGGAAAAACAAAATATTTCAGAACAAAGTTCCAAGGTTAAGATGTCATGTATTATTACTACAGATCATGTTAATTAAATGTTAATTTGTTAAAAAATGCATATCCCAAGTGACCAAAACGTGCCATGGGTGTCAAAGAAAGCCAATGCCAACAGAAGCCAAGGCCAAGCCCATCAGTGATGGTGGTAGCTCCTCTGGGATAACAGATTTAAGAAGGAAGGAAGGAAACTGCTGGCACAGCAGCCAGCCAAAGGAGTGAGAATATGTGAGAGAAACAGCCCTGCAGACAACAGGGAAGGAGAAGGGGGAAAAGTTCCTCCAGGTGCTCCAGATGCCAGAGCAGAAATTCACCTGCAGCCCATGGAAAGTTTTAGTTCACTGAAAGTTTTGTAAATGTTGCTGACAGCTCCAAATGTGCCTGGTTTAATGGAAACAGGTATCTGTGAGTTATATGATACCTTGGCCAAGTGATTGATTCAAGGGTAGCCAGCAAAGCTATGCCAAAAGGGAGTAGAAGTTGGAATCTTACTCATTAAAGGCCTTGTTAATATTTTGGTATGTGATTGTGTGCCTATGTGAGCCCAAGCACACCAAAATACTTCATTAGGTTTTGTGTTTCAGATTAAAACAAAAAATCCTGATTCTTCTGTACGTTTTAGTTCTCAATAAAGCCTTTAAAAAAAAAGGAAAACATAATTTTATATAATTAACATTTTAATTTTTAACCTTTGTGCAATACCCTGTCCTTATTTTCAGCCCTCTTATTTTTGTATTTCTACAGGCTACACACCCTGATGTTCTTTGATTGTAAGTTGGGTTATTTTTAATTTGGTTTTAAGAGTACTACTATTTTTTTCCCAAATCATTATATTTCAAAAAGGCACTATTCTGCTTTCCTTGTTCTTGTGTTACACAACATGTTTTTAGGAAAAATATTTTTGTCCCTCCTTTCTCAAATTGTTCCGTGTTGTATTTCGGGACTGAGTCAAAAGAATCACTTTCAGATATCTGAAATACACATAGACATACATATTTATGTGTTAGTTATTAATTTATTATTATAAAACCTCTGTGATTTTTTTATTAGTTAAAAAACTTTAAAACCTCCTGCCAATGTGACTCCTGCTAAAGAAAGGCTTTATAAGTATGTTATTTTCTTCTGTGGACAAGATGGCTTAAACTAGGTGACAAATGAAGTTAGTTTCAATACGAGGTTAAAGAGGAAGACACATCAGAAGACACTTAAGATTAGGAGAAAGTATAACAACATGACAAACTTTCTTACTTCTGTGTTGCTCAGGCTTTATTCAGATTTTTATTATGGAACAGGAAAACTTGACTTTAATAGACCTTTATTGTAATGTAGTGGATGGTGAGGGATTTACACATTTAGGCAAATCCCCATCATCTTCTGTTACATGAATTCAGAGCTTTATTTAATTAATTATCTTGGCTGATGAATTCGGAAATACTTGAAGGCAACTGAGAAAGGTTCAGGACAAGATGTGAAATACTATTTATTGCCACTAAAATTTTCTTTCTATTCTTTACATTGTTACTATGTAACAAATGAGTACTTATCTTTATCGGAGTCTATTTTATGTTTCTAGTAATTATTTCTTGCCAAACATGGTGAAATTCTGGCTGCTTTAAAAACAGAAACCTTACTTTGCCAAATATTTCCCTATTCCCAGATTTTGCTTAGTGCCTTGAATGTAAGTTATGAAAGAAGATGATAAATACCAGGACTGCTGTATCTTGTGGTTAACTTCTGAGTCTCTGATTTGACATGTCATGGTGTGATGGAATTTGACTAGAAAAGGATTTCACTGTGAAAATGATTTGTGAAGGAAGGAAAGCAAAGAACCAGAAAGGAAAGTATTAACAGTGTATGCACAAGATGCATACAGGGATTATTCCTGGCAACATTTATAAGCCATTAATATTCAGTATTTTCTTTCTGTATGGCTTGAGCACAGGGATACTTTAAAGCCAGATGCTGATTGAGTGGTATGACCACTTGATTGTTTGTATGTACGTGTGTGAAGATATATATCAGCAGGATTAGAGGTGAATAGAGAAAAAGCATTCATTTTTCAGGAAGACTATGATCAGCTTGATCTGTTTCTCTACCAATTTGAATGACCTTCTTCTTATTTTGGGATAGATTTCTTTGAGTTATCAGCAGCAAGACAAAAAACTTTTCTTCAGGCAGGCCTATGGAATAAAATGGAATTGTGCAATCTCAATGTTTGATACCTTCAGCCAAAAAAGACCGTCAAGGCCTAACAGGGCTTTTATCAGTACCTGAGCACTACTTGGTGCGGCAGATAAAATTATTAGGACCTCAGAGGAACTTGGGGTCTTCAGCAGGTCACAACTAGATTACAAGCTAAAAATAAATGCCGGTTACTGAAATGTTGATAATGAGAATTGAAGCCTTGATCTCAGTCCCATCTTTCACACCCATGAATCTCAGTAGGTGGGGTCAGCTGCCTTTTAGCTTCTTAGAGTCCTCTATGCTCTCCCAAAGCTGCATATTTAGATTTTATTCTGTTCATAATGGTCCCCCCGATGATGGAAAGATCATATGCTGTGATGAACATCACATGAATCTGACATTGCCCATCCAGTTAATACAATGAATAAGATGTCTAATGTACAACTTCACCAGTTGCCATTAGGCAAAGTAAAATTTACTTTGAGCAAAAGCTGATATTCAGGTTCAACACTTCACACTACATTTTAGTTACAAAAATAATTAATCCACTATAACAATGAATGAAATTTATATTAGAGATAGGTAACATTTACAAAAAAAATAAAGGATTGAAGCAAATTATGATGTTCCAATCCTGCAGTTGGTTTTCAACGTGGTTTTCAGGAGAAACAGGTGTTGGCTATAATGGAAATGCAAGGGAAATGGTGTAGGTGAACATTGCACTTGCCAGTCCCTAATCTAATTTATTCAAATTATGGTTTAAATTTTTATTCATTTTAGTAATTGAATTATCATTGGCTGAAGGAGATAAACAAAGTCTTAGCAGGCAAACTCAGCCCAACATGTGGCAGTGATAATAGTCTCTCTTTGTGAGTGACCCGGACTCAGACCAGTAGGGAATCTGAATCATTTATTCAAAGAAATGATCTGGTTTCACACACTTTTCAAGGCACAGTATTTCCTTACATGGTAATTCTCACTACATGACCTATCCCATTGTCCTGGTTTAGAGTAAATTTGGGGAGAATCCCCAAAGGGGCTCTGCTAGGAAAACAAATTCAATCGGCCCCTCCCCCCAACTGGTCTGGGAGAAAACACCTCCTTGGAGAAAAGTGGAAAAAACCGTTTATTAAACAATAGAACTTAAACAATATTAAACAATAAAACCCCTTGCCGCTCTAAAAGAGATGACAAACTGAGAAACCCCCTGTCCCCGGGTTGCAGCCCGGCTCACTCAGTCTCTGGTCAGTCCCTCCAGTGCTGGAAATGTCACAGGCCCGGCCCGGCCAGGCCCGGCCCGGTGGGCCACAGGTGCGAGCTGCCGGTGCTCCCCTGGGTGTTCAGTCCAGAGCAGATTCCAAGAGGTCCAAAGAAAAGGGAAAAAAACACAGTCCAGGGAACTTCTTTGCCTCAGCCAGCTAAACTAACTAAAGCAAAGGAGAGCTCTGTCCCACTGTCTGTTCATCCACAGACAGCAACAGTCCAGGAGAGGAATGTTGGGGAGTGAGTGCAGTGTCTGAAAAAACCTGTGCGCTTCTTCTCTTCCCCCTCCACTCTCTGCAACAAATCTTAAAAGTGCAAAACTTATTATTTTTCAGCATAAACAAATGAGACGATTTGGGGATAAAAGTATCATATAGGCAACCCAGGACACCCATGTTGCCACATCAGCAACATACTTTCTAAATGTCCTTCTACAGGGTGATTATGTGCTGTTCACTTGTCTTTCAGCTTCCAGCAGGCTCCTCTCTTGTTGGGGTCTGCAGTGGGACACCTCCTTCCCCCAAGTTCGGGTGGAAACAATCCTCTCTGTGCTGCCATGTGCTTCTGCAGGAGCATCCCACAACCCACAGCCCAACTCCATCCCATCTCTTCCCACATCTCTCTGTTTGAATAACCATTTTTAGTGTCTTGGGGCTAAAGATTAATGTAAGATTACCATTTGATGTCAGATGATTTTCAGTTTTGTAATCTGATTTGTAAACCAATATATTAGAAGTAATTTCCCAAAAAGTTAAAATTTGCTGTTTTATTCATAGGGCTGTTATAGTGGAGTACAACAAGTTTATTCTGCATTTTGTATATTGAAATATCAGTATTGAATGTCTAAATACTGTAGTTTAGATAAACGATAGTAGCTATTTATATTTACAAGTAATTTGTTGGAAAATTATTCCACAGTGGTTTTAAAAATGAATTATTTCTGCAACTATAGTTTTCCTTTTAAGCTTTGAATTTCCATAGTGAGGGATATCATTAACCATCCAGCCAAATGGCTTGTTCCCAGCAATAGCCAGTAGCAGATTCTAGGCAAAGCACATAGTAAAGCAGAGAAGCCCTTCCCCCTTCAGTTTCCAGGCATAAGCAGATTAATGGCTTTATTAGCCAGCAGCTACACCAAACCACTGTAGTGGCTGGGAATTGATATCACTTGCATGAACTTATCTAATCTTCTTATGAATTCATTTATACTTTTGGTCTCTCGTGAATTTCACTATTTAATCACATTTTGTGTGGAGAATGTAATTCCTTCTTATGACTTTGAATTGCTGACTGTGACTGTGGTAGTATCATGATTTTCCCTTTCTGTACTACGAAAAATAAGGAAAAAATGTTCATTGTTTAACTTTGTGTGTGTTTGTCATTATGCTGTAGGCATCTGTTGATTTTCTTTTCCATGATTGCTTTTTGTTTTCCTTCTAGAGTTGATGGGGTCTATTTTGTCTACACATTTCTAAGTAGAGAGGCTATTATTTATAGAATCCTAGAATCATGGAATGGTTTGGTTTGGAAGGGCCCTTAAAGATTATCCAGTTCCAGCCCCCTGCCATGGATAGGGTATGAAAAAGCATGCTATCAAAAGCCAGCATCCATAAAGGAGACAGAGGAGTCCTACAACTTTATTCAAATAAAGGGAGAGAGTCCACTGGGGCACACACCCACGGGGTTTTCTCTTTTGAGGTTTCGAAGGGCACAGCCTCCTTTTATCCTAAACTCCTGCCATCATGTTACCCTCCTCTTTTCCCCATTGGCTGTGGTACTAGGAAGGTACAACTTTCCCAAACCACCAATCACATATTCCCCTCTTCAACCTGTTGCTCTACCCCAAAGTTCAGAAGTTCAGGCTTGTGCAGGCCCACTTGTCTGTTTTAGGAGCCAGGCTGTCTGGGCTGTACAACAAACCTGCTGCCAAAGTTAGTAGAGACATTAAGACTCATGAAAGATGACAACACCCATACCTTCACCCACCAAATTTTTTGTAAAGACATAAGCACACATCTTTCCTCTCAACAGGGACACTTTCCTGGATGGAACTCTGAGCAACCAGGTTGCTCAGAGTTCCATCCAAACTGGCCTTGAATATTTCCAGGGAGGAGGT
>JAWMQZ010000001.1:13725060-13781432 GCA_035584835.1 Tangara arthus
CCTTCGCTTCCCTTCCCGTCCCGTCCCTTCCCGGCCCTTCCCTTCCCGTCCCGTCCCGTCCCTTCCCTTCCCTTCCCGTCCCGTCCCTTCCCTTCCCTTCCCTTTTCTTCCCTTCTTCTCTTCTCTTTTCTCTTTTACCTTTGCTCAGAAATACTGCTCAAAGTTCCTATTTCATTTCAACCCACCATAATAACTGATAATGGCCTGGGTTGGGAAGGACTTTAAAGATCATCTCATTCCTACCCCCCCTGCTAGGATAGAGACAGCTTTCACCAGACCAGGTTGCTCAGAGCTCCATCCAACCTGGCCTTGAACTCTTCCAGGCATGGGGCAACCACAGCATCTCTGGTCAAACTGTGCCAGCACCTCGCCATCCTCACAGTAAAGATTTTTTTCCTAGTATTATTCTAAACCTAATCTCTTTAAGCTGGAAAACATTCCCCCTTGTCCTGTCCAATGATAAGACATTTGTCAGTGTGGCCAAGCTTTGAGATGGGCTTCATTTCAAGCTTTTTCAGCATCCTGGAATGTATCTAGTGGTACTTCAGATCCCAATCAGCAAAGTAAAGTTCACAGTACTGCTCTTACACCAGTTATCAGTGTTTTCTTTTAAAAGAAGCATCTGATTTGAGGCAGGCAGGATTTCCTTCTCGATCATCCTAGCAAAGGTGGTAACAACAGCAATCAGAACTTCCAGGCAGCTGAGCAGCATAAATAATAATACTGAGCACAAATCATTCCAGCAAGGAGCTGATAACTGCTTGTATAGAGGATCTTTTTGCTTCTATTTTATCAGTAGTGTTTTGTCTGTATTGTCTTTGCTAAGACATTGTACTTCACTGCCATAGTCAAAGCAGAACATCAGAGCAGAATACTCCCTGTTGATCAGTTTCTTCTGCAAATTAGTCAGCCTCATTTCTCCTCAAAGAGAAAAATGTCTCCTTTCATCTGCCTTTTGGGTTGGCTGGTAATTAGTCTTCTGAGCTGTGTCACTGGACATCATCAGGCACTTGGAAATCTTGACAACCTCTTCAGCTGGTAGATAAGGCAGTAAAAACAGTTCTGGTTTTCTATTACCTTCAATATTACAAAATATTGATATTTAATATTCATAACTTAGCTGCTAAATATTTACATGTTTAGTCACTGCAATATCTAAACTCTTACCATAATGCTAACCAGTGAGAAGAATTTTATTTTTTTAAGAATTGTATAGTGTACTCACAGACTGTTTGCAGCATGCCATTTGCACAAATAAGCTCAATCTGAAAAAAATGTCAGGTTCAGAAGAAATGATAATGGCAAAAAATGCATTCAGTACTAAAAGAAGTGCAGTGTTAAACGCTCTAGAAAAAAACCTGATGAATGTGCACAGATCACAGCCAAACTACACAAAATTTGTGTCATTATGAAATTGTCAGAAAAGTGATTGGGGAAAAAGACTTCTGATTTTGCTTTGTCTGAGTGTTCCTGTTGCACGTCTAAAAGGAGCAAGTGTTGCCAGGTATGTGGTTTCTTTTTTATTTCCTGCTGCTCTGCCAATCCAAAAAGAGAATGATTTACATCTGGATGTCAGTTCTTCTGTCATAGCATGTTTGCCTTTACATATGTAACCCCCTCATCTCTTACACCTTCTGTAAAATTGCATAGCTTGAAGCCCTTGTTAACGACAAGACTAGTGTCAATTTGAGCAGGGGTGAAATTAGGCCACCAGAGACCTCATTTCTACTGGAAAATGCATGAGCTGGGAAGAAAAAAGTAGCTTGGCTTTCAGATTTAAGCATGCTGTGACAGAACTGCGAGTAATAAAATCCAAACAAAACACTGTTTTGCATGTGAGCTGAGCAAATGTAATCTGAAAGTCACCGACGCTCAGCGTACCCAGAATCCTGAAACCAGCGTGGTGTGGCAGGGCCATATGGCCTGTCTGAGAGGAGCTCTCTGCAATGCCCAAGTCTTGCATACCATTCCTTATCTTGAAGAAAACTCTAAGAGTTTGTGCTGGTTTTGGCTGGGGTAGAGTTAATTCTCTCCACAGGGGCTGGTGTGGGGCTGTGCTTTGGGTTTGTGCTGAACACAGAGCAGGTAATATAGAGATGTTTTTGTTATTGCTGAGCGAGGCTTGCACAGAGCCAAGGCCTTTTCTGCTTTTCATACTGCCATGCAGTTTACTTCACAAATGTACATGTGTGCCTGTTCATCTGCCTATTTTTTAGTGCACTCATAATGCCCACTACAGATGGTATTTTGTTCCCATGGATGGCGTAATGGTTCCGTCAAAATTTTTGACAGAAGCCAGCCCGAAGGTTGTCTAGCCAACCACTCAGCCCACACACTGAGAGATAAGTCCACCAAATAGATCCCTTTGCTGTCTGGGCTTTTCAAATTCCCAGCAAAACATCTGAAAAAAAAAAATACAGAGTGAAACCTTCCTGCCAATTGCATTAGGTAGCCAAAGGATCACTCCATTAAAGTAAGCTTTGGATCATTCTGGCTTATGCTGAGCCATCCAGAAAAACAGGAGAAGATGCGCAGCTTAAGTGGCTGTGGATATTTATTTTATTTCTATAGCTCCCCTCTAGGTCATTATTTTATGTAATCATGCAGTTTTAGTGAGTCTGGAACTCTTAGGATATAGAGGTCTTCATTACAGATTTTCTGCAGAAGCCATAGTAACAATAAAGATTTTTTTAAATTATTTTTAAGGAAAATTTGATAAAATGTATTTTCTATTTAATTCAAAGGAGCAATTCTATAGAGATGAGGTTGAAACAGGCTAAGGCATCCTAAGATATTTAAAACTGACTTTTATTAGAGCATAAAAGCATGCTTTTATTGGTTCACTGCAGAATTTACAACTACAGTTAAGAATATTACCCTACAGTATATTTCAAAGAATTCTATTTTCTCTAACATACTAGCTACCTTAGCTGGTTAGTTTTTCTGATATATGTACATTACTTTATTGACTTGCACTTTGCTCCATGATAGATTTATTTCTTTAAGTGACACTGAAAGTAATAAATACAAGACTTCAGATGAAAAACACTTTTATTGGCACACTAGAGAGAGAAAGTAAAAGCAGTGTATAAAAGCTTGGTACGAGCAGTCTGCATTTGTGAAATGAGGCCAAATTAATAAGGAAAACCAGTTAAAATGGAACTTCAGCATACTGTTCATTTTCCAAGAGTTAAAAAAAAAAGAAACACTGAAGGCCAGGTTGAGAATTTTTTGCTGAAGTCCATGCAGTAGTATATTTTATTGTCTTATGGAAAATTGAGGGGTTTTCCCATTTCCAAAAATATCCCACCACACTCCTTTCCACAGTTCCTTTTTACTGTGGGTACTGCTCAGAAGTGGGCCGTGGAGATGAAATTCACTGTCAGAGTTCATCATGCTGTGTAGGGAGGCTGGAAATAAACGCAACGCATTTCTGGTGCAGTCAGGTTAGCTCAGGTTACCAGCACAGAGGCAGAGGTCCAGTCTGATGTGCACAGCAAGAAGCTCAAGAGCTGCTTTGCCCTGAGGAGGTGCCAGTTCTTTTCACATCCCATAAGAAATGCACTCACAATGCAGATAACTATTCATTAGTAGTCTGAAAAGGGTGATAGCAGTTATAAAATCTTATTTCTGATGCTGGGAACCCTGGGGTGATGCTGTATGAGAAGGATCTATGGTCAGGGCACAGCTGGCATTGCAAAACTCAGCCACAGTGAGGTTCTCCAGCTCAAAGATCCCAGGAATTCTAACAGAACCTTGGTCAAAATACATATTTCTCAATCAGTGACAACAGTCAGGACTGGAAAATGCACTTAGGTTTGAAGAGTCCCTTGGATATGCACTTTAATATTCTCATTAATAAAGCTGCAGTTCCTGAACAGGTGCATAAATTATTCCAGAGGAACAAGACAATATCCATTTACTCAATATTGATGCACATTGACTGCAGGTACATCTACAGACTGTAGCTGACTGTACAGATATTGACTGGATAGCTGTCACATGACATCCACAACACAGAGGCACTCACCTGGATTAACCATGATGGGGATCACTGAGTCCTGTGGTATTCTTCCAGGCTAACCAGTGCAAGGGCAGTTTGAGCTTTGTTGCTGAGACCAGAAATAAAGGCAAGCTACTGTGCATAGACAAGAAGATTGGCAGGTTTTTGGAAAACTTAATTGCCAATTAAAGCTAATATAATAATAAAAATGTTACCATTTTCAATTTCTAGCCATTAGTGATTTAGAACAATTAGCATCAAATTCCATTTTATCTCAGAATATTTATTTCAATGATACCTATATTATACATCACATCCATGAAGTCTCTTGAATTTTCTGTTTTAAACTTGATTGCTCCATCCATACCTTACACACTGTCCTTATTTAACTCCTGCTTTCCCTCACTGTTTGAGAAGTCTGCCGTGCAAGCCTGCTGAAGCCTGAAGAGGAGGGCTGTTGTATTTTCTGGGACCCCCATCATTGGAATGATGAATCTGACTCCATGTTCTTAGAAGGCTAATTTATTATTTTATGATCTAGATTATTAAAGAATACCAAACTAAACTATACTAAAGAATAGAGAAAGGACACAGACAGAAGGCTAAAAGATATTAATGAAAACTGGTGACTCTCTCTTCAGAATGCAGCACAGCTTGGCCCCAGTTGTCCATTAAGTCAAAACAATTCATACCAGAAACTAATGAAACAACCAACAGCTGGATAAACAATCTCCAACCACATTCCAAACCAGCAAAACACAGGAGAAGCAAATCAGATAATTATTTTTTTCATTTTTATCTGAGGCTTCTCAGCTTTCCAGGAGAAAATCCCGGGCAAAGAGATTTTCCAGAAAATATGACGGTGACAGAGGCCCGTGGTAGAGATTGACCTGCAGCCTGGGGAAGTCCATGATAGAGGAGAGATCCACCTGCAGCCCATGAGGAGCCCTCACTGGAGCAGGTGGTTGCACAGAAGAGGCTGTGACTCCATGGGAAGCCCAGGCTGGAGAAGGTTTGTTGGCACGACTTGTGACCCTGTGGGAGACCCACACTGGAGCCCTTCATGAAGAGCTGGAGCCCATGGGAAGGACTTCAGCTAGAGAAGTTCATGGAGGACTGTCTCCCATGGGAGGGACTCAGCACTGGAACAGGGAAAGAGTGTAAGGAATCCTCCCCCTGTGGAGGAAGCAGCAGCAGAAACAACCCATGATGAACTGACCACAGGCCCCATTCCCTATCATCCTGTGCCACTGTGGGGGGAGGAGGTAGGGAAAATTGGGGGCGAAGCTGAGTTTGTGAAGAAGGTAGGGGGTAGGAGAAAGGTGTTTTTAAGATTTGATTTTATTTCTAAATACCCTAATCTGATTTGATTGGTAATAAATTAAATTGATTTCCCCAAGTTGAGTCTGTTTTGCCCATGGCATTAATTAGTGAGTGATCTCTCCCTGTCCTTTATCTACACCCAAAATTTTTTTCTGTCCTTATTCTCTCTCCTGTGCAGTTGATAAGAGGAGCATAGAATGGCTTTGGTGGGTACCTGGCAGCCAGCCAAGGTCCAGCCAACACAGAATCAGTCAGTGAATGGCTTCAGATGGAAAAAAAACTTTTGGTAAGGCAATATGCCATGGCCAAAATGGATAGACAGACAGCTTCTAGAGGTCAATATAGACTCAACATTCCTGGTGTGCAGTTCTCTGCACTTCTGCTTCTGTTCTGCTGGTCATTCATCTTCCAGCAACCAGGAATGTGACCCTGGGGTGATGGTCAAGAAGGAAGTGTAGATCTTCTGCGACCATAAACTTTTGGAATCAAATGAAAATATGGTCCTGACGTTTAATAGAATAATAAAAATTAGTATATTCAAAACCCATATCCCTTCTTTAAGGAGATCAAACCAGATCAATTCTGTAACAGCACATAAATATCTTGTCCCTTTTATCATTTACTAACAAAGGCAGTAATTCATGTAGGGCTTTATCCTGGCTTTAAGGCTGGGGGAGTTTTGTTAATTTGAGACTTCTCTGACCACCCAGAAAGATGCCATCTAGGGTCATCTGAAATAAAGGTGTTTGCAGTGTTTTTCACTGTGAAACTTTGGCTGCATAAATTTATCAGTGTCATTTTTTTGTTTCTACATGGTTAATTACACCACGACAAATTTCCTGCTTTAGCAAGGTGGTTTCTAGGTTTCATATCAGTCTGTTTTCAAGCTTGTTTAGGCATCTCTGCTACCATAAAACTTGGACTATGCACACATTGTTGAACCAACCTAACAGAAAGTAAGAATCCAGGTTAAATGAATAGTAGAAATTCTTTCTACACATTCCAGCAACAAATCAATTGCATTTATTTTATTATTTTAACTTTTTTTAGTGACCTTCAAAACTGCAAAGGACTGGCAGCATTGAACTGGGAGCACTCTGTCAATCAGTCAATATTATCTGGTGAATACTTTCCTTTTTTTAACTGAGGGTAGTGAAGTGATGAAAATTATTAACTGTCACCAGTGATTATGATTTTCTATTAGTGGTTGATGCTTATTTAAGTAAGAAACATTGAAATAGCAGACTGCTCTCTCACTGGTTATTCCATTAGCTTGTAATCCTGAGTTAGACAGAATAGTGAAAATAATGATACTTTTATCTTGTGGATAAGATATTTTATGACGATTTGAATTGTGCTGTTCAACTATTTCTGATTAAAATCACTCAGATTTGAGATTCCAAGTTGTTTTGTGGCTGAGATGGCACAACCAGACATCCTGTCACTCAGAAGCATTCTTTTCTTACTGAATCTTTTGTAAACTCCCAGTCTAGCCTAAACCACTCTGGATGCACTGTGGTATTTTCTGGGGTCCCCATTGTAGGGAGGAAATGACGAATCTGACTCCATGTTCTTAGAAGGCTAATTTATTATTTTATGATCTATATTATATTAAAGAATACTATATTAAAACTATACTAAAGAATAGAGAAAGGATACAGACAGAAGGCTAAAAGATACTAATAAAAACTCATGACTCCTTCCAGAGTCCCGACACAGCTGGACCATGATTGGTCATTAAGTTAAAACAATTCACATGTTGGATAAACAATCTCCAAACACATTCCAAAGCAGCAAAACACCAGAGAAGCAAATGAGATAATATTGTTTTCCTTTTTCCCTGAGGCTTCTCAGCTTCCCAGGAGGGTAATCCTGGGCAAAGAGATTTTTCAGAAAATATGATGGTGACAATGCAGCAATCAGCATCAGTGGGAGAATGAAGCTCATTGTTAGTGAGGCAGTGAAGCACCCTAACAGTCCCTCTCCTTTAGAAGATCCTGGCTCATTAGAAGATCATAATCACAGAATGGTCTGGGTTGGAAGGAACATTAAAGATTATTTAGTTCCACCCCCTGCCATGGGGCAGGGACACCTTCCTAGACCCAGTTGCTCAGAGTACTGTCACACCTTGAACACTTCCAGGGCTGGGTCATCCCTCACAGTAAAGAGTTTGTTTTCTAATATCTATGTCCTGTAGCCTTAAGTAAAAAACCTTTTCAGAGAGGAATACACTGATCAGAGAACCTTTTCAGTTTTAACACCTCTGAACACACCTGTATTTCCATTATTCCTACTTGATTTTCCTCCCACAACTTTGTCATTACTTGTGGTCTATCCAAACATAAGTTCATCATTCTGATGGACATGTAATGCTGACTGCTATATATAGTTATGGGAATAGGACATGCAGGAGAATTGTAGCCAGAGTCAGCAGTTAACATATCTGCAAAGAGGAAGGCAGGAATTTATGTTTATGGAATTGGAGTTAAGCTTTGCAGGTGCCAACCCATAGAAGTTCACTGAAACTTCGTGGCCAACAGCCACGGAAATTAAATATCTGCTGAATAGGGTGTTAAATTAGCAGGGCTGCTGAAGCAGGCTTGCTGATACAACGTCGTCATATTTTAGTGTCAGAACCGTTTTGTGCATGTTTCTGACAAAAAAAAAGAAAAGATTAATTTCACATGACAGATCTCTTGTTCAGAGAGAGCAGGGCGATTAAGCTGTTAATACAGTTTGCTATTATTCCTATGCAAGTATTCAAAGAGTATTTCTTTAAATACAGCTCCACGTTGTGTGGCAAAGGTTGAGGCACCTGTGCAGCAGTGAATGAAGGCTATCTAAATATGAATGACTAATTATCAGGGAACAGGAAAACACTAGTTTTCTTTCATGACTGAGATGGCTTCATCCTATTCAGAATAATCTGTTGGGAAAATAATTAGCATAAAGAAGATGGAGTTTTGATAAATAACTTTGATGTTCATAATTATAGTAATTTTTTGTATAATTTCTTTCCTTTATGCTCATGTTTTATTTCAGTTTTTTTCTTTCAGTCATAAAAGCTGATATTAAATTTTTAAAGCAAACCTATCTCACTGTAGACAGACTCCTTAGGAAAGAGTCTTATCTTTGTATAATAACAGTGGACTTAGCACAAATTTGCTGTTGGGATTTCTTTCTATTTCTCTGAATTTGTCTTCCCTACCATAATAAATCACACTGATTAATGTGTCAGGAAGGATGTAGAATTATTAAATTTAACAACTCATTAAAGGAAACCTTTTTCACTTTGTTTGTAAAATATTTTATTTTTTTAACTTTATTCTAGACAAAAACTCAACCTCTGAAGTGTTGAGCAGAACAGAAATACTTGGATCATTGTGCCATCTCACAATTTCCTAGCTTAGCTCCAGATTCTGAAGGAATAGTGGCTGTTAGAGGGCCCTGGAGGTTGCCAGCATGAACGGCGCTTGTTGTTGTGCTTAGTGTTGTAAGAAGATTCTTCTTCTGTCCCAGCTTTCTTTTAAGGCTCTATAAAACCTCTCAGTGTTCTGAGAAATAGAATTTCTTACACAACATTTCTTTACACAAAAATGAAAGAAAAATCACTTTGGATATTAGTAATGTTTTTCAGATCTATTTAAAGATGACTCTATAGAATAATTGCTGCATCTCCTCTCTCATTTGCTCTCTAAGGAATTAACTACTGGGTACTCCTCGTAGCTAATTTGGTGTTAAATTGCTCATATTGTTCTTCTTATCATAGACCACTACTGAACAGTTATTTCTCTCCTTTTTCATTTATTCTGGTGTTGGTGTGCACGTGTTTTTTAATAGGAATACTAGAAATTTGGGTTGCTTGCTGTCTGGAACCCTGCTTAAAAACACCATGTTGTTGTGAAGGATATTTTAATGCTTTTTTTTTTCCTCCACAAACTCTATTATTTAAAGAAGTCTATCAGCTTTCTCGTAGGAGGTGTAGTTAAATTCTCTCCCTGTCTACTCAGGGATAGCTATTTATGGAAACCTATTTATGGCCAGCTATGCTACAAGAAGAAGATGCATAAAACTCAGGAGTGTTCATCAAAGGATGAATTATTACATGCATCCCATCAAAATCCAGGGATACTTTAGTGCAGTAAAATGGTTGTTGTGCATCTGTGAAACAGCAGTGAGTGAAGTCAGGGATAACTTGACCAGCACAAGTCCATGGGATCATCCAAAGGTGATGGCAGAGCTGGTCAAGGTCCTTGCAAAGGCACTGTCATATTTGAAAGGACATAGAAATCACAGGGACACCTCTGATGAATGGAGGAAGGTAAATGTCACATTCATTTCAAAAAATGGCCAAGTAATCCACCCAGGGAACTGCAGGCTGGTCAGTTGCACTTCAGTCCCATGAAGGAATCTACTCGGGAATGTATTTTACGGTATGTAGAGCAGAATGTGGTGATGGGGACAACAGTGGATTTATGAGGGGTGAATCATGCCTGTCTCACTGATTACCTTCTGAGGTGAAACACCTTGGTCTGTGAACCAAGGAAGAGCAACAGATATAGAACCATAGAATGGCCTGGGTTGGAAGGGACATTAAAGATCAGTTAGTTCCAGTCTCCCTGCCATTGTCAGGGACACCTCCCACTATCCCAGGTTGCTCCATCCAGCCCGGCCTTGAACACTTCCAGGTATGAGGCATCCACGGCTTCTCTGGACAACCTGTGCCAGGGCCTCACCACCCTCACATGGAAGAATTGTTTCCTAAAATCTAATCTAAACCTACTCTCTGTCAGTTTGAAGCCATTCCCCCTTGTCCTTTCTCTCCAGACCCTTGCAAATAGTTTCTCTCCCTCTTCCTTGTTGGTTCCCTTGGAACCTGGAAGACCACAATCGGATCACCCCAAAGCCTTCCCTTCTCCAGGGTGAACAATCCCAATTCTCCCAGCCTTTCCTCATAGGAGAGGTGCTCAATTAAATACCAATTACCTTGATTTTATCAAAGCTTTTGACACTTTCCACTTTGACACATTTGTGTTTAAATCACAGTTTTATTGCCCAGATGGTCATCCAAAACTGGCTTGATGGTCCAGCTGAGAGAGTGATGCAGTTATTCCTACCCTAACCATAGGCTATTAACAAGTGGAATATTGGTAAGGGTTATCCTGGGATCTGTCCTGTTTGAGCTGTACCTGCAGCCTGAGGACAGGTAGACAGTGGAGCAGGTTGTCCAGAGAGACTTCACAGACCCCATCCCTGAGGTTTTCAAGACCTCCCTGGACAAACCTCTGAGCCACTTGTATGACCTTGTAGCTGACACTGCTTTGAGTGAGCAACAGACCTCCAGAGGTCCTTTCCAAACTCTGAACTTAAATATGGGGTTTGAGATGCTCAGTTACAGGAAATCACTGGTTGAATGATCTGCTAATAGGTGGATTCCATTAAATTCTCATTTTCTGTGATTTTGATTTGATCTTATTAGTGTCAAATGGCAGAAATAACAGAAAGGATAGAAAGACATGTGGCAAATGCACTGATAGACTCAAAAAGTTGATTTGATTCCAGTTCTTTTTTTTTTTTTTTTCATGAGGGCTTTGGACATCATGGATTAAGAAAAAAAAGTCAACATGTATTTGGCTCCTTGAAGCCAGATTCCTTAACCCTGTACGGTTCGCATTTCAGAAACACACATTTTCCTGCACATCAGGGTAAAAGGAATTGCTGCTAATCACCATCATCAGAAGCCTATGGTAAAAATTAATATCATTCAAATAAAATTGATGTCTCTAATAATTGAACACATTTCTTTTTTTTTTTAAACTTATTTATTTATTTTCATTATATTAATTCCAGTTGCTACTACTGCAGTGCCTTCTTAGCGACTTGCTACTACCCACTCTGTCTTCCCACTTTGCTGACTTCTTAGTAATTTTTTGGGTCCTTTAAAATAGGAATATTCCTCCATTTCTATAAAAAAAATGCATTTATAACTGTTGCTTGAGGTGTAGTTGCTCAGAATAATTTTCCTGAACATTGAGTTCCAGTTTAGTATTTTTGATGTGTTTGAGACCTCTGTACAGGAATGCTTTCATAGCGCAGCTGTTTCTTAGTAGTTCCAGATTCTGGACCATGGGGATAAAGTGAAAAGTCTGGAGAACATCATCAGGGAAGTGGCTTTTATTTCAGGGTCTGTTTAGCAAGAAGTAATAAGAGGGGTCCACACGTGTTTTCCTGAAAATTATTTTCCAGTTTTGTGTTTGTGAGAGGATGAAATAGCAAAATAAAGCATATTTTATCAGATTAAAATTTGAGCAATTGCAATTGATGATTCAATATCTTTTGTTAAGAAAATTAGTAAGAAATCATGAGCCAGAGTGTTGTGAAATTCAAAATGATGAATTTATTTATTTGACACGAGTGCAAAAGAAATGCCATGAAAGGAGTGAAGATTAAAAATTCTGCTTGTTTTCATCAGTTTTGATGAAGAATGTAAATGTATAATAAAATAACCTTAGGGCAAAGTAGAGGCGTATTCAAAGCATCCAATTAGTGAGTCTGGCAATGATATTAAAGAAATAATGATGAGACAAAATGTTTGAAATGTTGGCTAAGTGATAGAAATGAGGCAATCAGAAACTGGTGCGGCAAAGCGATTCAAGCCTTCACCAAAAGCTGTTTTACCAGTGATGAGAATCTGTTTTACAGCTATTCTCAAGTCAGTGTAATCCATGGCCTTCAGCAACAGCATCAACAATTGCCACACAGCTGGGGCCAGTGTGCAGGCACCCAGTGCTGTGCTTGGCAGGAAATCCACAGGCAGAAAAGGGACCTGCCGTGTCTCTGGTCATTCCATTTGTCACATTCTTTGCCCTCTCTCAGTATCCTAGCACTTCATTCTCCTACATAATTCCCACTTCTTCCCTTGTGTTATTTCCATATCCATGTGTCCTTTTATTGTCTCCTTCTCCCTGTATATAAATCTCCAAATCACCTAAGACACTTACACAAACACCGCTTTAACACCTCATTTGTCCATTGTCCTGAATCTCATAATTTAACATTTCTCCGTCAAAATTACTTGTTATTCAATTCCTTCTCCTCATTCTCTCCTGATTCTCATATTTTAGCATTTCTACATCAAAATTACTAGTTATTCAATTCCTTCTCCTCATCTCCATCGTGCCATAATGCTTATTTTCACCAGTAACAGCTCAACATTTAAAATAAAAGCATTATAGTCCTTTGGCCCACATTGTTCAATTTTATTTGTGGCTGGATTTTTGAGCATGTCTTTTACACACACTTCTTTAATGTTATTGTGTATATAATTTCTCTTAAATTACTTTGATACTCCAGGAGGCCCATGGTCTTCTATCTGAAAGAAAAATGAAGAAATAAGAAGGTTGATAATGTAACTAGTTGTGGGGATTTGACCATGGCTGGACTTCAGGTGCCCACGAAAGCTGCTCTATAACTCCCCTTTTCAGCTGGACAGAGGAAAAATACAGTAAAAAGCTCGTGGGTCAAGGTAAGGACAGGGAGTGTCACTCACCAGTTACCAACAGGGGCAAAACAGACTTAACTTGGGGAAAATAGTTTCATTTTTTATCAATCAAATAATAGTAGGATTATAAGGAGTAAACTCAATTCTTAAAAACCCCTTCCAAGCAGCCCTCCACCTTTTCTAGGCTTAACTTTTTCCTGATTCTCCACCTCTTCCCTCTGTACAGCACGGGGGGATGGAGGCTGTGGTCAGTTCATCTCATGTTATCTCTGATGATACTTCAAATATTTTAGGGTCAGGCAAGAAAAAATTATATGCAAATTGGACAATAAAAAAAAAAAAGCAGCAGAGCAAAGACTGTCGTATTTCAGGTCTAGATTTATCCTTCAGGTATTATTTGCTGGTACAAAACTCCAGCACATGATTCTGGAATAAAGAGAGTGAGTTTAAAGCAAAGCACCATTGCAGATGTAAACACACGTAGTCAGGAGAGATGCTGTCCTTGATGTGGAGATTCTAAGGGAATTACCAATCACAAGTATTCTGCAATTATCCATGCTGAATTTTTGATGTATTAAACCTCTGCACAATGTAACCAATGCTTTAGTCTTACAGTGAGCCATTATTGGTTCAAATAGAAAAAGATAAGAGATTATTCTGCCAAGAGTATGAATGAAGATAATTTGTCATGCTAAAACATCATTGATACTGGATCCTTATATAGCTGCTCTGAAAAAAAATGGGTTTGAATTATCAAAAAAAACCCCACTGTATCAGATCATTATGATAAAACTGGGAGAACTCTTCCCTTAAAAGCAGCAATATTTTTCAGTCTAAACTGCCTCCAAAAAGCCACTCCATTTTCCTGTGTTTATCTTAGACTACTGTCATAGCCTGAATGCCATACCTGCTTGGTTGTTTGCGCTGCTGGATGTCTTTTTCCATTCATGAGTGTCCTTTCTCTGAGAGAACCTCAGAATGCTTATATTTGAAACTTAGGGAAGTTCATTTAGGTAAATTGTTTTTCTATTATTGTATATGTATATTCTATTTGTTTCAAACCAGAGTAAGATAACCTATTGAAGCTGTACCATGAGTCAAATTCATGTTGCTCTAACTGGAACATTCCACAAATAACATCAGGTGAAACTGGTGGTGTAAATTCCAAACTTGTCTTATACACTTTGCCTCAGAAAATCTGTTGAGATGCTATTGCAGTGGCTTGTCCCCAAACAGAAACAGCAAAGGTTCTCAGACATACATTTCAGATTAGAATTAGACTCTACACAGAATCATAACTATCATTCAAAGAAATCCTGAATACCATGTTGTCAGACTAAATGATCAACTCAAAATTTATGATTTACTGTTTGTCTCTCTTCCCTGATACAAAACAAGGAATTTATTGATTTTTTTGAGGCCAATTTTTATTGTGGTGCAAGGCATCAAAATTGCTATTAACTATAATATTGTATGTGCAGTGAAATAGTCAGTGCTATTAGTTAATGTGCAAGCAAATATCGACCAGCAATTCTGAACAATAAATATAATGATACGAGACATGAGTGTTTGTTCAGCATTTATTCTTACAATCCAACAACTGAAGAAAATCTCAGAGTTGGAATCTAGCTACCATTAAAAATTATGCAGTGGTTTCTATTCATCTAGGTTTGGAAAAACTGGCTGTGTTCCAAAGGCCTGATGAGTTTATCTTTAGAAGAAAATCAATGCTATGTAAATAGCTATTGAATTGTCCTAGACTAAGCAAAACAGCTCAAAGATTTAAACAAAAGGAAGGGTTTTAACTCAAAGAACAAATAATAATTTGCTACTATTTCCCTTGGATGCAGCCAATGTTTGCATTAGTAGGGATTTTTTTTGTTTTGTCAGGGAATAGTAATGGGATGCTGAGTGGCAGGCACATCTAACAGTGTAGTTACCAGGAACCTGCTGGTGGAGAGAAGGTCAATGCCAGAGGTTTTCATCTGTCTGCCCAAACTGCTGTGTGTTTAGTTTCGTGTCCTGTTTGTTTGTTTCCCTGAGAGAGAAGTCCCTGCCATCGTCTATGGCATGGTGTGAGCTGGTATTTTTTTCCCTGGCATTTTGGGTTTTTGTTCCACTTTGTGTATGGGGATAAGGCCTGACAGCTTCATCTCTAGCATTTATTTACTTTTTTTTTTTCTTTGCCATGCCTTGTGGGCATTCTATTTCTTAATAAAGTGTTGTGTGGGGTTTTTTTCCACTTTCTTGCATTAGTATTTATTTCGTGTTGGTAGAAAGGGATTGTGAGAACCTTTTTAGAGGAGACAACTCATTCCAGAGTGTCTTCTCCTAAACTTATCTCTAAACTGAGACACTGTGATAAATACTCTTACACTCTAAATACTGTTATGGGAATAGGCAGTATGTAGCATGCTTGTCCAATTAACATTTTCATGGTCAAATACTCCAAATTATTTAATGCAAAAAAAGCCTTATTAATAATACAGTCAAAGTTGTTTCATGTACAAAACCACCTTCCTGGCATTGCCCCCTTGCCTGTGGTGGTGTCCTAAATCTCATGTCTCATTCCACTTCGTTCCACAGCTTCTCCCCTCTGCTTTCTCCCTACCCCCTGCTCCCAGGGAAGGAGTGAAAGCTGCCTGGGGCTGCCAGCCCCTTCCATGGCAGCATTCCCAGAGCAGGAGCTGGGCAAGGACACTCTGGGAACCCAGTTCAGCCCCTCTCAGTCCAGACACCCCTGGGAACCACCCCTGGGATATCTCCCAGCAGGGACAAGTGTAAGACACTTCCTGGGTGACAATGTAATATTATTAATTTTAAAAAAATGAAGGGCAGCTATTCTGTACTGACAAACTGACAAAACTGATGGAAAACAGTGTTTTAAAATAATATAGTCTACTGAAATAATTGACTTCCTTCTAATTCCTTTTTTGAGAAAATTAACATTACGCATATTCTCATAATGTATTTCATAAAAGATGAGTGATTTATGAAAGACCTGCCTGTGATGAAGAATTAAAAACATGCAGCCACAGATTCAGATCTTAATTGTATTCTTTGTGTTTCCTAGTAATTCGATAATAAATCTTTCATCTTTTAGTGGTATAAGCTAATGTTAACAGAAAAATCATTCGGTTTTCAATAAAGAGGTCAGCAACTCTTCTGTTTCATTTCAACACATCCTGCCCTACACAAAATAGATTGCAACTATTTCTCACTTTTCTGCAGGTCTCCAGCAGCAATCTCTCTAATTTGGATATTCAAATCTGAAAAGGGGCATTACTCATGCATGAAAAGAACTCACCAAATAAACAATTCCTCTAGTATTAAATACTCACCAGCTATACGATAATTTGGTCTGAGAAATATTAATTTCTTTTCTGTATTGTGAATTTAAACCTTATTTTTTCCTTGCAAGCCATTCCCATCGATTTGGCCATGAGACACCTGTTAAAGTTAGCTCAGGCCAGGGCAGGTACAAAATCATATTTATTGGGTAACAAACTGCATTTATCTTTGTGACATCAGTGGGGTGCAGCCTGAGAAATGCAGCCTGAGAAGTGCAGCCTTCCCAAGACAAGGTCTGTGAATTCTGTGAATTCTGTGGAATGCAGCTCTACAGAAGCCAAGGGGCACCAGGAGAGACTCTGTGCCACGGTGTTGCTCTGAGGCATGGCAGAGAGATTGTTGTAGAAGTGCTCTCACATGCATGCAAAAATTCAAATATTTCTCCTCCTG
Organism: Tangara arthus; assembly: GCA_035584835.1. Classification (NCBI taxonomy): domain Eukaryota; kingdom Metazoa; phylum Chordata; class Aves; order Passeriformes; family Thraupidae; genus Tangara; species Tangara arthus. The sequence continues at coordinate 13,741,629 of JAWMQZ010000001.1, forward strand.
TCACGAGGTTACTGGTAGCTACACTGTTAGATGTGCCTGCCACTCAGAATCCGATTACTATTCCCTAACAAAACAAAAAAATCCACCAAGCAGGCGGGCTTGGTGTGGTCTCTGTCCCGGGCTCAGCTTTCCTGAGGTTTGGAGCTGGGATGGAGCAGTCCCTCTCTCCTGCTGGTCCTGACCAGCCACTCTCCCACAGGTCCCGGTTTCTCTCTCTGGTCCTGCACTAAACAAGCTGTCCAGCTCACCTCGAAAGATTGCCCAAGGGTTGCTGCTGCAGCTTCTCCAAGGCCAGGGAAAGGAAAAACCTTCTCACCTGGGCTAACAAAACCAAGGTAGCCAAGCAAAACCCAGACTGCACCATAGCCTGGACACCTGGGGAGAGAGGTTTTGGAAAAACCAACAAGGGCAAGGCTCATCCCTGCTCTGGACCCACCTCAAGGATACAGCAACCATTTTGGGGCATAAAGCAGAGGATCAGGGTATACACTACCATCAACAATCACCCCAAGACAGGCATCCACAGCTTCTTGGAGAAACCTGTTCCAGTGCCTCACAGGATACATATTTTTCCTAATATCTAACCTAAATTTCACTTCTTCCAGTTTGAAAGAGGGAAGAATGTCTCTCCATTTTGTTGCTCTTTGCCATCTCTTTTTTCCCCATTTTAAATTTGGCCAGTTTGGGGACCATAACTATATGTGATATTGATAGCCTGGGATGTTATCCTCCATGGATTTCAATATTAGCACTGTCAGGATTTTTTGCCTTTGTCCTCAGTTACTGATAGCTCCTTACATCTTACTGGCCTCAAGGTCCTCTGAACTCTTGCTACACTGAGCAGGATAAGAAATTTCATTTTTCCTTTTATTTTGTTTAAAATATAAATTGCTTCTGATACCATCAATTTTTATGGGATTTTGCTAATTGTCCAGAATACGTTCATGTCAGGGCAATTCAAATTTTAAAGGCTTCTTGCAAGTCATACTGAATCTCTTATTGCAAAGAGAGAGATTAAAAAGAGAGAGAAGAGAGTATAAATAACAATAAAAAATAGTAATAAAAAAAGTAAGAAAACTGCAGTCAGGCAGAATTTGTCCTTTGACTGCAGATTAACATTCAGTGATACAGGGTTAGGAATGAGACATGCTGATAACTAGAAATTAAGTGGGATCCTTCACAATTTTGGGCAGGGATGTGAGGCTAGAGGAGAAATGGAAGCTTATGCCTGCTGTGCAGATCACTGTTACATAAAGTAATGTGTGTGGGAAAGTAGTGTTTTTTTCCTTTAGCCTCTAGAGACCATTGGGATTTTTGCATGCTTGTGTATTCCCACATAATTAATGGAAAACAAGTGGGTTCATTGCCACCATGATAGAACAAAATGCTTCTTCACCTCCACTGAATATTATATTTTAAGCGAATGGCTGACTGGTCCAACTCTAGGAGGACTGAATTCTGTTTTCAAAAGGAAAGGACAACAGATAAAAATAATAAAAGAGAGAAGCAAAGAAGATGAGAAGGAAAGGTGGAAAAGAGGATGATTTTGTAGTCTCATTCTCCTCCCACTGTGAGCCTAATGGGGTGTACAGCTGCTGCCTCTTCCTTTGACTTAGAACTTTAGAAGACTTTGAATGAGATTGGTAGATTTTTTATGAATAAAAAAGGAATAAAGTAACTTTTAAAATCTAGTGAGTACAGGAAATTTTAATGTGCCTACTCTTAATCCAGCAACATTCCACAGCTGTTACAACTGTATATGAATTCCATAAAATTCTCTAAAAATGCATACAATTTTCACGGTGATTGGGACTGTTCCACATGTGGCTGCCTGTACTTCTGAAACAGCTCTTGGTATCTGCATGTGCTTCCCCCACAGCCCCACTACCTGCCTTCAGCTTTCTTAAAGGAAGTTCTTGGCCTCTGCTCAAAAGCAACCTCTTGATTTGGAGATTAAACCTTTCCCATCTAGCACACATAACACCTTTCTAGGAAACAGCAGCACATGGTGCATAGAAGGACACCAGGAAATTTCATATTCTGATAGTCACTACGTTTGCATAAATATCCAAATGGTAATTTTGAACTTCTTGTCATTGCATTATGCTTACATATACCAACTCACATTCTGTGTTTACATTAGTCTAGAAGGCATAAGGATCAGAGAAATACAGCCTGCCATCTCCAGAATGAGGGTTATACAAAAAGTCTAAAAATCTCTCTGGTTTCATTTAATTTTTATTTTTTTTTTGCTAGTTTTGCTACAGTCTGGGGCTGAACAGCATTACACTAGGAAAGAAAGAAGACGTGGAAATATTGGATAGCATTTGATATTAGGGTCAAGAGTGAAAAATACAAGACTTTTTTATATATAGTGAGAGAAAGAGCACAATTTTTAAATATCCTTACTTGAGTCTTTGTGTATTGATTCCTTTTCTGAGCACTCAACTGCAACTGAAGTTTAACAATAATGTCCTTTTCAAGGTCTTCCTATATTTCCCTTCAGGTTTCACTTAGGGAATCATAAGATAACTTATTCTCTATGAAAATAGCTTCAGTCAGGATGTTTCATAGGTCACCATTATTAGAAAATAAAAAGAATGGGTGTTGTAAACCTGGGTGGAAGGCTGTTCAAGAAAAGATGAGCTCTTCAGTGGTCAGGGATTTAACTTCATATAGACATAAGGGAAGTCAGTTCAAGAACATCACTAACTCAGTTACAGACTTGAAAGTGTTCACCGGAATCAGTGTATCCTGGAGGCATCAGAAAATTTGCTCAGATTAAGAAACCAGAATGTGTGAAACTTCATAAATACATATAATTCAGAAACTCGAGGAGAGGAAAGGAAGAAGGATACTTAATTTCTGGCAAATTACTCGCGGGGAAGAAATTTGGATGTATGCTATTCTCTTAAGCTAGAATCAGAATTCAGTTGCACCATGTTTGAACAGAAAGTGGAGTGTTGTTGAATGGCCATGTAATTACCTTTTATTCTCACACCTGAAGTGTTGTTTTGCAATGTGTCATTAAGTTATCAGGGTATATAAGTATGAAGATGCGTATATTTACTCAGCAGGCTGTAAAACTGCTTGTGAGAATATTTTTTAAATACCTCAGTAGAGCACCACGAAAAAGCATCATCAGATGATAAGCATGTGACTGAGGATGAAGGGAAACAGATTTATTAATGTCTTTTAAATAAAGCTAGCAGAGAGACTTGATGTGTGATAAATTTGTTTATCTCTGCAAGTACAGCTGCTGAGTATCTCATTTCTTCACTTTAAAAGAAAGTGTCTGTGGTAAATTAATAAACTCTTGATATACATGTATAATGACCAGGGTTTTTTCTACTCCTTCCCACAGCATAGCTTCACTTTCATCTCTTCTGGAAAACAACTTACAATATAATTATTATAGAGAGTCAAGAGGATTACTTAATGGAAGAAATAAATCAGCAATGTTATTAGAGCATGAAATCAAGTATATTGAATATAAAACAGAACCCCTATAATATGTTTAGCTCACATGAGTAGGCTTATACGAGTCAAAGGAAATATGTGCATAAATAATACTTTTAAGAATTAAGTCCTTGAATAACTGGTTTTAGTATCTGGACATAATACCCTTACAGAAAATTTGATAGTATTACAGTAATGTTCCTTGCTGCCTTGTTATTTTCCTAATGTTTAACTTGGTTTATTTGAACTGTTTAAATCTTCCTGCAGAAAATTCCCTAAGCTTTTGCTTGAATCTGTTTTTTGGTTGTTTTGGTTTATTTTTTTCGGTTTGTTGGGGTTTTTTTTTTTGTGTTTTTGTTTTGTTTTGTTTTGTTTTATAAACTCAATAAATACAGAATTTGTCTGTACTGAATAGATATTTTTGGATGTGTTCTGATTCATGCATCTGAGTAAGGACTGTGGATATAAGCAAAGAAACTGAGTAAAATAATGTGTTTAGGAAGAATGGGAAAAAGTCATACATTGCATGTGTGTTGCTGTATTTATGAGGAAGTACTTTCACTAATTCTGTGTCTCCAATGAAGCAGATATGTACAAAGAGGAAACTTAATTTGTTAACATAGGAAATTAAATACAACAAAAAAGGAAAAGTTGGCTGAATAATTCTTTGTCCTAAGAATCTGCAAATTATTTAATAACATATAGCTGACTTGCACTGCCAGCTACAATGACTAGCTATGTTAAGACATTCCACAAATAGTCTTTTGTCAGTCTGTACACATACTTAGCTAGGACCATGCTGCTCACCATGAAAAATAAATTTTAACAACACTGTGGGAATGGATTAATTGGCAGTCTTTGTTTACTCTGTCTTGATTCCTTTGCTGTAAAAATCTATTTCCTGTATGCAATAAGTCATTTCATACTAGAGAGATTTCACCTGGAGTATAATATACTATAAGCCAGAAAGAAATTTTCAGATGTGTTGCTTTATTGACTTCTCCCTGACTGAAATTGGATCCCTGTATCTTCATTAAAATTATCTGAAAATAGATATACAGTTAAAACCAAAATATAAACACATGTGGGAGGGAGTGAAAAGCACTTTTCATTTTAAGTTTCACATATTTGCACCACATTTTTCCTTAATATATTTTATGTCTGTTTAGCATATTATTCACTTTTCATAAGGTTCCATTTGTTGTTTACAATATTATTTGTTGTTTATTTAGCCTTTTTATTAATTTTCAATTAACATTTGGGTTAAAGTTTCAAAGTATAAAACTTGTCAGAGAATTAAAACTGATCGAGTTTAGAAGATTTTGCTTAAAAATTAGAGTTTAGAAGATTCTTATTGCTTCTTAATGTTTTAACAGTTTGGGTTTTTTTTTTTACATTTCTACATTTCAGGTAGAAATTAACATAAATTCTATAGCTTTTAAGGAACTGATAAGATTTGTAGTTAATACATGGAATAAAGGTTTCTGTGTAAACTTAAAGACTATTGAAGTAAAGACTTTTTTTCCCTGTAGCACATTTTACTCTGTTGTGGTTGGGCATTTAATTTGGGCAGTTAACTGGAAGGAAACTTACAATTGTTTTTGCTTTCCATAATTTGTAGTAATTACATCTAAAAATTAACATAAATGTTATTCTTTGCAAGCAATAAGCTAGTTGAGGCCAAACTGTTTGATTGTAGCACCATTTTTGTATTTTCAGGTGGCTTTGATGCAATATTATTCCTTCCCTATTGATTGTGTGATGGTGGATCATTATAACAGAGGTTTTCATGTATCTTTTCAAGAGTGGTCAGAACTGTGTTTTGGGGGTTTTTTCCACTGATAAATCTATAGTGAAGGATTTTATAATGCAAGTTATTCACAGGCTGTTTTTATAGTCAGTGAAGAGAAACACAGAATGATTCATCTGACCTGGTTCAACCATTTATTCAGAGTTAGGTAAATTGTGCCCAGAGGTTACATTTTCCCTCATTCTAAAGTGAACTTGGATGACTGGCTTAGCTGGAGATGTCTGTAGTGTTCAAAATCTGCAACTCATTGAAGTGAATCCTGCCCAGGTTTTCCTCATTCTGAATGTTATCATGTAAGGAAGAGCTAATATGTGGTTACAGGTCACCACTGTGTATTACTAAGTCTCCCAGTTTCCTTGGCTAGTTAGCCAGCTTCTTTCATATGAAAACAAGGGGACAAACTAGAGAAGTAAGGGATGGTCTTTCTGGAAAAATGGATTGTGAGCACCCATGTATTAGACTTGGATGGGTTTAGCCCATGCAGATCAGACTCAGTTGTCCACTAGACTTTTCAGAGGAAGAAGAGTTCATTTAGAAAAAGCTGAGAGTAGTTTTTAAAATTCCAGTCATATGGAGAGCTGTTTCTAGCATGCCTTATGGTATTAAATTTTAACATAGGATACCTGCAGTGACTATGTTGACAAAGATTATCATTGCACTTGCATGCTGCAGACTGAGGGATAAAAATGCGGTTTTGGGAATAGGGATGAAGGAAGGAATCTGTTTGTATAAACACGTACTCTCCTCAATGTCCTCTGTGCTTACCTTTGAATTGGTTATTTTATCTGTTAAACTTGGAGAATAATTTAAGCTCACTCCAGTTAAGAGTTTGGACATGCACCAAAGTGATGAAACATGTTGAAGTCTGAAAAGAAATCTCTAGAATAGTAATGAAACAGTAATGGATCCAGTTTGGGAGAGCAGGTAAGGGACACAGGGTATTCCATCATAAAAGTAAACTTCTGAATATATTTACACTTACTGAAATTTATTCTGCTTAGGAAATGGCTGTCTATCACTTGTGTGTCAAAATAGCTATAGACTGAAGGGGTGTATGTGTGTGATTTCTGAGTTTGCTGTTGAAAAAAGTAAAGCAGAGTCTAAAAAATCTGCTGCAGCATAAGAAGTTTGTATGAGTATAATAAGAAATATATAAATACAGAGGAAAAAATTTATTCCTATGTCTTTTAAGTCTTTATTGGATGAAAACTAGAAAAATTTATTAGTCTGAAGAAAAAAAAAACCCCAAACCTATAAAATATGTGCTGAGAAGAAGGTAATTATTTACTTAGCTAATAAAATTCATTTTTGAGGTCAGTAAATAATAATGGAACGTAGTTAATTTGAAGGAAGACTGTTTGCTTTGCAGGTTCCAAAATATTTCTGGGGCATTGCAAATAGATGATTTTTAAGGTCACTTCCAACCATGGCCATTCTATGATTCTATGAATATAAATTTTGATAGTGCATTATGTTCTTCCTTCTAAACTGTATTTCCTTGGTATGGTATGGCTTCACTAGGGATATGTTTCTGCCATGTGCAGGAAAGAAAACAAATATTCAACTGAAAAATAACTTTTGGAATAAAAATAATTAGGTTGAAAGCAGAAAATCATACTAAGACGAGAATAAAGACTTTTTAATTATCTCCTTTAAGCATCTATAATATTTGTTTAAAAATAAGCCAACATAAATATGATCAGAATTTTTCTTCTATATGATATCAGCAGTGATAAAATTTCTGGAGGCTTTCTGGAAGTCTCTAGAAATTCTAGGAAAAGAAAAATTCATTTTCTTATACTAACCTTTCCTGGTAGATTTTAGTTTCTGTGAAGTCACTAGAGATGTATTACAGAACACCAAAATATTTGCTACAAACTTGGGGATGTTATTTCTAATATAAAGCACAAAACTTTCTCTTGAGAATGTTATACTTCACATAGAAAACAAAAGATTAAATTTATTGATCTCAGGATTTGTAAATCCTAAATGTAGCTTGAGGTCACATTTTCATCAACTTTTTCCATCCTCAGTTCCCACAAATCTGGGAACTGGCTTCCATACAAAATGTTTATGTAACTGCTAAAACAAGTTACCAGCTGAAGAAGTAGATGAATCTTTAAAAATCCCCTATGTGGTATATTTAGAAATCTTTATTAAGACATTTTTAATTTTAGCTATACTGAAGCAAAGTAGGATCTAGGATGTGAGGAGAAAACAGAAAGAACAGACAGAATGAAAAGGGAAGCCCACATCTGATGGCTGCAGGTTAATGCAATTGTTCAAAAGATGTAAAATTAAAGGACGTTTTCCCTGTGCAGCAGCCCTTTGAATTCACTTCCCAGAGCCACTCAAGCATTCACCAATGTCCAGCATGTTAGGACCTGCTGCCTCCAAGTTCTCTTTCATCCCTGTTGCTTCCTCTCAGATTTTGTGCTCAACTCTGATGCAGGAAAAAAATGTAAGTATGTATTGCCCCCTATTTGTCACTTACTTTTTCACAGAGGAGTAGTTAATAAAACCAAAAAGCTATGAATTCCATGTTATAATATTAGGGGGACTGAACTGCAGAGTCATGCAGGCTGGTATAAATAAACATTAGCTCAGGTTTACACTCTTAAATCAATTGAGAGTCTCAGAACTGGAGTGTTACCAGGTAACATGTGCTTGCTTTCTCTGAGCGCCAGCATCATCAGGTTCAATATTTGAAAAAAGAAACTACCAGGTGGACATAAGCCAGTGAATGAGCTTCCTCTATCATGGAGACAAATTCTAAATTAAATCTCCAGTGGAATCACAGCGATCAGCAAGAGGTGAGCAATTGTGTAGGGAAGCCCTATACTGGCTGCTCCTTCAGGAGGTCTAATTTCAGCTGAATGAGAGAGGCAGCAAGTTTTGACTTTATGTCTCCAGGTTATCCTGCACAGTAAGATGATGAATAAAATGCAATAAAAAAATTATGTTTAGAATATTGTCCGTTATACCTTACGTGTAGTTTTCATAAGTGTTGAAAGGTAATTTATATTATTCATTAAAACTACCTCACAAATCAGAATTTTTTTTTAAATGAAAATGAAAATTTGATTCCAAAAATGCAAGTATTTTGGGTTTTGGTCAGAGTACTTGTGTTACATTAGGCTAGAGAAAACATAGTTAAAATTGAGCTTCAAGTACAACTTGCCTCTGTTTTACTTTGCTCTCCAGACGCACTTGATATTTTTAATGTGGTGCTATTCATCATGAAAAGTCAACCAGGCCAACCATACTCCCTTGTGAAACTTTAGCAGAAACAGAATTTTTTTGTTTCTTCTTTTATAACAGAAATTTGCTTTTTTACACCTAAGGTACGACTTACACCTAAGGTACCATTTTTTCTCTCATCCTTTAAGTTTTCCCCTGGTTTTCTCTGCAGAGGGGTGGAGAGGCCTTGCTGTTGTGATGGGAGGGGGTAGGACACACAGCTGAGGGTGTGAGAAGGCAGCTTGCACTGCCTTCCCCTACAGGAAACACAATAAAGTGAGAGGCAACTCTTTGTAGTTCTCATCTCACACTATGAGAGCAGCCTTGGAATACAATAAATTTTTGAACTAATGATAAATCTAGGAGAGGTGATGGGAGCACACTGCTTTTATGTCCCTCACATGCTGTGCATACATAACTCCTCTGCACAGCTGCACAGAAAAGGTTTTCTTTCTCAAGGATGTCTGGCAGAAAGCCTAGCTCTTGGGAACGAGAAGCAAATGGACTTAGCATTTTCCTCATGTGACCTTGAAGTAGGAACACATGGAATGTACAATATTCAGTATTCACCTTGAACATTTGTTTTGATTCCCTGTATTTCAGCACTTAAGACTGCTGTCAAGTTTAGTTTTACTTGTCAACTATCTTTTTCTTTAGAGAAATATCTGCCATCCCTGAATACGATGGTGTTGGAATAAAATTTAAATTAGTACCATATTTACCACAAGTGTGCATAAATAGCCTGGTGAAAATTGATGAATACTAGTTTCCTTCAAATGTGACAGCCTGATTGTACTTTTAAGGATTCATAAATATTTGTTTTTTCACAATAGCTGATGATCCAGACTTTCGAACTGGATTGGTTGTCTACTTCTCTGCTATGGATGATCGCTAGAAATTTCTATTCCAGGAATTATTTCATTGCTGGTGATCAGCCTGAAAGTCCTCATGTTCCTCAGACAAAAGAGGGTTGTCTGAGAGGATTGATTACTGAGAGGAATTTGGCTACGGTTATGAAAATGTGACTTCAAACTCTTGTCCCTTGTCCATCACTTGTCCTCCCTTTGTAGTAGTCCTCTGAAGTCCTCCCTTCCAAGGGTACCTTGAGTACAATAGACAGCTTTTTGTTATCATCCTTGTCATGTCTCCTGCTCTTCTTCCTCTTCTGCTTTTCTGTAAGCATTTCCAAAGCACTGAAGATTTTTTCAATTATTTGAACATATTTCTGAATGTATTCCCATACTAAAAGAACACGCAGATGGTTGTATAAAACTTATTTTTTGCAACAACTTTTTTTTTTTATTTCTATAGTTTGTTATTGATACTGTTACTTAGCAGCGAAATGAGTCTTTATTTTTGCAATTTTCTCTTTTATATCAGGAGGCGTGACTGAATCGTTAGATGAAAACCTGCAGCCCTTGGTCTGTTTGAAGAAGTCTGTGTGATGAGCAAGACAGAATCTTTATTGCCAGAAATGCTTTGCATGCCTTGTTCTTGGTGAACATGTCCAGGAAAACCAGACAACCACACTCAAAAGACCCAGAAGTCCCAGAACTTGGAGCTGCTGACTGAGAAAAATAAAGTAAAACATTAAACTACACATTCCAGTTTCTAATGTAGTAGGTCTTTTCTTTCAGTGCTCTTTCTGATTCACCAAACATCAATATCTTTCTGGAGCAGATGGTCCCACACTGTCTTGTCTTGGTGTTTGGGAAAGCTTTCCTTTCCACGATTTCCAAGGTGTATTGGATGGTTTTGCTCCTGTTACAAGCTTTTCTTATCTTTAGGTTAGGTTTGATTTGCAGATCCTTCAAGTCAGGTTGTTATTTGGGAACGTTGCTGCATCTGGAGCACTGGCTGCCTTGAGGTCAGCAATAGCAGTCCATGAACGTCCGTGGGGATAGCACATTGTCAGATGAAGTGAATACCAGGAGGGTTGAGGTTTATGTTCAGTGAGCCACTGAAGAATGAAGTGAATAAATCACTAATTTTATGAGGAGTGTTCTTAAAAGAGCAATGCTAACAATAGCTTCTTGTTCTCAAAGGGTTGGATATTCAGGATCTCCAAGCACTTACTGAGCCATAATAAAAAAAATAAAAACCATATAATAAATAAATAAGAAACCACCCATCACTATTTGGTGATGGGTAATGCCAGCTGCTGTTGCCAAGGTATTCAAATGAATTAAATAGGTCAAAAATACAAGTATCATAAGAATAATCCATTAATCAACATTATCTATGTTCACAAAATATTTTATTGCTTATTTTTCTCGAGATTGTGAAGTTGGGCTATCCTATTCTTAAAAGCTCAGCAATAAAGAAAACTACTACTTAGAAATATGTGTCAAAAATATATATGAATTAATGAGTAATAATGGATTTCAAGCATACTTCTTCCTATATTTTGGTATATTAATTCATAATTTAACACTAAATATGGTAATTTGTGATACATATTTTTTTTGTCTCCTGTTAAAATAAAAAAGGCAAGGAGACCAGCCATTTTTTCCTGTGTATGAAAGTACCTTTCTAAATCAGTACCAGATTAAGCCTCCTGCTATTCAGATCATTATTGCTTGAACTAAGTCCTCCAAGGGGGCCAGTATTCTGCAATCTCTGCTGCCTTCTCTTAGAGAGGATGATAGTTTCAAAATACTGCTGGCAGCACAATGAATATTCAATGAGAGTTCTTCCTGTGACACCTGCTTCTTCTGTAGAGTTATAAGACTGACTTTAAAAGGTGACAGGAAAATGGTATTATGGGCCTGTAAAAGCAATGATTTTCATTTAAGGAGGTATACATTAAAGCTGTCTTAGGTGCCCTGATGGATGTACCTCAGTGAATTTATTATTTCCCAAGAACCAGCACCAAGGAATATTTTATGTCAAAAATATGTATCAAGATTGATCGTCCTGTTGGAACTTCAGTTTTATGGCAAATACTCTGATTCTGTCAGCAAAACTGATGTTATGTCGTAGTTGGATTTCTTAATTTAAAAATCCATCTAGGTTTGAGCTTTTGTGTATATTTGTATATATCAGAGAATTATACTGCAAAGTACAAGAAGTAGATGGTGATTTTCTATCAGGAATTAGTAAAGTTCAGATGTGCAGCTATAAAGATGAAAGAAAGTAGAGATACTGCCTGTGTTGGATCCATTTAAACATTATGATTCTTCAGAGACAAGTAGGTCTTACATCTATCACATACACAGGTAATGGCAATTAACTTCAGTGCTGTGTAAAAGAAAAATACATGGTATAGGAAAGGAAAATATTATATGTTATGTAGCAAATGCTGCATTAAGCACACAGTGCCTGGAACTCCCTGCACAGCTGCCAGAACTTCCTGTGAAATGTTCTTTGTGTGTATATACGTTCTTATATATTTATATTCTTCTTCCTAGATGAAGGATCAAATGCACAATGTCCACATAGACACTAACAGCTTGGTAAGCGAGGAAAAAGATCACTGAGGCAAATCATTCAAATAATTTCATCTGCTCAGGAGAGTTAGCTAAATTGCTTTAAACAAAGTGTTGTCACGGGCAGGAAGAAATCTGAGAACTGCTGGTAGCTAAAGCATTTCATTCCTTGCATCCAAGTTATAAGACCTAATAGGCAGAGGACTTGCAGCCTCATGCAGTGGCACCCTAAATAGAATAAGAGTCTATGTTGGATGAAACCCAGTTATTTACAATGTTAACTGAGTTATTAAAGATGAGAGCTCCTGTGACTTCAGTGAAAGTCAGTGGGTTACCAAACACATGCTGTAATGAATTCAACATTATGAGCTGAAAAACTTGGAGCTGTAGCAAATTATCTTTTCTCTCAGATTCTCTTTTGCTGATTTGGTAAACTGTTTTTGTAAGTCTGTCAAGTGCATTTGTAGAGAAACATTCAATTTTCTTTTGGAAAGCAGAAGCAGCTTAATTGTGGAAGGATGGAGGGGGATCATTTCTGACCAGGATGGCAGGTTAGACACCCTGTCCCAGGTTACCTGCCAGTGGGGTTCTCTTCCTTCCCAGCCCTGATCCATTGCCATCTGCCTGTGTTGGGTTGCAGAAGAAAAAATGAACGCGTTTTTTGAAAGCCTTCTTGAGTATGGTGCATAAGAAGGTGATGAGAAATTTCCTTTTTTTTTTCAGAAGTTTCAAAAAAATGTTTATATACAGGTGGTGATGATGATGATGGTAAGGCATTAGAGATGATAATTGTGTAGCCTTAGCTATCCCTGTAAATACCATCACATGTGCATGGTCAGGGGGTATGCACCACTTTCACTGTGCCTTCTGTTGCAATTCTGTGAAATTAAAATTATTTGAACATTGTACCTTTGAGAGTATGTTGGATTGCTGGTGGAGCAAGAAGGCTTTGTGTTTTCTGTCTCTGCCCTGTGCGTGTGTGGCTGATGGTCAGTACTGCCAAAACATTGTGCTCTGCACTTGAAAATGACAGGCTGAGATTTCATTTAATGTCTGAATGCATGTGGCCCATTGAGGGAGAAGGAGCTGAGTGATTTGGGATTCTGGGTGTTTTGAGTTTTTTACATTCTTGGCATAATTTGATAAGCAGCAGCAGTGAATACAGCTCTGTTTATCTTTGTAACCTTAAGCCAGATACTGCATGTCACTTTTTAATACCCATTCAGTAGCGAGCTTCCTTTGGAATGATGAATAATTATAAAGAGGGACATTTTAATATCATTTGTATCACACTTTTTTTCCTTCTAGAAGAGAGATTAAAGGGACCAAATTAAGACTTCCAGTGCCAAGATGTCTTCAACATTTTTTTTGCAAAAGGCTTAAGGAACAAACAGAGGGATACTTAGTGCCTACTAGCTCAGGATGGGAGAAGTTCTCTGGAAACCTGTTCTCTGGAAACATCAAGGGAATGGTGTTTTCTATGCACTGCAAATAAAGGAAAAATATTTAAAGGAAATTTACACCTAGGGAATAATTTTAGCTCAAAATATTAAACACACACACCAAAACACACACTTGTTTCTGTGTTGGTAAGAACTGAGAATAATTTAGAAACATTTAGAAGAGAAGTAGCTTGTGGGGTTTTGTTTTGTTTTTTTTCCTCCAGCTTAAAACCTGCTCTCTAAGTGTTTCGTTATTGCTTAGGAAAGGGAAGCCCATGAGAGACAACACAAATGGCCTCCAAATTCTCCTCTCTCTAAATCCACCTTTCCTTTTACATAATGAAATTGCTTATGGTTTTGTGCCTTAAAAGTACTTTGTACAGAGTAGAGAAAAATGAATACACATTTCAAAAATAGTGCTACAGTGTACCGAATCTAACAATGAGTAATTGTCACTGCCTGAAAAATATTTTATTTACTTCAGGATTTAAGAAGAAACATATCCTAGCCTGAGACTTGTCAAGAAAACACTTCCATTAAACTGGTGAACTTTAGGTTGAGCTAAAGAGGAGTTCAACATTTTAGTTGAACTCCTTTTTAGTAAGAAACATATTGAGTTGTGAATGAGAATTAGCTGATTTGTTCAGCCTGGAAAAGAGGAAGCTGAGGGGAGATCTCCCTGGGGTCTGCAGCTTCCTCATGAGGGGAAGAGGAGGGGCAGGCACTGATCTCTCCTCTCTGGAGAGCAGTGACAGGACCCTCAGAAACAGCTGGAGCTGTATCTGGAGTTTTTAGGTTGCATATTAGGAGAAGTTTCTTCATCCAGAGAGTAGCTGGGCATGAGAAGAGGCTTCTCAAGTAGTGGTCACAGCACCAAACCTGACAGAGCTCCAGAAGCATTTGGACAATGCTCTCAGGCACATGGTGTGATTTTTGGGGTGTCCTGTGCAGGGCTGGGAGTTGGACTCAATAATCTTTGCAGGTCCCTTCAAACTCAGGATATTCTAGGGTTCTGTAAACTACTTTGATATCTTTAGAATAGAACTGAACTGCACATTGATCATACCTGTTTGGTTATACCTGTAAATGGTCCAGAAATAATGTTAACAATTGTCATACCAACAGCTCTCTCTGAGAGCTTGATGACTATAAGTGTAAAGCTCTGTTGTTTTTCTTCTGTTCCTCTTCTACATTTTTCAAGCATTGTCTTTACAAGGATCTATTATATACCTCCTCATTTTTGCCAGTTATTTACATAGGCACTTCAGACAGAAATGATTCCAGAAAAATGCAGTTTATGAAGCCCATCTAATCATTGTTCAGTAATTGAAAGATGATCTTTTCAGAAACATATGGGAAGAATGAAAAAAATATATTGCTAATTAATTCTGAATTAGATAAACAATAGTAAATTAATTGATCATTCTGCAGGAATTTTGAACTATTATATAAATTTACAAGCAAACATCACTATCTGAATTTAGTGAGTCTACCAAAATGAAAGCTAACAAAACACATGATAAGAAATATGACATAATTTCAGTTTATATGAGCTAGAAATCTTTTTGCCTCTAACTTGTAATGAAATACAATAGAAATATTTCAAGTTTCAAGAGTAAAATAATTTCATTCCATAAAAGCTTTATGAAATTACTTCTGGTGATGTATATAATGTTTCAGAAATTGTAGTAAGAAATAATATCTAAAGAGGAGAAGCTTTGACTTTTCATATGTGCTGCTAACAATTTTGTTGAAAGCTTCATTAGTATAATCACATTTCTTGACTGTGTATGAGGAGAAAAAAAAGAATAAAGGATATAAAATCATATTTTTGGAAGGAATTATGCTGTATTCTATAACGTCCTAGTTCTTCTGGTGAGATATAATGGATAGAGTTACACTTCCTGTGTTTGTTCTTGT
Organism: Tangara arthus; assembly: GCA_035584835.1. Taxonomy (NCBI): domain Eukaryota; kingdom Metazoa; phylum Chordata; class Aves; order Passeriformes; family Thraupidae; genus Tangara; species Tangara arthus. The sequence continues at coordinate 13,756,928 of JAWMQZ010000001.1, forward strand.
TGTGAAGCATTCTAGCAGTTTCAATGCTTACATAAATGCATGTGATGTCACATTGAACATTCTCAGCACTTACCTCCTGCCTTTCTTGAGCTGTTGTCACAGGAAGTTGCAGCAAAGCTGCATGGACTCTATGTAGGGTCAAGGAGAGGAATGATCACAATGACTCCCTTGAAAAGAAAGAAAAGGCATTCAGTGATGTGTAACACACTTGGTGAATGTGTGGTGCAGCAGATCAAACAGGTGATTTTGCAGCCAGTTCTCATCCCTTGTCCCCTGGGTGCTGTTTGGCACCCCGTGTCTCATGGTCTGCAGTGCAGGCTGCTTTCTGGACGCCTTTTCTTTCTCACTGTGTGCTGCAGGTAATGGTGAGGGCACATCCAAACTCTAATTTAGATATGGTGCTGGAGAAGCAGAAATCAGCCCCAAAATAAGTAATGACAAATTTTGATGCCTTTTTTTTTTTTTTTTACAACATGTGAAAGCACAGAAACTAGATAAATTCACAGGGACTTTCTGAGAACAGTGAAACTCATTCAGCCTGATAGTTTATATGAAACTGTCATTATCAGCATGTGAATTAATGGTGCTATTGACATGAGAAATAATTATTTAGGTTAATATACTGCTTTCCTTTCCTCTTTTAGTCAACACTGTCCATCTTTGAACATAAAATCATATTATATTTTAGCCTCTTCTCATCATAATCATCCCTTTGTGCTTTGACTTCCTTTATGCAAAGTTCATTACTTTTGCATTGAAATAAGAAATATAAACAGCATTAGGTACAGCAGGAACAAGAACTGGATTTGGTTAGTGAGTGAAAGAGAGGTAATTTTGACCTTTCTCCTGGTTTTAATAAGAACTTGAATAGACTTTGATAAGTCTATATTGATATAGAGGATAAATTGAAACCTATAGTGACAACAGAAGGTTCCATCTTTTTGATATATCAGAAGAACCTTGACTCCTAATATATGGATATATTGAGATAAATTTAAATATCTCAGAGATTAAGACACTCATCTACTTGCAGGTGTCAAACGATGGTGCATATGAGTTAAATATGTTATGTTCAGTAGGCTGAAGAAGACTTGCAAATAATCTAAGTGAGTTTTGTCTTCAAACTGGAGTTTTTCATTTATTCAGAGAAAGCTCTTTCTTTCCTGGTCTTTTCTAGGTGTCTTTGTCCTCTTGAAACTGCCAGCATCTTCTGTGGGGTAACCCCAGCTCTGGGAGAAATAGCTTGTTTGTCACTTACTCAGTCCTCCTTATTAACAGTGGAAAGATAACAAATGTAAAACTGTTTCAATTTTCTCTAAGTTGTAGCAACTTTCTGAATAAATTTTAAAATGGATAGGAGGGATTAAAAATTTCAAAAGTAATAAATTATAGTTCTTTACCTAATAGACAGTTATTTTGGACAGGTTATGAATGTTTTTTTTGCATTTTATAGTATTCATTTTGCAGCTGGTTTATAGACCCCATAGCCACAAGTCTTAAAATCATGTTGTGAAATGTTGCTTTTATTTTCACAATAAGCCTGAAATAACAATAAAATAATTTTTGATTATTAGAAATAAAGACAAAAATAAAATACCTTTGCCCTTAGTTCCAGGTTCAGTTTCACTTCTTCATCCTCAACTCCTCTTCCTCCTCTTCTGCCCAAAGACAAAGGGAATGGATAATGGGGAGTGGTATGTTGCTAGTCTGGAAACTTTGTTGATTTTCTCTCAGACTTCCCCAGTAAGAGATGTTATCAAAGAATCAATATATCAGGAAAATGAGATGTGTTTTTTTCACATCCATATAATTAGCAAGCGAGATTATAATGTTGCCTGCAGGATGTATTTCTAAAGTTGAGCATTAATTTGAACAAAGAACAAACAGATAGAAGTAGAAAAGTTATGTTTCTAATGCATGATGATTAAAAAAAGATGATTAAAAAATTTTTAATTTCATGGAAATTTTCCTTACAGACGTGCCAAAATTCAGATAAAAATCTTGCAGCAATGGGGAGTGAAGGTGTGTAGGAGGTAAGCAGGGTAGGGGAGCATGAACAGTGTGAGTCTTTTCACCTCAAACACTCATCCTGCCTCATTCAAGGGGTGGACCTGCCACCCAGACTGGGCACCTGTAAACAGCCCAATAAAAGTGTGATGACTCTGTGGATGTGCTCTGGGGACTGCACTCCTGCCTCGGTGCCTCTGTGCATTCCTGAACTGCAGAGGCTGGAGCTCAGCCAGCAGCAGGAACCTGGCAGTTGGAAGCTGGGTTGCCGTGAGGTTTTAAAACCAGAGATCATCACTTTTTAACCAGTTTTAGGAAGAAAGTTGTGAGCTGTATGGGAAGCTAGCCAGAGAAATTGGGATGAAGCCAGTCCAAGAGAAAGCACATATGCAGCGCAAATGCTCATTTTCATGGAACAAATTAATAAAAATGGAGTTTTTTAGAGACAGCATTATGGTTATTTAGAAGGAAAATGTAGCACTAAAACCCCAAGATAATCCTTGTCTTAGTGTTTGGGCTTTTTCCCTTCCTTTTTAATGGAGTATTATTCACATACTCCTAGGACACCAACAGCCTGAGCTTCACATATAAAGAGGAAAAAAATGAGGACTTATGTAAGTCCATTGGAAGAATTAAAAATAATATTAAAAAAAAAAAAAAAAAAACCAAAACCCTGAATGTATTGTAAAGTACAATACTCTATGAAATAAGAATATAATAATGTTGTTTCTGGAAATTTTCCCTTGGTGTTATTATAAGAATACTCACTGCTCATAAAGGAAAAACACACAGGCAACGCCAGAAGAACCTCAATGACTGGCCTCAGAATGATAAATTAGATCTGGCCTCAAGACCCCCAGAATTAGTTCACCTGTTATGACTAAACAATACAAGAGCTGATTGTAAAGATTATTGCTTGTAAAAGAAATTTAAATGAAAGTTAGATAGGTTCATTTTTAAGAATAACTGTATTCTGGACCAGGACCATCAGTCCTGTTGCTAACTTCAAAGCCCTGATTTCACAGTTTCATAGATGGGAAAACTCATACAGTAATTTTTTTGGATTGCTGCTGTTGGGTTCCAAATTGTTTAAAGATCCAGTATCAAGATACCTGATCAATAGGCTAAAGAAGACTTTGAGAAGCTGATGACCATGCCATGCACTGAATGACAATTAGATGGAGGAACTGAGTTTTCAGGTGGTGCTAAGGATTTTCCCAGATGAGAAACACCCCCGTGGTCCAAAATTTAATGACAACTACAGGGGGGGAAGAAGAAGCCTCCACTTGACAGAAATTTGAGTACAAATTCACCGCAGAACACTTTTTTTTTAATGTGTAGACATTAAATTTCACTAAGTTAAGATTGTGATTACTACTAAGGCTTGTTTCTTTTAAATCTGTTTTATTCCCATTTTGAAGAAGTCAAATGTGGTATCACTTCTATACCAGTAACTGGATCATATATACTATTTAACTGCAAATATCCAGAAAATATTCTGACTCACACAGCCCCCCTTAGCAAATAGGCTTAGAACTTGATTGACATTTGAGTTTCATGATGCTATGCTGCCAGATGACCTCAGACTATTCTGAGAAGTGTGATTTTGAATTTAGCAGTTATTTAACAATCAATCTGAAACTGCTTATTTTGTTGTAGCTTTTCAGTTAGCTGACAGTTGTCCTAACTATACCTAACTAGGGTTTGTTGGATTATGGAAAAACAGCTCAATTGTTTTTATACCTTCTGTAAAAGTGTATGCTTATGGTGCTTATCATTATGCTAAAAATAAATTCAAAATATTAATGTATGCAATGAATGATGCTACACTCAACATGAAAAATATTTAGTACAATCATTTTGTAGAAATGAAATACTGAATATGAGTTATGCATTTGTTAGTACATGAATAAAAATAGCCTTAATATTTTTTTAAGCTGAGGAAAAATATTGTTTTCTTTCTCTTGCATTAGATGGGACAGTGATGAAAGTTCCTGTGCCTGCTTCTATCCTTTGTGTAGCAGGTTACTCAAGTTGCATCTAAATCAAAATGCTTACTTCTGTAGAAAAGGGCTGTGATGACTCCTATCTGTGAGATGTAAGGGATGTTTTTTGCTTTTGATTTTGAACTGCACTTTAAAGTGATCCAGCAGTAATGGTTAGAAAGAGATACTTGGAATAAATTTAAATAACTGCACAAAGTACTGCTTTCTTCTAAGATATCTCCCATGCCGCTTAAAGTGTTTATGGTCTGTGAGTCTGGCATGGGTTTGCTGCTTCTTTCATCTGGAAATGACCAGATAGGGCAATGCAAGGTGGCACATTGCTGATTCCATGGGCTCTTTTTGTAAAAAAATTCCGGCTGATTATATGACTGTAGCGCAAAATTTTCTATGGAAGGGCGATGTTAAATAACTTGGTTGTAGTTCAAGAAGAGCCAGTCACTTTGAGATGAAACTTTGTTGAGAGTCTCAGAATACACTTTCATGCTCAGTGTATCCAACTGAAGGGTAGGCATCTCCTGCCAGCAGAGCTATTCATGGTGTTTAGGAGTTTGAAATATCAGCAGCACCTTTTTTTGCAAGATGTCAGTCAGTTTCAAATACCTTGTCCTCTGCTAGCTTTTGGTTTAGTTGTCTCCTCTCCAACCCAAAAATACTTGTGAGCATAAGGATAAAGGAATTGACTAGGTTATGATAACAGATAACTAGATTAATAGAAACTGCATAAGATTTTCTTAGTAAATCCTACTTTCGTTTAGTTTGTCTTTGTGATTTGGTTTGGGTTTTTCTTTTTTCCTTTCTTAAACCGTAAAATAGGAATGAAAAAAAGGTAGATTTAATAGAAGATTTTAATTCTAAATTTCTGAGACCAGTTTGTTCAATATTTATTTGAATTGATGTTTCATAGGCCTGTACATAGCATTTATGTTCAATGGAAAAGTGTGAATAACAGAGGTGGGCAATTGAGACTACATCCAGTGTCATTAAGATGGGAAAAAGGGCACAAATATGTTGTATAAAACATGTGCTTTCCCTGTCTTGCTATTACTCCTTTTTACAAATTGATCTAATTTTGGGTAAAATTAATTACATTTCCAAACTTTACTAAGTGATTTTTTTGAGAAAAAAAGGAATTCTGAAACAAATCCGTCAGAGGAGGGGTCTTTTATTGTCTCTAGTATTTCTCACAATTTTAATGGAAAATCTAATCTAGGGAAATACTCGGCCATTAAAATGTAAAGTATTGATCATTATACATCTCCGATTACAGGTTTTAAGAAATGTCTGGCATCTAACTACATTTCAAGTTTATTTTTGTAATGTCGTCTGTATTTAAAAATAAGCAGTCAAGGAGTATGAAAGAATATGCACCCAGAGGGATTTCCCATCTCTTAGACTTTATTTTCTATTAAATAATAACATGTTTAAGTAAGAGATGAGTATTATTCAGAAGATACCAGCTTTTAAAATTTAAATTCACCTCTCTTCAGAAATCCTGTTTTTTCAAACCTTGTAAACTTTTCTCAAGAGTTTTAACACAACATAAAAGTAAGTCAAATTTATGTTTCATTGATAAATACCTTTCATTCACCTTTATTTTTTTTTAAGTAGTCAACAACATAAAGGATACATTTTACCATTTCTGAGGGCTTGGCAACCCTTCTCTCAAACATTGGTTGTGGCCCAAATATGGGTATTATTTAAATACCCAGTGTTTGAAGTGAAATGTCCTAGATATGGAATTTCAGAGATCTACTTCTGTTAAAACAAACATTGTATGTCATGGCATTGAAAGGTTGTGAGTGAATAAGAAGAAATATGTGTAATTAGGGTGGAGCTGAATCCAAGAGCTTTGTAAGATGACATAATAAAAATGTTTTTAAAAAGATACTGATGTAAGAGGCTTCACTGGAGTTACCAAATATAACCACTTTTGTAAAAGCTGAAAAATCCAATGCTTTAATCTCTAATATGGATATGTTGAATGATCTACATTATCCCAGATTGGCTACTAATAATTTTTATTTTTTCATCTGAAAGATTTTATACTGGTTTTTAATTCCGTATTCTTCCAGTCATCATGGCTAGTTCAGTGTGTGAAACACTGGGCTTAATGCCTCTACCAAAACTGCTCCTAGATTACTTGTGTGCTTTGGCAATTGGCCAAAAAGTGCAATTTTGGCAATTGGCCACAAGTTCAAAGCAAAAAAGAAGAACCACCCTTAATTTGTTCCTACAGACTGTTCTAAAGATGCATCCAAATGCTAAACTTAAAGTTCTTTATTGCCAAGAAGGTAGTGCTGATGTGATGCCTCTGTCCCAGGACAAGGAGAGTAACAAATTATTTGAAATTACTCCAGATATCATGCTTGATGAGTTGCATAGAATGGGTCCAAATCTAATATTATGTATATTTTTAATTCTTCTGGAATTAACATTCTTCTGGAAGGTTTTATCCTCTTGTCTTCTGGGCTGCTGCCCACTTGAAGTTAATAAGGAGCAGAAACAGGAGACGTCTCTTTTAATTGATGTATTCAGGTGAACATCAAGCACAGAGGGAATTTCTTCTATTGGGCTGTGAGCTGGAAACAGAAACCAACAGAGAAAATCAAACCATTAAAGGAGAGATTTCGTTTCCCCGGCTACGCTTCTTGTGGTAAGTTAATTGACATTCCTTGACAAAGAAGCAGTTTAAAGTTAATAATCTCAGGAGCAGAAGGTCAGTGCAGGTTTGGCAGGTTAATTATGTCTGTGCTTCTCCTGTGCCCTTGAAGTTATAAGTCAGTAAAGCACCTCTGTGCTCAGCCAAACACTTGCGTGTGTTTAAGTGATTTGTTAAACAGATAGTGTTGAAGTAATCTGAGTAATTTTTATATATTTTGGCTTAGTGTCGGAACCATTGACTTGTAAAAAGTCTCATTTCCATGGACTTTATGAATTATACCAGTGTGTTGTCCAGATCAAGACCCTTGAGTGTTCATCCTGATGTTGGGTGGGATGGGGATGGAGCTTGCTGCAAAGCTCACGGAAAAGCTTAGAGTTGCAAAGCTGGAAAATTCCCAAAATATTCAACAGCAACAACAAAGGAGGTATGATGATACACTCTGGAAGGGTGGAAACTCAAATGTGACAGAAAGACATGCAACATTTCCAAGGATCTTTAATTATTCAGAGCAGTGTTGGAAGTATCTAAAACGTAGCATTGCACAGTTCTGATGGATAAGGTAATTTCATTATTCAGGAAATTTGAATGTTGAGAACCGTTTTCCTGAACCAGTAGACCTTACATCAGGCATTGCTGAGGAAAATAAAGAATTTAAGGTTTTTTATGGTACCTGTCTGCCATCTTATGTCCAAGAACAGCTGATTAAGAAGCACCACATTCATGTGCATTTTGAGGCTACTTCTCCTAGAAGTTAGTTAGGGCAGATTACACAAGCTAAAGAGCACAAGGAGCTGCTGCTGCTGCTGCTGCTCCCATCCAGTGAGCTCCTGAGTTGAAGGATTTCAGCTTCCAGGAAGAGGGAACTCTGGAAAATGGATGACCACAATATGTTCATAACCTAAAGGCTGAATTTGAAGTGACTTACTCAATGAACCAAAATGATGTACATGGCAGGCAGATGAGTATGTATAAAGTGCTTCTTTGGAACTGGTTCTTGGTAAAGATCATTGCTTTCTGCACCAAGCCAGGAGAAGTTTTTCTCTCTTAATTCTTTTCAATGATCCTGCATCCTCAGGTCCCAACAGTGGATGGAGATATTGTGTGACAGAAATCCCTTTGGACTATCTCTGGGGCATTTATTAATCAGATGGAGAAGTTGCTTTGAGTGATATGAAACACTCTCCATCTTACAGCCATGTCTGAATGTGCTGCCCTGAAGTGCACTCCTCTGGTCTTGGAATACAAAAGTTTAAAGTAGTGATTAAACTTTTTTGACTTGGAAATGCAGATTGTTTCCAATAAACTTCTGAAGTCAAATACTTCTGGTAAATACTATGTCATTTACTTCCTCTTTTTCTGAGTTTTCTCTGTTTCAGAGCAGTTTTGAATGGTCTTTCTCTAGTATATGATTCTCATGTAAGTCACTAGCTGGCAGTTGTCATGGTGCAGTTGTCAAGAAATAGATATTTTAGGTACTTTAGCAGCTTTATTGGTTTTTATGTTATCAATGCTACATTTCAGTTATTTGTAGGCTTATGTGGCAGCTCATCAATGTTTTGAGAATCTGAATTTTTAGGTTGGAGAATTGCAGTTCCCTATTACACCTGCATTCTATGAATCCTTGTCCTTTGTGCAGCTTCCAGGAGGGCCCCTAGTCTCTCTTAAACACTTTTCAAAGGTATCTGTCTGCATATCAAGTGCCTAAATATGTTTTATGGTTTTATTTTTTTAGCACAGTCCCATTCTTGTTTCAGTGAGAAACATGAAATTAAATCCCTTAGGTTTCTTGGAAAATCCTATTTAGGAAATGCTACAAATTTCAGTGGATTAAGTTGAAGTTTGATATAAAAATCTTTTACTAGTGAATGATGTCTGAGATTTGCATGCATGTCTAGCTAAGTTTGTTTCATTGAAAGCTGCACCAGCTCCAGAATTTCATTGATGGAAGGTAGCTTCTGTGATTTTTTAAAAACATGCAACATTACTTAATTTCTGCACAGATTCTCATCAGCGTATCTTAGATTTTCAAGCAGTTAAAAATCAGGGGTGATAGGCAAGAATTGCAGAGCAGCAAGTGATATTCAAAAAGAATGAGGAACATTGCTATTTTCAGAGCTGTGAAAAAGGCAGTTTAATACTGTAACACTGACAAGTGTTTATGTTTTAAAGTGTGAATAGAAAACTGAAATTTAATTTTGCATAAACATTTTCTAGCTTTAAGCCCAGAAAGTCTTCAGCAACTTTGTACTAGAGTGGTTTATTTAGTGTATTTTCATCTCAAGATTATAGAGATATTAAATTCAATTCTTTCTTAAAATACACTGTATTGTACTGTGCAAGTGATTCTGTAGAGAAATAGTAAAAGTTTTGTATTTATATATATATAATTTTTCACTGTGTAGTAGGAATAATTTTGAAAGGTCAAACCTTGTAAACTCAAGTATAACTTTTCTCAGTGATTAGATTTAATCTTTTGAATTCAGTGATATTTGATTGTAATAACTCATTTTCAGAAGTGACTGATGAATAATGTGCCAGGGTTGAGAGTTTTTTTGAAAAAACACATTCTTTCAAGCTGATGTTGATACTTTTCATTGTTTTTCATTTTCATGGAATTGTCATTAACAAAGCTTAACTGGAGGCATCTGTCCCCTTTCTTTTTTGTTCTCAAGAGAATGGAAGTCAAATCATTCTCACAATAGATGTTTTCACCCAGTCTAGGGTATTTAACCTTATGGAGAGTTAAAAGAGGAGAAATAGGAAGCTCAGAAGTCATCACATTGGCAGAAAATCTTGAAAATACAAGAATAACCTGAGAGACAAAGCATTTTGAAATGCACTAATTCACCTCATGCCCCTTCAGTAGAACAGGTTTTAACTAGAAGAGCTAAATAGGAAACTTTTTTTTTTATGATTAATGGTCTAAAGCAGACATCCCTCCTAAACAAATTTTGTGGAAATCTTTTCCCAGACTTCAAGGAGTTAAAGACTGCATATAATTGCATGCAATAAATATTGCATATGGTAAAATAAAATATAATAAAATATTATATGCATTATTGCATATAATAAAAGCACGATATAGCATAGAAAAAAAGGGTAATGTAGAGCAGATGACATTTTCAGTCCAAAACCCTGCTCAAAGCAGGCCCATGTTGATCAGGTTGATAAATTTTGTCCTGCTGAGCTTTGACAATCTACAAGAATTGAGTATTCTCAGAATTTGTCTCTGGACAAATTGCCATTCTGCATCTCTCCTATGAGGACAGGCTGAGAGGGTTTGGCTGCTCAGCCTGGAGAAGAGGAGGTTCCCAGGAGAGCTTGGAGCACCTTCCAGTACCTAGAGAGGGCTACAAGAGAGCTGGAGAGGGACTTTTATGAGGACATGCAGTGACAGACAAGGAATGGCTTCAAACTGTAAGAGAGTAGGTTCAGAATAGATATTTAGAATAAATTCTTTACTGTGAGAATATCGGGGCAGTGGAAGAGGTTTCATAGAGAAGATGGGGATGCCCCACCCCTGGAAGTGTTCAACGCTAGGCTGGATGGAGCTCTGAGCCACCTGATCTAGTGCAAGGTGTCCCTGCCCATGGGGATTGGATCTAGATGAACTCAAAGGTTCCTTCCAACCCAAACCATTCTCTAATTTTATATACTTTTTTTTTAGTATCACAGTGATAATGATTGTTCCAGCTTGTTTGAGTCTGTTTGCCCCTTTTCTTTTCACTGCATACCTCTGAGAAGAGACTGTTTGCTTCTTTACAACATGCTCCAGTTGTAGGGAGTTCTAGGGAGTAATAAACTCTCTCCTGAGGCTCTTCAAGATGAAAAAATCAAGTTTTCTGCCTTCCTTTGTACATCATGCGATGCACTGAAGACTTGTCATGGTGGTCATCTACTGAACATGCTCCAGTATGTCAGTGTCTTTCATACATTGGAAAGTTTTAAGTTAAATACAGAGAAACAGAAGGGGAGAATCACTTGCCTGGGCCCCCTGGTCACACTTTTGCTAGTAAAAAAAGAGGATGTGCTTGACCTTGCTCATTGCAAAGGGGCAGTGAAGAGGCAACTCCTCTTCAGTTTGCTGTCTGTTGGACCTCCATGTCTTTTTCTGGAAACCTGCTTTATAATGAGTTATCTATAAATATACCAAGGATCTTTTGTATTTTAATTATTTTCTAGTTTTTTATCATGAAGTGCAAGAGTTATTTATCTCTAGCTGTGGTCTTGATTGGCATGTCCATAATTAGGCATTAAAGAATGTTTCATTACTGGGTATATAACAACAGTTGATATGATCAACAAGGTAAAAGTCATTCCATATCATTTCAATTTCCCTTCAAGAAGGCCCTAGCTAAGTGACATATTGGGCTCCCACATGTAAACTAATAATTATGCTGGCTTTATGCTGTTCCAAGTAGTGGAACATGCAAGCTACAAATGAAAAATCTTAAGACAAAAAGAAGAGATGAAGAAATTATTCTTAGTTAGAATGGCTTGTATTCTTTGTAACAACTTCTGTTTATGAAAAATTAATACTATGAGAGCATAGCAGCCCAGCGTGCTTGGAGCTAATTTCACTGATGACTGCAGCTCAGTTCCTGACATGCTGGTTTCCAGGGTATGAAAACTGCAGTTTGCTCTGATTTTGCAGTTGATGACACACATCAAACGAGGCAGGAGAATTTTCTCTCATACTTTGCAAAAATTAAAATGATGGAAGAAGGAATGACAGCTCTGTGCTCGTTCTAGGCTTAAAACTGTTAAAGTTCTTGGCATTTTGCTCTCAAGAGATTGTAATAATAAGATGTTGTTGCATAGCATTAGTGGCAGTGGCCATTAAACATGCACCAGGAGGACAAATAACATAAATGGCATTTGAAACTCATATTTCAGCACATTGCCAGTTTATAGGTAGGAAAAAGACAGTGATTTATTTGTCAATGAAACCAAAGATTGAGTTGTCTCCGACGAAATGTGCAGGGCTAAGGACAGAGAGATTAGTTGATAATCCTAAAAGATAAGGTTCAGTGTTACCTCGAGAAGTCATTGACCCTGATTTACACCCCCAGGCCAAGGCCAAATCCAAACCAACCTTTTCTTATTTATTTTGTTCTTTAAAATTACCAGTAGCATGAGAATCAGGAGTACCAAAATTTTAGAATTCTTTTCAACTGACACCAGAAATGAAACTTTCCTAATGCAGTTTAATTTGTTTATTTCTTGTCCCATCTTGAATGAATGTGGAGAACATAAGATGTCTTCTTCTTATAGAAGCTTTTAGCACATATTGGGTATAGTTATCCTGCCTCCACGTGGTTCAAATAAATCTCCTTTTATAACCCACACATCTTTTCTACAGTCCTGCTATTTCATTTCTAAGTGTTTGTGTTTGCATGGCTGATTATTCTTGCCTAATAAAAATTTTCTCTTCCCGTTAGAGAATTACATACTATCCATAATTCAGGGTGTAGCTTCAATACTTAAAAAAATTAAGAGAATTTTCAAATCACATCCTTCCTGGCAACAGTGAAGGCACATTGTGCACCTTTCTCCTACCTTCTGTATTCATATTGACTTCAAATTCAGGGAAAGTCTTTCATTATCTAGCTCATAAATGAAAACATTAAGAAGGACTAAAGGGAGGAAAGCCATTTGGCTGATTTCATTCATTATACTTTTTCGCTGTAGCTTGCTTTATTTTTACTGTGAACCTTTGCTAACTACCCTGTTGATGGGTTTTCTGCAAGATATGAACCTATTTTAAAACTGTTTAATTGACAGTGGTTTAGACAACTTGTTTCTCAGAATATCACAAAGTTTAAATCTTCCTACAGTGAAGAGATACAGGGTCAAGGTACTTAGTATTTATAAGACTTGTTAAGATGCTATAGAAAAAAAGTTAATCTTGAAACTCATCCCTATATTACCTTTCAGTTGACAAAAAGTTATTTTGAATAGGTATTCCAGGATCCTTCTGGATGATGAAGGGTAAGAAAAAAGAAAAAAAAATTACCACTCTCAGTACTCCTTTTTGTGAGTCATTTTGTACTGCAATCATCAGCAGACGAATTGGTAGTTAGTTAGGATTTATTTCAATTTCTAAAATATATTTATTCATTTACCCCTAAAGTGTATAAAATTGTTAGTTCAGTTAATCATCCTTGTTTCTTGGTGCATCCCTGTGCTATTCTGTCTATCCAAAGATGACTTCTCAAATCCTTTCCAGGTAAAACATCTGAAATAGAGCTAGACAGAACCTAGAGTGTCTTATTAATGGTACAGTTTCAGTGAGGACTCCTGACTCTGTTTCATGAGGTAATTTTTGGCTATAATTGTTTTTCTTTTACAAATGAAAGACCATGGAAATAAAGACAAAAAATTCCCTGAACTTCAGCTGTTTCCATGGGTTTTTTCATGAACTGACCACATATTTTTACATTATTTAGCTACCATAATCTAATTCTTTGGCACTTTCCAAAAAAGATGTCTGCATTATTTTGTACACTCTTAAGAGTATAAAGAAATTAATTCCAACTACATTTTTAAATTTTTTTAGGGAAGAAATTAAAACAATGGGCAATGAAGTAAGAAATCTATTTGCACTGTTCCTAGCTGAACTTCTGGAGCAGGCACTGTTGACCCCCAGATGTCCTCCTTGTAGCTGTGTTCAGATCTCTAGATACTGAGATACCATGGGGAAAGGGAGCTGAAAATGCAAATCATTCACTCAGAAAAGAGACAGAACAACACAGAGCTCTTGTTAGGAAGATGTTCCCTATTTATTATTTAAGAGGCATTCAGACTGCACTAAATTTTTAACTGGGGTGTGCTGTAACCACCCAAACAAACCTGGCTATAGGAGAATATGCATGTTTTTTGTACAGTGTAATTATGGTCTTCCCTCTGACTGCCTTCAAAAGTTGGCCTTTAACCATAAATAACTAATTCTTTAATCACTTGTATAATTTTCTTTTGTGTCTTAGGAAAACTACCTGAAGTAATTACTTAACCTAATCAAAGATTTAATGAATCCTTTTTAGGAAAAAAAAATCATTTGAATTGAGCCATAGGCATGAGTTAAGACTCTTATTATTACATTTGTTCTAAAAATATTCTAGGTCATCTAAAAAGAATCACTTTTTCAAGGAATTAAATAATTTTCCCTTTGTTGTTTATTTTATCAACTCTTTTCATCAGTACTCTCCTCAATATCATTGCTAGAGGACTGCCTGAGAATCTGATGCAAACCCATAAATTGGTTCTTTCAGAGTCAATACAAAATTGGCAGAAATGGGACAAGTTAACTCCAGAACTCTCTAATCTTTTTTCTTTCTACAAGTTGTCTTGAGTCTTGAATCCAGATTTAAACACTTACTTGAGACTCTTCAAGTATGTGATTGTGCACATTTTAAATGATGATTTTATTTTTTTCTTTTTTCTTTTTCTTTGCTCTCTTGTCCTTTTTAGCTAAGTAGAGACAAAGTTATAATGCTGCCTCTCTGCAGCCTTCAGCCATAAGCTTCCATACTACTTTTTGCTATGTTTGTGTTTAATGTCTTACTAATGGAAATCAGAGACTGACAACAAATAAATTGTTTAAATTAGTTATATATGCGTAATTTACACATGTAATAACATCTCAGTCCAGCCAGAAGACCATATAACTTGCTAGAAAATAATTCCTACAATGTCTAATCCTCTTTCACTGTAAAATACTGTTGCTACCTTTTAATCCTGTTTGCCCAAAACTCAATTTTGGTGTTACCTTTCTTCATACAATGAATTGGCTAGCATGCAATTCTTTGTAAAACAGCAAGGAAAAGGATTACTGAACTTGGCTACGACAGCAGCTATGCAAATATTTCGTTTTAATTTTTTCTTTTCTTTTTGCTATTGGACATTCATTAGTAAAGTCTCCATATCTTGCTAGCACAGCTGAAGTTGTTTGTTTTGTTTTCTCATTACCTTTTCCAAACAAATTGATCCTTCTTAGTAGACAACTCTCCTCTTAATTTAATTTAAGGGTGAGTACCAGGGAACTGCTGTGAACAAGTTACAAGATGTCTCATGAATTGTTGGTTTGTATTTATCATAGTATTGGCTTCAGGATTTGAAAAGAATTGAGTGTTAGATATCCTAATGTGGATTAGATAAGAGAGACCAGCTTTAAATCTATATTTGTTTTTTGACAGCAAACATGCACAGAATCTATTAAAAATTAATGATACGTAAAATGCTAAAATCAAGATAGAGAGAATGTTACTTACACTGCTATTCTTCATCTGCACCTGTCTTTCAATGGATTCTACAATGCTTTTTTAATTTTTTAAAATTATGTATTACTTACTCTACTGTGTAAATAAAATTTACTTCACATAGTTTCCATTTTGATGGAATTAAAGAACTAGAAACATGAACAATATGTTGCAGACATCTCCTTAAATTTCCTGCTTTCAATTTTTTTATGATATGCACAAAACTAGTTTTTAAAATCTTCCCCCTTTAGTCTGAAATAGGTGTTCATGTGTATTGAGGCTGTCAGATTGTGTGTTGTTGCTGAGAATGAGAAAGTATGTCAAAACAGGTATTTGAAGTGTTCTCTTTGTTTCACAGCAACTTTGAAAACTTGAAATGTCGATGTTTATGAAGCCTATATATTATGCATGGCACAGATCAAGTGCATTTCCTTATTTAGTCTGAAACAAACTCGAGACAAAGGAAGAAAAATGTTGATTTTAAAAGTCAGTAGAGGAACAAAAATGACAGAGGAGAATGAAAATGCAAATTGACAATGCCACTAGGAATGGAAAAATACAAATCTTCTGTTAGAGTTATTTGAAACTCATTTGATGACTTCTACTGTGATATGAGTTCTCTATATTTATTTGCTGTGTTATCTGTGTAAACCTATAGGACAAAGGTTATACAATGCATGAAAAAGGGTGATTTATATTGAAAGGGATTAGGAGTAAGAATTAATGACTTTTCTTTTGTGTGCTTTGATTTCTTCCCTAATGGAGTGGGGCAGCAGGAGCAACAACACATAACAGCAAAGATACTCATTTATTCATTTTCTATCTTTGTGACAACTCTTCTGGGAATGCAAGGCTACTGTGATGATTCATTGTATAGCTGGTGTTTGGAATGCAATTGAGATGCTAGTTAACAGAATGAAATTTTGTTTTCTAACACTTAAAGTTTCTTCAGTATTGAAGTGGAAATAAATGGCATGAGGTACTTCAGCGTGTAGTCAGAGTTTTTTCTCACTTTGTAGTAAAATGCATGGGTTTGTGTCGCAGACATCCTTTTTATGAAAAATCCTTTCTTGGAATTTTTCCTGCTGAAGTTGAGAAGTTTCAGCAACAAGATGTAAACAATGGTTATCTGCTGCTGTAGAACGCAACAAGTCCATCTGGATTGGCCCATCTTGGATGTTTATAATTAATGGCCAATCAAGAGCCGAGCTATCTCAGACAGAGTCCGAGAGAGCTGCCTTTGTTATCATTCTTTTCTTGTCTATTCTTAGCTTAGCTAGCTTCTGAGAAAATCTTTCCTTCTATTTCGTTTTAGTATAGTTATAATGTAATATATATATATCATAAAATAATAAATCAAACCTTCTGAACATAGAGTCAACATTCTCATCTCTTCCCTCAATCAAGAACCCTAGTGACCACTGTCACAGATTTGTACCTGATCATACCTACTGTCCTGTTTGAAGTATACATCACTGCTAAGAGTATTCCTGAATGTAAATACATTTAATTCTAAATCTGTGTCCACAAGTGCGCGAAGAAAAGATTAATGTTGTCTCATAGCTGCAACCACAAGTCTTAGCAGAGTGGTTGTGAAGCCTACTGGATAGGAAGCTCATGAACTGTTAAAACCCCAGCACTAACAAAGCTGTGTCTGTGGAGTAAGCCAAGGCTTAGGAGAGTTGAGGAGGAGAGACTTGTGGAGTCCAGAGGTACTAACCTTTGGAGGGAGAGGAGCAGGCAGAAGAAAGATGAAACTGGGTGGTTTAAAAGAAAAATAAAAAATTTAACCTATATTTTTCAGTTAGGTCTTACTCTGTGTCTCTCCAAATTGAAATGTAGAAGAAAATCCAAAGAGAATTTGAAAAAAAAAGTGTATGTGTGTGTGTCCGAGTCTGGAAAAGGTAATCTGTTATAAGACATTTTGGGGTCTTGGAAAGCATGGTAGGGAGTGAGTTGGGCCCTGCTGTGGTGAGATAGTGCCCTGCCCCCATACTCCCCAGCCCTGCAGTGTCAGTCCATCATGACACACTCAAGGCAGCCCCAGTTTTGCCTAACCCGTTCCCTGAGGGGCAAAGAGACCAGAGGTCCCTCCTGGGAGGAAGGCTCAGTGTGGGCCAGAAAGGTTTAAGAATGATCCCCACCAGGCAAGCATGTTGTCCTTTAACCCAACCTTCATCTTGGAGCCTTACATTGTTGAAACCCAGAAGCTGGTAACCATGTCTGTTTGCTATCTTTCCTTTCTGTTTTTCTCACTTTCTTCTTCTTCCTCTCTCCTCACAGAATGTAACATCAAAAGAGTTTAAAGGTTTTCTATGTTCATTGGGCTAACTCTATGCTGGGATAAGTGATGTTATGTTGTATTTATTCATTTGCAATATTACTTAATTTTCTATATTTTCCAGTAAACTTTTGTGTGTTTTCACCTCTTGAGACTATTTGGTTGGTATTTTCTCCTTTGTGTCTACCCAGGGAAAAATAACCTTGGTTTGGTCCTAGGTTTGTGTGACTGGGGTGTAACAGTCTGAGATGGAGGAAAGGAAGTCACAGAGTTTTCTGCATGGAACATAACCATGGGCCTGGTTACCTGTCATGAAGGTTAATGGATTGAAAGGAGGTTGTAGCAAGGTTTGGGTTGGATTCTTCCCAGGCACCCAGTGACAGGACAAAAGGATATGGCCTCAAAAAGTGCCAAGGGAGGTTCGAGTCAGACATGAGTGCGACACTGAAAGGATGGTCAAGCACTGGAATGGGCTGCCCAGGGAGGTGGTGGAGTCACCATCCCTGGGGGTGTTCAAGAAACTACCGGATGTGGCACTTTGTGTCATGGTGGACAGGGTGGTGATCAGTCAAAAGTTGGACTTGATGACCTTGGAGGTGTTTTCCAACCTTAATGATTCTGTGATTCCATGAATCCCATTGTGTGCATGAGGCGATCTTCATGAAATGTTGATTCTTGTGCCAGTCTGGCTCACTAACAGGAGCCCAGAAAA
Organism: Tangara arthus; assembly: GCA_035584835.1. Classification (NCBI taxonomy): domain Eukaryota; kingdom Metazoa; phylum Chordata; class Aves; order Passeriformes; family Thraupidae; genus Tangara; species Tangara arthus. The sequence continues at coordinate 13,774,854 of JAWMQZ010000001.1, forward strand.
ACAAATGAGTGTGTTTTCAGTATACAGAGTTGCAACACAGACTGCTGCTACCTCTAAGCTGGCAGAAACAGAGAGAGACCATTTGAGCAGATATAGCATCAAGACAAAAAGGAAAGTGCAAGCAATGTTTGCACCAGGTAACAGGTTTGTGGATTTGTACTGAGAATACCTTGTGGGAGAGTCAGAGTTTACCTGAGAATGGTGCTGTGGTACTGAGAGAGTTAGATTATTCATTGTTTCACTGTATATCCTCAGGTTAACTTAGGACCACGTGAATTCTTCCTCTTGAGTAAGAGGTAGGTACCATGAACCAATGCCCCACTGAGAAAATAAGAGAGACGAGAGACTTGAGAGTTTCTGGACACAAAGTTTAAGCTCTCAAGGAGTAGATAAGATTCCTGAGTATAGTTTCCAGAGAGAAAAAAAAAAAAAAAAAAAAGGTGTTATAGGGTATAGAGAAAAAAGTTTTCTTCTAGAAGAATTTACCTTTTTTTTTTTCTTTAAAGAGAGATCATATAGAAAGGACAGGCTTTTCCCAAATGCCAGTGATAAAATGGCCAGTGATAAAACCTTGCCATTGTAAAGGCTGAAAGACAGTGCAAGAAGAAAAATGAACAAAGTTCAAAATTACTCCTACTCAACAAATAAATACAGGGAAGCTGAAGTCCTCTTCAATTTTTTCATAAATTGTTTGGAAAAGTGACAAAATATTAGGTAGAAAATCTTAGATAATACAAAATTATACAGTAGAGTGAAACCAAAACCCAACTTTCAGGACCTGCAGAGTGATTTCACTATCCGGATATGATTGAGTAAGAAACAGCAGATGAAATTCAGGGCAGGTGAAACTCAGACCAGATAAAAACTAGTTACTATATTATTGAGAAACTCTGCATTAACCTTCCTCTCTCTCTCAAAAAACAAAGACAAAAACAAAAACAAAACCACAAAAAAAAACAAAAACAAAAACAAAACAAAAAGCCAAAAACAAAAAAAAAAGCAAAAATAAAACCAAACCAAACCAAACCAAAAGCAAAACCAAAAGCCTTAGTGCCTTGAAAGACAAATTCTGTGCTCAAAAAGTGTGTAGGAATTTTCTGGAACAGATGAAAGAAAAGGGGAAGCTAAGAAGCACTACTGTAAGTCAACATCTTTCTGGTGTGTTTAAATCTTGGATGTTGCATGTTTTGATCCTCTCATCTCAAGGGTAACATAATAATTTAGGAGAAGTAAGAAGAAGGGGTATAAAGATTACCAGAGGTATGGAAAAGCTGCAAGAGAGACTGTAAAGATTGAAAAGATGCTTAGAAGTAGTAGCTTTTCTCTTGGGTAGAGATCTGAGGGAGTATATTTAAGTAACTATATCCAAAATCATGGAAGAAATGATGAAGAATGATCATTCATGATTTATTATAAAACAAGAACTGGAAAGTACAAAATTAAATAATGAGAAGGTTTAAGAACAAAAGGAAGTACTGCTTTAAACCATGCTTAATTAAGCTATAGAATTCCTTGCCAAAGGATGCTGAGGATGCCAAAGTATAAATTGGTTTAACAGCAATTAGAGAAATTCATGGAAGAAAAGACCTTCAATACTGATTAAACACACTGATAAGGATAAAAGCACTGATGAATGAAGTACCTAAACCACAGGATTATATTTTACTGCATGAGAGAAATACCTGAACTTTGATGGATCTTGGCCTCTGAACAGGGAAGGAGTTCAACGACAAGGGGGTTTGAGCAATGTGTTCTCTTAATAAGCCTGGTCTTGCTGACAGTGGGGCCTCATGAAATGAAGTGTTTCCACCCCTTCATAGAACGGCCATGTGGAGATTCAGGATGCAATGAAAAGAATTGTTTAAGGATCTGATGGTTAGGTGCAGGAACCTTGGCTGCTGTGCATATGGCATGGTATGATCCTGAAAGGTGGCAAAAAGAATGATCAAGGTGTTGTCCTTCAGAAGAACAGATTTGGACCCGTTCAGGGTGTGCTTGGAAGGATATTGTAAGATGCGGTCCTGTAGAGAAGAGGAGACTGGGAGAGCTGCATGATTTTCCAAAGCCATGTGCTCCAATCTCGAGAAAAGTCTGCTCCCTGTGCAGGAAGCCAGGCAAAGATCTGAGCAGGCCTACAGGAATGCGCTGAGACCCTGACAAAGAAAGCATACAGCTGATGTTAGTGCCACAGAAGTACAGACACACTGTGCTATTCTAGAGGGACAGGACCAAGAAAACTTAAATCCACCCGAAGTTCAGTCTGGCAAGAAAGTCTACATGGAGGGCTTCCATACTTCCATATGGTATTTCAATGAAAGGAAAGCCACAGAAAATATGGATATACTGCTGGATGAAGCAGGGGACTTGGTAACAGAGCACTCAGAAAAAGACCAAGGTACTCAATGATATGTTGGTATTCAAGGTACTCAACTTCATGTTGGTCTATTTTGTCAAGACTAGCCCTTAAGAGTTCTGGCTCCCCAGGGGCTGTTGGAAAGTTGAGTGTGGAGGATTTGCTCTTGATGCAGGAGGATCAGATTAGGAAATGCTGAAGCAGGCTGGGGCTAGAGAGGATGTACCTACCAAATGCTGAGGGAGCTGTCCAATTTCACTGTGTGGCCACCCCAGATTATCTTTGAATGGTTGTAGTGACCAGGGAAGGTTCCTGAGTATTGGACAGAAAGGAAGCAAATGCAACTTCCGTCCTATGAACCTGAAAGGAGGAAGATCTGAGGTAGTACAGACTGGTCAGCCTCACCTTAATCCCTGAGGGGATGATAGAGAAAAATATTCTGGATACCATTTCCAGACACATGAAAAGACAAGGTGATTGGGAGTAGGCAACATGCAATATTAACATAGGGAAAATTGTGTCAAAATATTTCATTCTACAGTCAGATGACAGGGTGGGTGGATGAGGGGAGAGCCATGGACATTGTTTATCTTGACTTCAGCCCTGTCTCCTATGACATCAAAATTGATAAGCCAGTGGAGTATGGACTGGGTAAATGGCAGTGAGGTGGGAGTGAAAACTGACTGAACTGCTTGGCTGAAAGCACTGGAATCGTTTGTACTAAGCCCAGCTCTAGACCAATAACTGGGTGAGTCCTCTGGTGGTCAATACTGGGTCTAATGTTGGTTAATGTCCTCATTAATGAGCAAATGAATGGACAGAGAGTACTCTCAACAAGCTTGCAGATGACCCTAAGCTGGGAGTGGGCTTCTTGATAGAGCTCCTAGATGGTTTTGCAGCCCTTCAAAGGTGTCTTCAGAGGCTGGAGAAATAGGCAGAGGGATTTGGTCACAAAGTTCAACAGATCCTGCACCTGGAGTGGAATAATCAGAGGAGCCATTGCAGGCTGGAGGCTGATCTGCTGAAATTCAGCTTGGCACCCTGGTGCCTCCCATGCTGACCAGGAGGCAGGAGTGTGACCTCTTGGCAAAGTAAGTGGTCAGTCTTGTGGGAGGCATCAGGCCTAGAGCTAATTCAGGTGCTTGCAGAGGGGAGGAGGGGGAAGCCAACAAAATCCTCAAAAAGTCAAAACACAGCTACAGAAGTCAGTTTCTCTTAAGATATTTTCTTCTTTCTGTGCTTTCTAAAATGCCAGGTCAAGGTCTCTAGGTGTGAGTACTTGAATTCATGTGTACTGACTTTCATTATCCTTGAAGTCAGGGTGGTTCACTGTTAATAATATTACTCATCTTCTACATTGCCTTGTAATATTTTCATCTGTGTTATAAATGGTAAAGAATTCTTTATACCTGATTTTAATACACCCCTCTCTTGAACATTTGCAAGTGCAATATTCATTGCATTAAAATTGATTTGCTTCTATGAAATTATCTTTCTCCAGGATCATACTTTTATTTGTATCCTGGAGGGTTATCTGATATTCATTAATATTTATATTCTCTTTTTATCACAATGCCCTCTTAATGGCTAATTAGGTCCCTTATTCCATGGCCTAAAGCACACCCTGAGCAGTTCTTCCGCTTTGTTTTTCAACCTAGATTGAAAAACCACACTGTCTATATTCCATTTTCCACTTTATGCAGGATCAATATTAACCCATCATTCCTTCCCTAGTTGGTCACCTCCACCTGGTGGGCTGCAGTGGTTAACTTTTGCTCTTGTGACAAATTCTCTTTCATCCCTCCTGGGAAGAACTTTACTTGTCCTGGCAATGAAATCTGGAGAGGGGCCCAATCTCATTTGCTTGATTGAAAGTGTAAATCTCTATGAGTGAAAAGACATGTTTTTACTGAGAAATGGGTGGAGGATTAATTTTTGGAGTCTTTCATTGGAACATGCTTTTCAGAGACACAAGCTTGACAAACAAACAAGAACTAAATCTCAGGGAGGAGCTGAAATGATGTTTGGAGACTCAAACATAATACAGTCATGCATCATCTGTGGTTGCTAAGGAAACCAGCTTTCGGATCCTGTCAGCGGGATTCTTCAAAATCATCAAAGGAGACACCACTGCTGTTTGCCAGCTAAGCCACCTACTGCTGGAGAGATCAATTTCTTTCTCCTGTTTGCAGGGGTAGTCAATATATTAGTTTTATGAAAGAAAGAGAAATATCATCAGAAAATCATTGTCTCTGCAAGGTGGCTGCAGAGCCAGCAGCACCCACACTCCCATGGCAGCAATAGTGGGTGAGAAGACACAGCACTTGCTCTGCAGAGCTTTCAGTTCTGAAAGTATTCAGGTTGTGTGCCTGGCAGTAACACCTCATGGATGCACGGTGCTAAAAAATGTCATTGGTGTGGTGTCCAACTGTGTGGGTCACTGCTGATTTCTCCTGATCCCATCTGCCTCGTAACTATTTATATGCAATTCTGTATTTCAACTTATATATGCTTAATATTTAAAAAGGGAAATACTTGGGAATCTTGCTTTCATTGTTGCTCTGTCTATGATAGTTTCTTGTGTTTAGAGTCTTTCTGCCCACTTGCTATCACCTAGTCATCTATTCTGATGTTGTCTTAATTTCTGTCACTCATTCATCTCCCCACAACCCTGTTCCATTAAGCTGATCATCAAACACTCTTAATTTCACTTTTCCTCTCCACACTTCCCACTTTCTCTCAGTTTTACTCTCTGTTCATAGCTTTTCTTTTCCCAGTAATCTGGTTTTTCTTTTCTACTTTCGTCTCCATCCTATTAACTTATTTAATACATGTTTTGATGGAGGTCTTAGGCAAAAGTAAAGAATGGAATGAAAAGAGGATGAAAGGAAGGTGAACAGAAGTGAGTACAACTTTTCAGGCTGGTAAGTGGACTGTAGGAAGCTGAAGTAGAGGTTTAGACTGCCAGAATTTGAAACCATTTACAATTCTATGTGGGCAAAAAAGTGACCTGCCAACATGGGCTGCTTTTGGAATCACAAGAGTATGATGCAAAAGAAAATGCTTATTTTTGGTTCAAGCCCTTGGGTGAAATTCCTTGTACTGATCAGCCAATGAATAGCTTGAACTCAATGCCCTCTCTCTAAAGAGAACTTAAAGGTGTGTGTTTAGTTATAATGGCGCAATTAATTTTTTATAAATAACTTACATAACCTTAAGATATTCTTGGATGACTTTCTAGTCGGCTGGTCAAGACATTAAGTGTACTCCTATGGGAAGATATCCCTCCTGGTGTGAACATCTTCATTATCTTTCCCAAGTGAAGCAGTAACAATGAGCAATTGGGATGCCTAGTCATCCCCTGACCTCTTTTTCTTACCTCCTGTGACAGTACTGAAAATGGTCTCCTGAAAGCAGTTCTCAAGCAGTGATTAGCCCTGACTTTGCGCTTGTGTGTGAATGTTCTAACACCTGAACTATTGAGGAACTCTACCTCTGCTCTACCACTGCCCTTCAGGCAACTGCACGAAACTGGTCTTGAAAAAATTTTTCTAGGATGATTTGACAAATTCTCCTCCAGAGCTGCAAACTGTGTATGTAGAAAAGGTTTGTTCTGAAGTTAAATGATTTCTGAAGTCCACTTTTTCAATGTGTAGAAGACAAATTTTCAATTAAAATAAAAGACATTTGGAAAAAAATCCCCACAAATTATAAATTGCACCTGGTGCACCCAGCACAAGTTTCACTCTTTCATTACTTAGATCTATTTCTACAGTCTATTGCTGTAAATAAAGGGGTGGGAATTGGGTTTTGCATTCCCTTAATCAGCTTTTCTACATGTGGACCATATAAAAGTGCTGGGAACAAAGACAGTCTGTTATAAGGAGTCTGAAGTTATACACACTTACAGAGGATGCTTAGAGAAGTGCATCAAGAGAGGAATCAGAGAAGAAGCACCAGGATGGATGTCCTCTGAACCTGACCATTCAGGATCCAGACAATTCCCCAAATGTACCCGAATTTTACCTCTCTGTTTCCAGGTGCCTTTGTCTGAACAGTTTATATGTTTGGGGGTGGGGATTTAGTTGTTTTTTTTGGTTTTTTTTAAGTAAAAAGTAATTGCAGCAAGAGGAATGAATTTTAAAGGAGTGTTCAGAGCATGTTGTCACCTGGTGTGGATGCTGGATGTGCTCTGTGACAGTTTATAGCTGAAGCATTCCCCCCAC
>JAWMQZ010000001.1:13781532-13800863 GCA_035584835.1 Tangara arthus
GGTCTCCTGAAAGCAGTTCTCAAGCAGTGATTAGCCCTGACTTTGCACTTGTGTGTGAATGTTCTAACACCTGAACTACTGAAGAACTATACCTCTGCTCTACCACTGCCCTCCAGGCAACTGCATGAAACCGGTCTTGAAAAAACTTTTCTAGGATGATTTGACAAATTCTCCTCCAGAGCTGCAAACTGTGTATGTGGAAAAGGTTTGTTCTGAAGTGAAATGATTTCTGAAGTCCACTTTTTGGATGTGTAGAAGACAAATTTTCAATTAAAATAAAAGACATTTGGAAAAAAATCCCCACAAATTATGAATTGCATTGTGCTGGTGCGCCCAGCACAAGTTTCACTCTTTCATTACTTAGATCTATTTCTACTGTCTATTGCTGTAAATAAAGGGGTGGCAACTGGGTTTTGCATTCCCTTAATCAGCTTTTCTTCATGTGGACCATATAAAAGTGCTGGGAACAAAGTCTGTTATAAGGAGTCTGAAGTTATACACACTTACAGGGGGTGCTTCTTCTCTGATTCCTCTCTTGACGCACTTCTCTAAGCACAGGTCGAGACAGGATGGATGTCCTCTGAACCTGACTATTCAGGATCCAGACAATTCCCCAAATGTGCCCTAATTTTACCTCTCTGTTTCCAGGTGCCTTTGTCTGAACAGTTTATATGTTTGGGGGTGGGGATTTAGCTTTTTTTTTTTCTTTTTAAGTAAAAAGTAATTGCAGCAAGAGGAATGAATTTTAAAGGACTGTTCAGAGCATGTTGTCACCTGGTGTGGATGCTGGATGTGCTCTGTGACAGTTTATAGCTGAAGCATTCCCCCCACCTCCCCCCAACAAAAAGCACATCAGCATGGGTTGATGTTATTATTATGATACCACATTCAGATATGTATAGAATAACTGATGTCTCCACTGGTCAAGAGTGGTTAAGTACAACAATCAATGACATAGATGTTTATCTTTCAAGCAAACCTGAAGAGCAGAACCTATTCTGTTTCCTAGGCTGTACAGTAATTTTCCACAGTGACCCTCTGATATAAGTTGCAGAGTCTGCAAAAAAAAATTTTCCTTAGGGAAATAAAAAATATGATGGTGGGATGCATTGGGATTCTGTTGGAGGAAAAACCCTTATGAGAGTTTATTTGAGACACTGCATGCAGTTTTTCAGGAAAACAAACACAAGAGTGATGACTTTGAGCAGGAATGAGGGCAAAGAAAGATCAGCAAGAAATTGAAGAAGCTATTTTACAAGGCAAGGTTGAAAGCATACCTTATTTATCAGAGCTAAAGCAAGACCAAGTTCTCTTTAAATGAAGATGGGAGAAATTACATAAGCTAAGGACAATAATTGTTTTGGATAAATTTAAACTAAAAATGCTGTCACTGAGGATCTGGAATGGACCTCTCAGAAATATTGGAGGTGTTAAAGAAGATGACTGCTCTAAGGCAGACTGTTATGTTAACTGTTTAAAGGAAATACATGACCAAAAGTTTTCCACCCAGGGTCTCAAGCACACTCTGTTGAAAATAGATTGAGGTGTCATTATAGTTGAAAAAAAATTAATAATAGAGTAAAATAAAATATTTTGCACTTTGAAAAATTAGTGGTCTAAAATAACAATTTTAGTGCATCACTCCTTTTCAATCAAATGTTTCTCGAATTTTATTGTTACCCAGAATTCTAGATTTTTGGTCTATAAATATATAATTATGTATATATAAATGCATATGTGTATCCATTTATTCCAATAACTGATGGAAACTAATATGAAGCATCAGTGTTTCCTGTGAAGCAGAAAATCCAATTTCTTCTAGATGGCAACTATTGCACAGTATTTATGTGACTTGGGCATCAAAATTACCTTGAATTTATTCTCCTTTCAGTTGATAGTTATCTATAGGGATGTCTAATAGTAAATGCTGCTGATCTGTTACTTTCCAAATTTCATAGAAGAACCTTGGAAAGTGGGAACTAATGGCTGTTTAAATTTTCTGATCTTTTTTTGTCATCAAGTCTGTAGGTTACTATCGATATCAGTGTATGTAGATTGCATTTAATTTTGTTGATATGGCATGACCCTAAGACTCTTTCAATCATCAGTCAGAAGAGGAAAAGGAACTTTGATGACCTGTAGCCTGAAGGTTTGGGTTTTGCTCAAAACAAAACCAAGCAAAACAATCATTGACCAAAAGAAAAAAAACCAAAACCCCTGATAAAACAACCTAAAACAGCCATTCAAGCAAACCCCCTATGATATAGATAATTATTTGGCTTATTGTTTTCTTTTCAAAAGTATCCATGATATTGTGGGACCTGCTGTAGGCTGTGTAACATATCTCCATTACTTTTTAGAGATGGACAGCTCTATCCAGAGAACTTTGTAACACACTTATCTGACTTGTTGGTTTGGTTTTTATCTCACCTTTGCTAAGAACAAAGTTAATAAAAACACAACAAGGACTGTAATGAGATGAAATTTTGTCTTTTTTTAATTAGTTTAAAAGAGTGCAGAAAAGATTTTGATATATTTGAATGGCATTTAATATGTATGCAAACATTTAAACACAAAAATAACAGATTTTTCTTTTGGTAAAGTAGCACTTTGTTATCAGCTGACATGTCTCTTGTCAGTGCATAATCCTTGGCTTGTTATTAGTCTGGTTCTTTTTTTTAAGAGTTCCTAAATATCCTTTTTGATTACCCTTCTTTAATCAGTTGACTGCTAAATTAATCACTTTCCCCATTGACCTTGGCCCTTCTAACCTTTCCATAGGTAAACATTCATAGATCCATGATTTTGAATTGTCTGTAACATAATTAAACTGCATATGAAAATGTCATAATTCTACATTACTCAACTTTCTTTCTGGGGAATGAAATATCTATCAGACACTCTCGGAGCTCTCTGTCCTTTTTCTATTTTAAGCAGAGGAGGCCTTATTTCAGATCTGAAACTGGAGATTATTAGTTAAAACCTTCTCAGGAAAACAGCTTCTTCTTAGGAAATTCCCGTGCCAGTAACTTATTCATTTTTATCTTTCTTGAGATCCACCCCATTTGATGAAGCAGGAGAAAAATGCCCTTTCTCTTTAGTTAAACAAAGTATTTTTTATCCATCCTCATATTTATCTTGCTCATTGAAGAATCCAGCTAGTGATCCTCTTTCCTATTTTTAAACATAATTAACTTATTTTAATTGAACTTAAAATTCTAAGTAATCATTAATATTATCCTCTTTTTGCTTTGTCAGGAAAAGTAAAATTCTTGCAAGTTTCACTGGCTGCAATACTGGACTATAAGCTCTGGGTTTAGCTGAGCTTCCTCTGTTTTCAGGCAGACTTTGTACTTGTTGCATCTTGCAATCATTGTTAGTAGAACAGAAAAAATTCTGATTGACAAATGGTAGAGTCTTTGGTAATAAAATAAATATTTTTTTGGGCAGTGAAATGCCACTGAAATGTCAACCTGTAACAAAAATTACTGTAAAGGATGTTGAAAGTCAGATAGGTTGGAAAAGTATAGAGGACAGGTAGATAAAGAGGCGACTGCATCTTTTATCTCCCACTTAACTCCTGTGGGTTACCTACAGCAGCCTCTTGCTTGAAAAGCAACAAACAATTCAGGACTTAAAGAACAGCAAGAAAAAGGCAAGAAATGAATCCAGAAACAAAAAAAAATAACCCCATGATGATACAGCAAATATGTATGTCTTTATATCAGTTTATGACTGTCTCAATTATTGACTACTCTCTGTTAGCACAGAAGAGCTGAATTTCTGGATAGTTATGGTTGACAAATTTCTGGATACCCATCTAAGATACACACCTATACAAAAGGAAAAATCAGTGCTCCTTCTGGTGTGTGTTATAGACTACTTACTTCAGTAGTAGATTATACAAATGTCTAGAGGCATAATTCTAATAACATGGAAGAATCATTAATATCATTTAAAAATTTTAAATAGATACTTGAGATTATTATCTGGCAGAAATTCTAGGAGACAGATATTAAACTTTAGTAGATAATTACTTTTAATGCATAATAATTATGCTGTATTTCTTACAGGAACCACAGGCTTAATTTTAAAAAAGCAAAATATTTTGTTAAAGGAAGATCTCTCTCTTGAAATGCCCACATATCTATGCCCACACACATATATCTATATTATCTACTACATTTTTTGACTTTTGCTTTCAATAATCAAACCTAGAGAATCTGTGCGTCTAGTAAAACTTTATAAAGATGTTCATAATTGTGGCAAAACACTGGTTATGACATTTTTTCCCCCTCAGGTGTTACTATGTTGTATGCTTGGTACTTATTCAAATGAAATCAAAATCAAAACAAAAAATATAAATATATGAAATCACTTTAAACAAGAGTCATGCCCATACTTTTACCTGGTGTTGTTGAGCTAGGATGCTAGCTCCTTATCAGGTATTGTTAGTGTAACCTTTGGAAGCACCTGACCCTGGGATGCAGCACATAGGAATATGCAATCACAGCCAGGGGATTGGGATGGAATTAAGTCAGGAGCTGAGCAGCCCTGCCAGCTGCATGGTTCACAAGCTGCACAAATTAACTTTCAGGAACATCACAAAGGCCTCTCATTTAGCCTGCACCGTGTAATACCATCAGGGAAATTGTTTCTTGCCTGTGTGCGCTTAGGCTCCAGCAAAACATGTGATACAGAACATGTAATGCATTTTGTGGTTGCTGAAGAGAGGGAAAAAAAAAAGAAGGGGAGGCAGGTAAGAGAGCTGTCAGTCAAAGGGAGGCAGCAAGATCTGGCTGGTGTTACTTTTGTCACTGATGCTGCTACATCTGCCCTGTCGCTCCCATTCTTTGTGCTCACTCAGGAGTGAGGACACAAAATATGAAAATAGGAATCCGCACTGCCTATTAAAAGCTGCATATTTATGTGCCTGTTTGTGGTTCTCTTCTGTCCCTTGCTGCTCTTTCTTCCTTGCAAACATTTTTCTGCATATTTTAATAGCAAGTTTTGGTGAAAGCATTGACAGAGTTTATTATAGCCCTGCTTCTGAAAAGAAATCATTATAGCTTGGAGCTAAGTAATTTTCATTGCATCCTGTTGAAGATGTTTAATTAACATAAATCAAAATAAACAGAAAAACAAATATACGATGTTTTATCTGCTTAGATATGTGCATGTGCTGTAAGTTTTTCAGCATAATAGAAGACAATCTTACTAAAATAACTATAATATTGAAAAAATAGAGGCACCTACTTGTGGTATGGTTATTTTTCCCTGAAAAGGACCACATAATATGAAAAACATATTATAAATTATTTCTGTCATTTGCATAAGAGAGGTACCAGCCATTTGCTCTTACTTTTGACCAGAATGCTTTTATTCCAGTGAAAGTGGTACAATGCTTCCTATTTAGTGTGCTGATGTGGCCAAATCTGTATTACCCTGAAGGGTGTGGGGCAGCTGAAGGGGAGTGGAAGCAATCTAGAAGTTGAAATAGGGAGCTCCTGGGAGTAACTTAGTCCAGGAGAGCTTCCCCACTGCCTCATCTGGGTTACTTCAGGTAGTTTGGTTAACCTGAGCCCAGCAGATAAGTGAACTTGAGAGAAAGACGTTTTGGTTTTTTCCTTGTGAATCTACTGGACCCTGTCATTTCAGGCTATTTAGTGTTTCTGTTATTGCAGTTTTGTAATAGTGCTGTATCATAGTAAAACATGAGTGTTTTGTTCTTCTAATCTCTTATTCATTCCTGCTTGTTTATTCCTAAATGCGTATCTGCGTCAGGAGTTGATCTGTGATCATCAATATTGTGTAAAAACATGAAGGTGTCTTTATGCCAGCGCAGTAGTTCCTTGCAGATATTTTTTAGTTTTGCTTGTGTAATGAATGAATGAACACTTTTTATGCTGTATTTTGTAGTTCTTCATGCTGAAGGTTTATGCTGATTTACAGGTAAACTCTGTTAGACAACTTCTTTGTGAGCTTACCTCTGTAATCAGTGATGTTAGAGATGATACTGTAGATGACATTTGGGTGGTTACTGTGTTTTTCCAAGTAATCTGTGCTGTCAGCATGGAGTTTGGGGATGGATCAGAGTTTGCATCCCCATAGTTTTGATAGTTTCCAAACTGGGAGTGGTTTGAGGTAACTCAATGCTGTAGGAAGGCACTGGTGCATGGAAGAGCACTAGAGCTGCTCTTGGGCTGAGAAAGTGGAGGATCCTCCAGTGCAAAGAATTTAAATGTATGCATTAAAATAACCTTTGGAGTCCCATTTCAAAATTTATTCACTGTTTTCTTCTGTGACTTTAGCCCAAAGAAAAACACTTGATCTACTCCCACTCATGCCATCCACTGCACTGAAAAATCTTGCTCATAAAAAGTCAGGGCTTTTCTTCCATGTTGCTCTTGAAGATGCTCAATATTTCACATTAGAGCAAAGTCATGATGGAACCTCTTCCAGGCTGTGAAGAATTGTTCCATCTGCAAAGATCTCATTTCAGGGCAGAGAAGCCCTTCTAAAATTTATGCCACCAACAAAGTATTTTTACTTTAACATCTCCAAAAGAAAGAATTAGCCCTTTTTAACTTTGTAGGTGTTACACATGGGTAGCTATTTTACCTTTCTTTCTGGTTTTTTTTTTTTTGTTGTTGGTGGGTTTTGTTTGTTTGGTTTTTGGTTGGGGGTTTTGATTTGTTTATTTTTTGGAGAGGGTTGTCTGTTTGGTTGTGGGGTTTTTTTTGGCTTTTTTTTTAATCAACAGCAAATGTGCAAAATCAACTTGAGTGTTTGGAAGAGACCTATTGAAATTAGAAGTGCAAAATATACAAAAACAAATATTTGTAACATTACTTGTGCATCCACTGAATTAGGTTATTCAGGAAATGCCTCAGGTTTGGGGTTTTTATGGGCTATATCTTCTGTTTTGCCTAATACTGAAATATCACTTTGGAAAATCATTGAATAGTTTTTTGTTCCTGGGGTCATGAAAAACAAACTAAGTATACTGGTGAAAAAAATTGTTAGTAGATTGCTATATGCATTTGCTGTCTAAATATTTGTGCTACTTCATGCTTGTTGTAGGATGTCTGGTTAAAAATGGAAGCTGCAGTGCAATAGACAAATGTTAAGATGTGAATAGGACTCTACTGGAAATGAAAATGAGTGGACTGATGTGGTTGATTTGGCAAAAACCATGCTCAGATTTTTCCCTTTTCAGCTGAGATTTGTAATAAAATCAAGAGAACGGTGTAAAGGAACCCAGAAAGCAGAAAACATTTTATCAAAGGCGTGCATTAATCCTATTATAATTCTCAATTGTGAGGAGTTGTGGAAGATTGGTGTATGGCAAACAGAAGCGAAATTCTAGCATGGTGTTTAGATAGTGGCTTATGCCAATTTTAACATAATAGAGATTTTTTTAAAAACTGATCTCTAGTTTGACTTTTTTAGTTTTCCTAACATAATTTTGCATGTAAACATTGATTGTGAGATCCTCTGAGAAGCACTGTCTGGCATTTGCAGAGCCTAAGTTGCATTAGCTACTGCTGGGGTTGAGTATCTGCTAGTAGTGAAAATTACATGGCAGAGTTGGGATGTCTTTTGAGTTGCTACCTTTAAGAACCACTAATGGGGTTGTATCTATTGAAAGCGGCCTGAAAGAATGAAGCTTTTGACATAGGAATGTGTAACTCTGTTTTTGGTGGCAGGGAGGTGTCAAAGTTAGCTTTTCTGTTGCCATTCAGTTTTGCTTTACTGGCTGAGTGCATATTAAAACTGCAACTGCTATAACTGGCAGTTTTGAGAAGAAACAGTGAGTATCTGCAAAATGTGCTAAAGCAGTGTTTGGATTTAGTGTATATTTTTCGCCTAAACTACAGGTTGATCTTAGAAGCGCACTCACTTAATTTAAGGCTGTTTTATTCAGTTTTATGCTGAATGTCTAACAAATTTTTATTTTTCTGTCTCTTTACATCTGAACAGATTTATTTTTATAGATGAAGAGACAATTGTATAAATACAATTTCAATACATTTTTGTGAAATGCAAGAAGGCATATCCTCTCCTGCTGCATACTCCTATGTGTATTTCCAACACAATCTGAAGACTAGAGCCTTACCAGCTGTTACTGACTGTTGGTTTTATTGACAGCTTGATGGCAAACACAAATTACTTCTTTCTAGTTTTATGAAAATGCTGGTGGCTCAGCTTACCATGTAGAAAATACTCTCTTTAACCAGAAAGTCAAATGAATTAAAATAAAAACAAACAAAAAGATGCATTTTATTTTTCAATGCAATGAACTTCTGTCCAAGCCAGCGTGTTCCAATGAATAGTTAGAGGGTTTCTATTTTTAAGGTGTTAAGATTATTTTTCCAAAAAATAGTAGTATTGTAGGTTGCATGGACTGTAATATTACATAACCAATTACTCTTTATCAACCAGATAGATCTGAGTGAAAGACTTTTCGGATGGAGTACAAAGTAAATATTAGCTTAGAGAAAATGAAATAAAGTGATATGAAGAGAATAATAAAAGACCTAGCTTACAAGAATCAGAACAAGATAATTATATTGTCATTTTTAGTAATTTAGTGTCAACAGTAAGTTATTATTTAATGTTCTTCAGAAATTGGATTGTGCATCATGAAAGAAATATATAGTTGCCAAAATGGAAAACGAGAGGAAGAAAATTGAGGAAAGTATATATAAACAGGCATCCTCTATTCAGAATTAAGTCATGAATTTCCTTTGTGACATATAGTCACAAACTAATTTTATGTTCTACCTTACTGAAAAGGAAAGAATAGTTCCAGTCAAAAGAAAATATCTCTGAAATTTTTGCTTAAAAAATTTGTTGTCTTCTTGAACAGAATAAAATTGCGTAAATTGTAAAAAGTATTACAAATCTTTATGTAGGTATCAGCAAAAAAATTGAGATAGTACTCCTCCAATCATTCTCAATTTTCTTTTTTTGTTTTTATTTGTGTTTTAATACATTATGCTTTATTTTAATTTGTGTTTAAATACATTGTTGTTTAGATTTCCTACTTAGCTGGCGGAAGAGATATCTCACACATTTTTAAAAACATGATGGTATAAAATTTCTGTGTCCATGTCAGAAACTTCCCTTTAGCAGGAAATGGACTTATTCAAAGGTGTCACCACGGAATATAAGAGCAGTATATAATTTTTTATTTGCACTCTTTCCATCTGGCAGTTGTACCATTTAGATAAAAATTGTACATAACAAAATCATATTAGAAAGTAACCTTTGAGGATTTTGGGGAATACTTCAGTGTAGGACTGACTTAAAGAATTTTAGTTTCTAACCAAAATAATTGTCCAAGAACCAAAGAACCAGTGAAGCTGCAAAAAAAATGTGTCAGGATAAAGTGGTCTTGCTGATTTGTGTTTAGTCCAACACAAATATATATTTATAATTGTACTCCAGAGATTTACATACAAGGAGTGAAGTACAACAATGTTTTAATTCACTAGTGGATGCAGTAGTTAAAAAATTAATTATTTTAAATATAGTATGCCATGCAAATCAAAATCAAATATTATGTTTCATGTTTCACCTCAGAAAAAGAAGCAAACTGCAATATTTTTAAAAGGGTTCTTAATAAAATATTCATAACTTTATTTTAAATATTTTAAAAGTATTTTTTACTGAAAGTATGCATATTGTAAATTAAAAATTTGTGGTCTTTTGGTTTTATCGTGGATTTTCTTTAAATAAATTAACTTCTTTTCCCTCCAAAGAGAACTTTTAAGAGCAGAAATTGATGAATTTTGAACAGGTACATTTTGAAGTCTCATTTTTCACAGCAAAACATTGTAGGTGACACACTGCAGCAAATATTCCCAGCTGTGATACTCTTTAGCATAGAGCCATGCTTTCTGCTAAATGAAGCTTGGGATTGGCATGCAGAGAACAGGGAGGGCTATGACCAGTAATGTGTTCTGTTTACACTGTACACTATCCTCTTCTTATTTTAAACTCTGATGCATTTTCAGTAGTCTCACACACAAGATATTTTAAAACACATATTTTCCTCATTTTAAAGTATTCCAAACTGCACATTCAATTAAACTGAAGGAAATTATGTCGAAGCTGCTAATAAAAACTAAAAAATTACTGAGTTAGAGCTGTTCACATTTAGGGGTGCATGTATAAACAGAATTTCTATCTGCTCTCTCTGAATGTTCATATATCTTTTGTTCATCTGCAGGCTGAAGTGAATACTAAGCTTGAAACCAGTAATTTGTTTGCTTCAAATACATTTTTCATGGTTCTGCAGAGGTAAGAATTTTATAAAAGAGTAGATTTCTGTCAGCTATATGAACCTCCAAGTTCATGAATTCCATTAAAACCACATAATGCATACAAATGAATATATTTAAAAGAATCTTCAGTTTTGTATATAGATTTCTTTTTGTTTTATACTGCATGTGAAAAGATTAAAAATAAATGAGGTAATATGGTAATATTTTCATGCATCCAAGCAAAGCTAGTTTTTCATTATTTTAAAAGTGACAAAGGTCTCAGTCATTAAATTCTGAATATGTAACAATCAGTGATTTATATAGGTAGGTATTCAGAGATATTTAGGCATTTAACATTTGACAAAATGGCTTTACATGTCTGGCATTTATAATTACTTATTCCTTGTTTATTTGCTGTGTAAATGTGTCATGCAATATAACAATGCAATAATTTCAGGTAATGATGAAATAATAAGCTTGGATAATGAAGTCATAACAGTATAGACTTGAATATGTGGTTTTAGACCTAGAGGAAATATTTTTCTGTTCCCAGGTACTGCATTGTTAATATTCTTATTATTGTCTTAGCATTTTACCAGCTTGTTTAGCCAAGGCAGAGGGTTGTCCCTAGGAAGGTCATTGTGCTTCCTCCTGCTGCAAAGATGGCAGAGACTCTACAGGTGAGAGATGAGCTCACATACCAGAAATCTGGATTATGCTCCTGGGGAGGGCCTCATGGTGTCAGCACCACGGTGGTGCCTGGTGGCAGGGGCTTTAGGGCCTTTACAGACCAGCATTTGTCATACAGGCACTTGGCCATTATGGACTGTATTTTTTTAAATTTTTTTTTTATGAAAGAAATCTTCTCAAAAAATAGTTGCTAGATCTCTTCTGTGGGAGTCCAGCTTCCATGTGCCCCTTTCTTGTATCATTGTGAGCGGTCTGTTATTAGATAATAAAAATGAAAGGTGAGTGGTCTGTCAGTTCACCACATGTAGGGGAAAATATACTGATTGCATAAAGCAAACCCTTCTTCTCACTTTCATTACTCTAGCTTATAAACATAGTGAATTATTCAGTGAGACTTAATCTCCCTCTACTGAACAGATTTGAAAATTGCCAGTTGCATCTTTGACTATCAGAAGTCAATTTTTCGCACTTAAATGGATTGAAACACACGGACAACTGTGCATTGTTTTTGTTTGTTTGTTTGTTTGTTTTTAATATTCCTGCATGGATAAATAACTTGCAGAGTAAAAAACTTTTCTCAGTAACACTGAACTTCAGTCTTGCCAATTCATTTTGCTGTCCCTGGGGAATGTTCCAATGTCTTTCAGACTAAGCTTTTGCAATAAAGCTCTTTGTCAGCCAGCATGCTGATGACAGACTGTGCACAACTTCTTGACAAGACCCTGTATTTGCTGACTCTGCTAGTGATATGAATTTTGTGTTGGGATTTAACACAGAACTGATATTGAAATAAAATGTATGTCATGCTGTGGTACATGAAAGATTTGTCGGGGACCAGGACCATGTGCTAAAGAACACTTCATGTATACATATCCAAATAGCCTGCAGTGCCTTTGAAGCTTTTAACTAGTTACTTTCTAGTGGCACAAGGGAGGGAATAATGGTGGTGGTGGTTTGGTTTTCCAGCTCCTCTCTTGATATAGCAAGTGTCAACAGCCTTGCTACAAAAGCATTGTAACTTTTTCCTGTAGGGAGTTCTCAGCCCAAGCTGATGAGATTTCAGTTTGGGATGCCACAGTCCAGTGGTGATGAGCCCCTGGCAGGGAGGAACCCGAGTCATGTTAGTATAACATTGTCTGTCTTTCTGTCATGTTAGCATAATATTGTCTGTCTTTCTGTCATGTGTTTTCCACAGTCCTTACCATAGCCCTGCTTTCAGTTCTGGGCAGTTCTGCATCTCACCATGATTTTCTGGCTCCTTGAAACATTCTTCTACGTGAAGAGAATGTCATTGTCTGCCCTTCAAAGAGCCACAATTTTAAATTCCATCTACAAAAAACACACATTTTTTAAATTTATAGAATCTTGGAATATCCTGAGTTGGAAGGAGTCCACAAGGATCATCAAGTCCAATTCCTGGCCCTGCACAGGATACACCAAGAATCCCATCATGTGCCTGAGAGTGTTTTCTGTCTGTTCTTGGACTCTGCCAGGCTTGGTGCCATGACCACTTTCCTGGGGAGCCTGTTCCAGTGCCCAGTCACCCTTTGAATGAAGAATCTTTTCCTGATATCCAATCAAAACCTTCCCTGAAAAAACTTCAACCCTTTTAGTCCTGTCAGCTGTAACCAAAGAGCAGAGATCAGTGCCTGCCCCTCCCTTTCCCCTCTTGAAGAAGAGAGGCAGTGATGAGGTCTGGCCTTCTCCAGGCTGAGCAGAACAAGTGACTTCAGCCACTTCATCTGGTTGGGATTTTTGTTTTCTCTAGGCTTTTGTCTTTCACTATTAAATTATGTGAGAGTCCAAATATGTCTAATATCCAGTTCAAAAGCAAAGTAAGAGCTAACCAAAACTCCAAAGTAAGTAGTAACCAAACCATTTGGTTTCCCTCTGTCCAAGCCAAAATTCAATGCAAAACCTGTTGCTTAATTTTCTACTAAGGTTCACAGCACATTGAATGTTAACCCAGGATTATTTTATCTCTACTTTCCCCCATAATACCTCTCTCCAAAACGAACTAATTTTCTGGAAGAGACTTTAAAATGTTTTTGTGACTGTTGCATGTCACTGTCACTTGTTGCATAAATGGCTATACTACTTTGGCCCATAACTATTTGCTGAGAACTGGTTGTCTTCTGATGGCAAATATTTTTCAACCATTTTGTCTTCTGGTACTGATCATGATCCTCTATTTCTGTAGTAAGGGGGACCAGCAGATGACCTGATGTTAAGACTCCTATTGATAATTTGGCATCTGCTTTCTCTTTCTCCCTGCCCCCATCTCCTTTGACATCCTTTAAGACAATGCATTTGGTTGACTGTTTTGGCAGACCTCAGAGTCTTTGTTACTGTGTTGTTTTTGTATACAACCTAACATTGATTTATGTGTTGGATCTTGGTGGTGCTCATCCATTCTTTAAATCCATGCTTATCTTAAAATCTGGCCTGACCAGTGCCTCATGTTGATGGTTTCGCTACCTGCAATTTCTCCTATGCTTCTAATACCTGTTCACCATTTCTTGGGTCACCTATATTGCAGTTCCTGATTCTAGTCTGAGATGCAGCCTGGATCAGGTTCAAGTGCACTAAACTTTGTGAGACAACTTGTGCCTACATTGTGTGCTAAACTGAACAATTTCAGCTCCCTCTGTAGTTGGCTGGAAGACTTACAGGTCTCTAGACCAACTTTGTGTTTTCCTAAATGTGCTTTTCTTAATCTGTCTTCATTGGCTATTACACAATTTTGAACACTTGAACAATCTTGCTTTTGTATCCTAAATATAGGTATCAAGCTGGGCACAATGGATTTCACTTTTACCATATGCCCTCACGTTTTTCTATTTGTATTTGTCACCTCTGGTAGCTACTGGAGTTCCCTCCTCCCAAAAATTATATTTGTCCAAATATTGTCTTTCTAGTGATTTAATCATTGCTTTGTTTAATATTTTTGTTGTTGTCATTAGGGTTTTTTTTGTTTTGTTTTGGTTTGGGCTTTTTGTTCCTTACTTTAGTTTCTACTCAGTCTTCTTGAAATTACTTTGTTCCATTGCTTGTTTGTTGAAGGCCTCTGGTAATTTAGCACTGTGTTTTGAATTGCTTTCTTAAATACTATTTATCTGCTCTGCAGTAAAACCTCTGTTATCATAAAATGAAGTCTTGCAGTGTTTTCCAGTCATAAACACACGGGTCTTCTAGCATATCAAAATTAAATTTGCCCTTGTTTGGTGTAGAGAAAAGAAAAAAACGATCAAAGTTTTCTTTAGATATTAATTAACTTTTTTTTTGCATAGATAGTTTCAGCCTGTGCTGCTGTTATTTCAAATTTCAGCCGTTAACCATATATAACTTTTACTGCAAGTGATGAGCATGACTTTTTTTTTATTATTATTTCTTTGTGTGATAACTGAATCAGGCACCACTATTTCAGAAGGAGTCTCCCACAGATCTCACTGTATTTGCAGAAATCTTTTTTAGACTGTGCAGATAGTGCTGTTCATGCAGAAAGAGGGAAAAAGAAGAAGGGATTTTTTTTCCTCCTCTATTTTCTGGCCTAAATAAAAAGCTGTCTCGAACACAATATGGGAGGGGGGGGGGGTGGAAATCCCATAGCCCTTCTGGGCTTATATTTAATTTATCTTAAAAGAACTTTACACAAGCTTTTATGCTGCTGAATTGCACATTTTAAAATCTCATCATTTGTACATTTTCAGCTGAATATATTGATACTTGCTGGAAGAGAGCCCAGATGATTGAAGTGAGCAAATTAAGTTGTTATTTGCTATTACCTAACTTGCTTTCATTTCTATCTCAGTTAAAAGCATTATTTTACAGTTCCATGTCAAAGTTCTAAATTTTAGATCAAGTAATGGGAATGCATGAATTACATTCACATACATAGTTGAAAAATACATCAGAATTGTTGTTTTAAGCATTGAAAACCTATCTTTATAAAGGTTTACATATACTGGAAATATCAACAAAGATAAATTCTGCAGACATACCCCTGACAGAATACTGCTCAAATGTTCTCCATCCAGTCCAATTCAGAAGTAAGTAATTTCACACACATAAGTAGATGTGTTTACTTGTATTTCAAAATACTTTTGAATGCCCAAATGTTGACAGAACAGGGAATTTATGGAGGGGGGAGAAGAAGGAAAACAGAGAAAGATATTACATCAAAATAAACATTTTAAAATCATAAAGAGGAAGTTATTCCATTTTCTGAATTAATTTCATCTATCCATTTAATTAGAGTCAGGAAATTTGCCCACTGAGAACAGATAAAATCTCACAATTTCTCTGCTAGAGACAAGAAGCAGGAACTGTGTGTCTCTGCTATTAATTTCACTGAAGTCATTTTGCACATGCAATATATCTGACCAAACGTTTTCCCAGGCACAGCCCCTTTCTGAGGCAGCCCATTTGAAGCACTATGCTATCAAACCTTTGTATTTACTTTAGAAAGTCCTTAGGAAAAAAAGCAATTCATGACATAGCTATTATTTTATGATACTTCCTGTACTGTCTGAAGTAATAATGTGATTCAATTTCAAAGCATTTTATACATGAGCTGATGATTGCAGAAAATGTAATTTCTTTTTGATTCGTGAGCACAAAAGTATGCATTTTTCTTATAGTCTTTCACACTGTTCTTTAGAGATGTGATAATTTCACTAAATTTTAGTTAACAATGCTTGGTTGGATATGGCCCTTCCATTTTGAAAATAACTTGGAAACATGCACATTTATGGATAGGTAATCTGCAAAGTGAATGCTGCTGCATTTTGTGAGCGCCAGAACCCAGGGGGACAGATCTCCTGTGTTCTTCCTGGAGAACATTAACACAAGTCAAAGTTGTCAAGGATTATTACCACTGAATATATTCCTACTTACTGGGAGAGAGTCCAAGGTGCTGAAAACCATAATGTGCCTATTATTTGTTAATAACTGATTTTTTAAATTAAAGAAATAAGAGGAGCCATTTTTGAAGTCACCAATTTAAATTTGGAACTTGGGCATTTATGTATGTATTTTGTCCGTATACATATGGCTGTGAATATATTGGAATAGACACAAAGAAGTGTTGGAATGGGATACCCAGGAGGTGGTGGAGTCACCATCCCTGAAGCAGTTCAAGGAATGACTGGACATGAAACTCAGTGCCATGCTGTAGTTGACGAGGTTCAATTTGATGATGTTGGAGGACTTTTCCAACCTAAATTATGCCATTATTCCATGTTATGAGAAAGTTGCACCTGTAAACTTTTACCTTCTAAGCCCTTTCTAATGAAGACACTTTAAGAGAAAGAATTTCACTGAAGCCCAATTTATTTGACACCTTACAGTGGGGACTTACAAGAGATTCTCATAAAAGCAAATCCATGGTGCCAAATTTAGCTTCATATACTGCCCATAACTTTGCAAAAACAATAACTATGAAATACTGTAGTCATTTCAGAGGAGCTCTTGTACAAAACATAGCAATTCATAATAGGTGCTTGACTTACTAAATTATTATGTGATCAAGAGTCAATAGCATAGTAAAATGGATGATGAATTACAGTTTAATTACTGGGAAAACTTCTAACTCCAAGAGTTTTGGATTGAAGACTATATGAAATTGTATTCAAAATTACATTTTATTTAGAACTTTTGTTGCCCCAATTGCTACATATATTTTTATTATGTATATCTATAATAAATGTATAAAAAATTATGTCAATTATAGAAAATTGAAAAAGCATATATTTATTTGGTTTTGCAAGTGTTAAACTGATGCAAGAGTTTAGGAGAAACTATTTTTTTTCTCTTAAAATACCTAAATTGCGGTATTAATGGCTAAACAGAGCATAGTTTCAGACACCAGATGATTCAAAAGAGCTGAAAGCATCAGTAGGTGTAAGTCTCACAGGTGTGGGTCTCACAGAAAACTAAATGTTTTTATTATCTATTTATAAGTACATATCTTAATCTCACAAATAAATTTTCAAGTGCTTTAGTGTTCAGATACTCTTAGGCATTCAGAGATGACACAAAATATCTTGGCATACTGTCAACTCTCCACCCTCTCCTTCCAGCTGAAGTTGTGGTCACTTTGGCTTCTTTTCCTCTTCTTTGGCTCTGGGGATGGAGCAGCTCCTGGGTGGCTGGCAGGGGCTGTACTGAGTATGAATAGAGGGCAATCAGCCTTGTTTACTCTTGCTGTGAATGCTTTTTGGTCTGTCCAGCTGCCAGTTTTCCAAAACACTCAGAAATGTAATAAAATTTTAAATTTAAATTTTGTGGAGAGAAAACCATCAGTGAATGAATAATCCAGGATATGAAACTGATGAGTAGAAATTCACGACATTTTGGTTCAGAGGTATTCCTAGGTAGGAAATTCAAACAGAGGCTACAAGTAGGGGTCTCTCCACTCATGAATAAAAAGGAAATCTTACACAAACCAAGTGTTAAAACATGAGACCATGGAGGTGTAGTAGCTAGAGACCACTTATAAAAGAATTATTCTCCAAAAGCAGCCGGGGCTGTGCAACACAGACTGCACTAATGGGAAAATTTCCATTCACAGTTTGCTGAATGAAGAAATGAGATGGATATCTGATTTTTTTTTTTCTCTTTGTCTGTGTAGTACATATGTGGTTGTGTATTTGTACATAGAGTGCTTTGTAAATGGTTATAAAGGGTTATGAGCTACCCTCCAAAACAAGATTGAATGTGGTCTAGTTTCACAGGATTAGTCAGAATTTACTTTAGAGAGCCTCAGCTTGATAGAGCTTTGCTCAATACGCTGTAATAAATCATCTCTTGCTAATGCCCCAGCCAGGTAACCTCATCATCACCAAAACAAAATGGTGTTCCTTTTTAACAGGACACAATTTAAGCTTAAAACATGGCAGATGCTTATTATTCCCGCTTACCCATTTAAGGAACTTTTGCATTACTTCACTTACAGACTTTTAAACAAAAAGCAAACAAAAAATGTTGACTTTGCTTTATCAATTGAGGTTTTGCTGCATATATGAGAACTCAGTTACCTTGGTTGTCCTCCCTAAATTGCCAAATCTGCACATGCATTATATTTTGCAAAAATTCTCATGTTGATAGTGCCTCAAGAATTCCTTTGGTAGTATTTTCAGGTAAAATTTCTTATTTCTGTTGCCAAATAAACTTTGAAAGGACTGGAATCAGTACTTCTGATCAAATTAGACTATATAGCTAAAAATCAGTACATCACCAAGTTGGTAGCCACCTCCTTTAGTCAGCTTTTACACGGATGTATTGTTGTCATGTGGCTTTCCTGGAAGATGGAAGCAGTGATGTTAGAGGCACAACCACTCTTCCAGCAGTGAGGAGCTGAGGTTGAAAATGGGAATAAATACTGTGTTCAGAAAGGAAAGTCACACTGGATTTGCCTCAAATCAGAATTTCTGATTCCTGCCTTTGTGTGGCACAAAGAAGTGGCTTTGTGGAGGATTGATCTGTTTGGGAAATAGCTGTCTGGAGTCATGAGGGTGTTTTTAAATGAAAGCAGAATATCAGCTCCTGAATGCAAAGGGTGTATTACTAATCCTGCAATCCTGCAAGAAGCTTCTGTAAGCCACTGAGCTTTACAGAAGCCTCCTCTTCAGTGACATTTTGGAACATCACATATTAGAAGAACTTTTGTTTAACCAGTTGATGGGATAAAAAATGTATTGAACCAAAGAGATGAAGAAAACAGTCTTAGCTTCTCGGGGGGAAATCATTGAAACAGTTTTGAGGGGAAAAGTACACGCTGTATACAGGTATTTGACTGGTGAGGTGGACATATCTCTTGTACTTTCCAGAGTGAATTGTCTTTAGTAGTGTTTGCTGCAGGGTAAGTTGGCAATTTCTCAAACAAAAGGAACTGTATGACTCTTGGAGGTAAGAGGGCAGATAGTGATACAATCTCTGATATTTTTCCATAGCTCTTCATTCGCAGGTTGCTGTACCATAAAGGACATATTGCTAAGTTATTATTCTCTTACAGTCTGCTAAAGTATTTTCCATGAGTAATAACAAAAGTAAAAGATTTATCAGGAGCATAATGTAACTGTTACAAACCAATTTAAACAGAGAAGAACAAAGAAAACTGTCTGTGAATAAAACACATCTAACCCAGAAAGGTTCAAAACATACCGCAAAACCTGATAAAAATCAAACGAGGTTAGATGTTGATGCCAATAAAAAGTGGTATAGTTTATTTAATAGTAAAAGAGGTAAAAAGAACAGCAAGGTAAGGCAAGGTGAGGGGTGAGGTGAGAAGGAAGGAAGGAAGGAAGTGGCGGAAGGAAGGAAGTGGCGGAAGGAAGTGGCGGAAGGAAGGAAGGAAGTGGCGGAAGGAAG
>JAWMQZ010000001.1:13800973-13813618 GCA_035584835.1 Tangara arthus
GAAGGAAGGAAGGAAGGAAGGAAGGAAGGAAGGAAGGAAGGAAGGAAGGAAGGAAGGAAGGAAGGAAGGAAGGAATAGAAAAAGGAGGGCAAGGGCACAGGGAGAGATTGACAGGGTTAGGTAGAAACATATCACCCTTCTGAGGGTGATATGATGTCCCAAGATGTCTTTTGACTTCCCTCCATCTGGCCTTCTTAGCGGTGAGGGTCCCCTGCAGCCAAAAGTACAGAATCCCATGGATTAATATACATTTGGCCCAGGTGGGAACACTCAGGTGCCTCCCCTAAGGGTGCTAGGTTTGACACTGTCCCTTGCAACACTTTGGGTCTGTTGCATCATGTTGCAGTGCTCTGGTGCAGGGTCTGGGGACCCCTTTGGGGGAGCCTTTGATGGGCCATGACACCCCGTCAGCTGTCCTTCACATGGATGTGGCTTTCCCTGGAGTGAAGAGGCCCAGATCTGAGTTGGTCTGCACAGTGGAGGATGGGTGTCCACTGTCTCAGACCAGAGGCTATTTCACCACACACCCAAAAAGCTCTCCTCCCTCCACCCTTTGGTATGAGGCTCTGTGGCAGCCAGGCAGCAGATAATCCTGGGGCTGCAGCCTCCACCCCGAAGGTGCTTTTTCTTTTTCCCCAGCCCAGACCTCAGTAACTTTATCTTATCTCCATCAGTGTGCAGTCCAGGGCCTTAGGGCCTCTTCTCTGCAGCTTTTATAAAGTTTTGCTATATTAGGCAAAATGTCCTTAATGAAGATGTTTAAAGAATAAATTAAAACATTTCAGTCTCTGACACGAGTATACCTTCAAAAACTTCCATAAGTATTTGGGAGACTGTCCTAAAGGGTCTTAAATATTGGGAATTGCAGTAATAAGAAAAAAAAATTACTGGAATAAATTCAAAGTTTCTAGGAAAAAAGTACAACACAATTGAAGAGGGTTATTTAATCTAAACGGAAATACTAAACTTTTCAATTCCTATCTTTGTAGTGTGTGCCTCAGTCAAATATTTACTTAAATTTTGATAAATACTTAGATTTTCTTCACAGAGCAAAAGTGTAAAATTGCTCCTTATCTCTTCAAAGTGTATACATTTACTCTGAATATATTTTTTACTCTGAATATATTTATTATCTGTTTCTGTGTTTTAAAAACATAGTAATATCATTTACTAAATGAATTGTTGAGTTTGGAATTACAAACCCAGGAGTCACTCCTGAGTCACTGCATTGGAGAGGTTTTAAATTTTTTGAAAAATGGTCATTTTTTTTTGGTTTTTTTAAGCTCTTAAGTGAAGAAAAGTGCTAAAACAGGAACATATGCAAGAACAAAGTACTTGTCATAGGGTGTATTAAAAGATACCTCTGTATTAAAATAAATAAATAAATAAAGTTTAAAACAACAAGGAAAAGGCCAAGGATTCTTTTAACTGAACTTTGAATTTAGTACATTTATCCAGTAAGAATACTGGATGGAAAAAATTGCTAATATGTTTGATGTCCTCTATAGTTCCATTTCACACAGTCTGGACAGAAGACTTTATTGGATTCAAGTCCACCAGATCAAAACCTGGGGTATCACCAACTGGGCATTCACGGAACAACCCTTTCAGCAAAAACTGAAAGTTTAGATCTCTTGTGTCTGTAAACATTTCTTTGTTATAACTGCATGGGTAGAAGGCCTTTTGAGAAGACTTTGCTCAGATCCACATTATCCTCAAACCTGAGGAAATGTATGACATGAATGACCCATTTATCTAAATAGCTCGGACTATTTTAAATTACTTGATGTGCTGTTGTAAGTTTGGGCCCTGCTGAGCCCTGTGCCAACCAGCACTGTGACCTCTACAGCACATCAGCAATATAAATACAGAGCTGGTGGTGTCCTGTTATCTTGGCAAAACTCAAATTTATTCTTCTGCCCTGGAAACTTCCCAGTGGTTAGAGGGAATGGCTGAGGGGAGATGCACTCAGGTTTGAGTTGTCATCTCCTGTGGCTTTTGTTGTACTTGAGGAAGCAAATATCCTTTTAAAAAATGGCTAACCAAGGTCCTAAGAAATAAACATGGGGTTTTGTCAGCATTTTATAGCTCTGTGTGCACTTCCAATGGAGTGTAAGCAAACAGTTACCTGAGATCAAGGGCTGCATAATAAATCCGGTGTCAGACTTCCCCTTCCTCCACAGAGTTACAGAAATTGCAGCCTGTCAGGTCCTTTCAAATAACTTTACAGCATAACATTTCAGTCAATATTTGGCTGCAGACAAGTTGTTAAAATAAAGCAATAAAGCATAGCAATCATAAAACAAGAAAGCTTGATTAAAAAGAAAAAACAACCAAAGAAAGCAGAGTTAGGATAGCTGAGGTGCAAAATGCTTGAGTTCTAATGCAAGGGATTTTTAAGGTGGCTCTTCAAATTTATCCACAGTCCCTGTTTGGAATTTATTCCTTTACTAAGTGGTCTGTTTTCCATCACTCTCCTATCACAAACCCCAGCAATAAAAAGAGGGGAAAAAAGGCAGGAAAAAAGAGATTGCTTTTCAGTGGAAATGTACACATCATTTTCATGCAAATGTGCTTTCTCTGTGCGTATTTGATGAGCTATTTCACTCACAAAAGATTTTTCCACTAATTGTTGTATCTGCCACTCATAAAATCTGTTTGCTAAATTACAAAGTCAACCTTCACTGTGGGTGTACTTCCAGCCTAAAAGATCTTTAGTCTAATTGTTTTATCTGCCGCTTACTAAATCTGCTTGCTAAATTATACCTTTCACTGAACCTCCACCAAGACCTTTTCAGGAAGCCATTAGTAGTTACTGACACACAGAATAGATTACACATCTTGGATAGTGTGATGGAATCTGAAAGACAGGTGGACAAGCAGTGGGTCAGACAGAAAGGCTGCATCATAACTAGCTGTGGGATTTTATATGGAAAATACTGTATTTGGTTGAATATTGTTTTAGAAAAATGTGTTTGGTGTTCCCTCAGAGTAATATAGGACCTTACTTTGCATTAAATGGCCAGCAAGAGGTGATTCTGCTACTCTTTTTTGACCTCATGAGACCTCATCTTGTTTCTGCATCCAGCTCTAGGACCCCCAACCTAAGAAGAATGAGGATCTATTGGAGCAAGTCCAGAGCAGGCATGTGAAGATGATCAGAGGGCCAGAGCCCCTTTGCTACGAGAGTGCCTGAGAGAATCGGGGTTTTTCAGGATGGAGAAGCAAAGGCTTCAAGGGGACCTTCTAGAAGCCCAAAAGAAAGATGGTAAGGGACTACTTACAAGGACATGTAATGACAGGACAAGGCAGAATGTCTTTAAATGGAAAGAGGGTAAGTTTAGATTAGATATGAGGAAGAAATTCTTTACTGTAAGGGTCGTGAGACACTCAAAGAGGTTTCCCAGAGAAGCTGTGGATGCTCCCTTATTGTATTTGCGGGGTGCCTCGATGAAAGAAGGAATGATGAATCTGACTCCATGTTCTCAGAAGGCTTATTTATTATTTTATGATACTTTATTATATTAAAGAATACTAAACTATACTAAAGAATATAGAAATGATACTTACAGAAGGTTAAAAAGATAATAATGAAAATTCATTACTCTCTCTCTAGAGTCCTGACACAGCTTGGCCCCAATTGACCAATGAGTCAAAATAATTCACAGCACAAACTAATGAAATAACCACCTGTTGGTAAACAGTCTCCAAACACATTCCAGATGAGCAAAACAGAGAAAAAGCAAATGAAATAATATTGTTTTCCTTTTTCTCTGAGGTTTCTCAGCTTCCCAGGAGAAAAATCCTGGGTGAAGGGATTTTTCAGAAAACATGAATGTGACACTCCCTCTCTGAAGATGTTCCAGGCCAGGTTGAATGCAGCTTTGAGTAACCTGGTCCTGGAAGTTATCTGCAGGTGCCCAGGTCCTACTCTAAAGCTGTACCACATGTTTGAATTATCTGACCTACTCTTGAAGAATATGCAGCAGATAAATCCTGCACATCTAGGCTTTTGTCTTCCCTCATTTTCTAAACTGAATGCACTCATAGCAAATAATAACTCTTTATAGTTAGAGTGCTTACCCTGCCGGTACATCTCCCTTCATTTAGATTCTCACATCAAAGTTGGGCTGTGCATTAATATTCCTTTCTGAATAGATTTTTTTCAAATTAGAAAAGGCAACTCTTTAGGCTGTCAATACTGCAATAATGCTAATAAAATGCTGCAGAGGTCAGGTTTCAGAAGAGCATCCTGCAAATGAATATTAAGCTGACATTTCTGTTTCTTTTGGGGCAGCTTTAATACATCAATGAAGAAAATATTTATATGCGAGCACATGCATATAAATCGATGAAGGTGCATTACCAGACACCAGATAGTTGATCAGACCAACTCAAATAGCTGTTAAATCTTTTTGTTTGCTTGCTTTAATGGGAAGTGGAACATATCTTTCATGTAGTACCATAAAATATAAAAATATGTTGAGGAGACAGAAAGATATGAATCATGGAACTATGATCAATGTCAGTGGTTATAGATTAATCATTTTTGTATTCATTGTGGGCATGTCTTACACTTTCATCTTGTTGTACAGGATTCTGTGCGCAAATCTAGATTACTGAATATCTGATTCTAAAACATTTCACCACTGAAGAACTTGTGAAATTAATAATTGCTTGGGAGAGAAAATTTGTTGTCCTACTAGCCTAGAGGCGCAAGAAAAGAGCAAAATGGATTACTTAAATAGCTGGGATTACAGAAATGTTACATCAGTAGAAGATTATGTTTTCAGGTGCACCTAAAAATGTGTTTCTTCCTGTATAAATATTGTTGTCTAAATCTACATTTAATTAAAAAAGAAAGAAACAAAAAAACACCTACTGCCATATATACAGTATATCAATTTACCTGAATACTTAGAGCACTGATTTAATCTCAGGCTTCTGAATGTGATTCGACTAAGTTGACTGTATTCCTTTAGTGAAGTTTCCTTTGCAGTATTTTATTCTAATGTTCTATTTATTTTAAGGTTTGGGATTTTTTCATCATTTTTGCTCTTCATTGTGTGAGAACTCTTGTGAATGGCAGAGCATTCCTTGTATGCACATGTTGACATTGCTTCTTTTGACTTCACTTAGTATTCAACTCAGATAAGATTTAACAGTATTATTTTTCATCATTTCACGAGAACAGGGAGTATGTTTCCTTGTTCAAGATTTATAATTATGCAGTAAAAAGAGTGGTTCAGTTTCTGGAGTTATGACCCTGATAAAAATAATGGTAGCCTTATATTCAATTATTTTAGAGCTAAGTTTTCAACTAAAGTGACCAAAAAAAAAAAAAAAAACATAAAAAGGAAAAAAAAACTCAGATTAAAGTGTTTCAAAGTGCAAACTGTATGGTTTACGATGGGTTAATCACAGGTTTGGGATTAGGATTGTCATAGAATAATTGAGTTATTTACTTGTAGGAAAGACCTATAATATAAGCAGATTTGCAAGTTAACAATGAAAATATCCTGACATTCTCTTTATTTATTGTCTGCAATTGATGGCTGATGTAGCAGCTGTGGTTTTTAGACTGGTGGAGATGGAGGGGGAAGAACTAAATATAGCTCTATTTGTGTCTTGAGTAGCTCTGTGGTACCAAAGAGGCACCATCTGTAATACAGGATTTAAGAGATCCTGGATCCTGTGCTGTCTTGGTTTTATTTACTTAAACTACATGGATCAGGGTTCCCCTGTCCCAGGCATTGTAAAAGTGAAGAACCTAGGTAATTCTGAGATACATGATAAATTTGATACTTTTATATTAAATTTTTAAGTCATGATAATGTCCTGTAACTTCTGTGATAACAAGATGCTATCCTTTTGAAGAAAGAAGATAGTAGATAGTGTTTTCAACATTTACTAAGTAATGCATGAAATTAAATTTCATGCTAATAGAATTTAATTTTTCACTATCAGTGGACCACAAGCAAGAACATTTTAAACATGAAACTAAGTATTGAGACTAAAAGTTTTGAAAAGAAATGGAAGGAGGCCTATTCTTTGCTGCAGTCTCAACAGATCCATTTAGACAATTTAACCTGTTTATAGAAACAACAACACGAAACATATGTTGTTTGTGAAGCAGACTTTTACACAAGGATGAATTAAGAATTGAAATTTCCATTTATTTATTTATTTATTTGTTTGTTTTCCTTCATAGACATGAGCTTGGTTTATGATTTATGTATATTTTGCTTTGATATTAAATATGACTGTAAAAACATAGTGAAATTTATATTCAGCTTCTTCCACGTGGTTTAATTTAATCATCCTTCCAATTACTACTCGCATGAATAATTCAAACACTGGGAGTGGAGGAAAAAAAAGAGATTGTAGTGCATATATTTTCTATAGGCTGTAAAAAGGGACTGTTACTATCCTATATAGCACTTTAAATATACAAATATACAGCAATTACATTCTGTGTTAAGGATTTTCTTAAACTTTGGTCTGGTGAGGTAGGAGATCACAGTGGTTAAAACCTCCCTTGACCTTGGAGGCTGCCCTTAGCTTTGAGTCTGTGCTCTGACCTTGGGCAAGTTGAGTACAAGGGTGCTTCATTTTCTAACTAAAGGCATGCAGTTCTCAATATCTGAGCACAGATTTTGCTGGTAAAATTGCAAAGTTCCTTAACATTTTGTGTCTGACCTTGCCATTTGTGGATGTTCTTGTGTCTTGTTCATGGCTGAATGGCACAGTGTCTACTTTACATTTAAACCATATTGAAAGCCATAAATTCTGACCCAAAATAAATCTGCTACCTTATGCGTGGAGAAACCCAATCTGATACCTGTGCGCTTGGTGCACCCATCATAAGTCAGCACACCTTCCTTGCTGTGGGTATTATTCTGCTTCAAAAATGTAGCTGAAGCATATGAACACCATTTTTGCTTCAGATCATTTCCCAGTGCTTTCAACACACAGTTATGAGGTAACTCACCTTCATTTTCTTCTTATCCATGTTTCACATTTTCAAAGGAGAGGAAGAATCCAGGGAATTATTCTAAAGGCTCTTTATGTGTTTTATCTATTGTAAAGTATGTTCAAAATCTTCAGAGTGGGTGCTGAAATGCAGACTCTGCTCCCAAAGATGTAGAGTCATATTGTTTTCTGCTTTTGTCTTAAGAAAACCAAACTAAAGATTTTTGTGGTTCTGTTGACATTTGTGATTCCACAGTAAATTCTGTAAGATTTGCTATTAAAAAAAAAAGTACCAGCTGCTACATTTGGGATTGCATCAGCTACATATAAATATATATATAAAATAAAATAAAATAAAATTTTTAAAATATCATTTCTGTGTAAAAAAAGCATTATAGCATGCGCACAAAGGCCTTCAGTTTTATCTCCTCGACTGTAGCGGTTGCATAGTAATTATCAGGGACAGACACTTGGGAAACATTCTTTAATCAAGGAGTTTTGATTAGTCTAATCACTTTTCTACAATGGCTATCCAAATGCTAATTCTGGTGGTGGTGTTTAATTTGAAACCATAGGTTTCCTTATTAAGTAACACAAAAAAAGTTAGTAGTGTTAATAACACTGTTGTGGCTACAGCATGAAATCCACAAAACTAAAATGAAGGGAACATAAAATAGCAAAATACTTCCAGAATAAAAACATTATTTCAGCATTTGGCCAGAGCTAAAATATGTTTTCCATTGCTAGCGGATGCCTGAACAAAGCTACTCTTGGTTTGATTTTCTATTCTAGGAGAAATTAATCTTTGTATAGACTAATCACTTACAGTTGTTTTTGGGGGAAAGCATTTTCTGTGTGCAGCCATTCCAATTTAAGATGCTTTTAATAGAAATCCGTGTCAGCAAAATTACTGTTCTTAATGATTTTTCCATTATATTTCTGCTTGAATTGCTGTTGATTAGGCAAGTTTGAAGTTACAGCTTAATCCTTAAAAGTATTTGTACAGCCATGGATGTGCATTCAGGGTTCATAGTAAGGCCCTAAGACATATCCTTGCACCAGCAAAAATCCACTTTCCTTTTTCATAGGACTCCTCCTGAGAGCAGAGGCTTTCAGCCTCAGGATTTTTCTTTGACATGTGAGATTTTGGGGCTGTTTTTTTTTTCCCAGACAAACTGCCACAGAAAACAGATTAAAAAGCAAGTGAAACTAAAGCATCCAACGACCTCTGAAATGGGAATATTTTTACTATCCCCTCAGCATAAACAAACAATCAAAAAATATAACAGTGTAGAAAAGGGACAGGATATTCCTATGGAATATACCTGAATCAATTAAGAATACCAATTATTTTTCCCAGTATCAACAGTTTGAGAGAAATCAGCGTTTTATGTGAGGGTATACTTGCAGATTTTCTTGAGTTATTAAGTAGGGGAAGGATGTTTGTGCACACGGTTGGCAGGATGAGGGTTGCTTTTGTAGTTTAGTTATGATAGATGCTATTACATTATTCAACTAAACCAAATAATTGCTTGTATATATTGATGTTTTACAAATTATATTATAGAAGAGATTAAACAAATGAGTTTCATTTGGGCATATCCTTCATTTGATAATGTCAATATCATTTAATATTTGTCTTCTAATTTTAAAAAAGTTGATTTTTTTTTTGAACACGTGACATGTACTCTGTAATTTTTAAAAAAATTATTGAAGTCTTGTATTTTGACCTGCTGTTCATCCATGTGTTGTGCGTAATGCTTTGCTGTAGTTGAAATTCAGGTATCCTGTACCTGAATTTCAGCTACAGCTGAAATCGTATATGAGCTGACTCGTATTAAGAGGACACACAGAAGTGGAATCTTGCTGCTTTTTTATCACTTCTTGTCAATTTATAACAATTGGCTCTCACTTATAACTTTGTTCCAACTTTTTTTTTTAATATCTTGCCATTTTTATTTGGTATCTAAATATCTTACTGATATTTAGGCACCTAAAAAATAATATAAAAATACTCCATTTTAATTTTTTTAGAGAATGAGCTTCTGAAAATCGATGAGTTCACTAAATCTTTGATTACTTTTTGATCTTAGTTTTTTACATGTGTTTGGACTTTTTCTTCCATAAGGCATTTTCTTTGTGAATTTTGAGATATGTCTTCTTTCCCTTTAAAATTAATATTCTTCAATGTTTGTATGTGTTTGACACTGGCCAAACACCAGGCACCCGTGAAAGTCTGTCATTCACCCTCCCCTGCCACAGCTGGGCAAAGGAGAGAAAAGAATTAACAAAGGGTTCATGAGTTGAGATAAGGACTGGGAGAAAACACTCCAAACAAACACTGGGGCAAAACAGGCATAACTTAGAGGTACAAAGTGAATTTATTACTAACAAAATCAGAGGAGGATACTGAGAAGTAAAATAAACCCTTTAAAACATCTTTTCTTCCCCCAACTTCTCCCTCCTTCCCACCGACCATGCGGAGACAGAGGGGGTTGAGGGTTTGCTCAGTTTGTCACCCAAGATGATTTTCTGTGGTATTTTCAGAGTCCCCTGTGGCAGGAATGAAATTATGAATCTGACTCCACGTTCTTAGAAGGCTAATTTATTATTTTATGGTATTGTGTTATATTATATTAAAGAAAAGAATGCTATACTAAAACTATGCTAAAGAATAGAGAAAGGATACAGACAGAAGGCTTAACAAGATACTAATTAAAAACTCGTGACTCTCCAGAGTCCTGACACAGCTGGACCGTGATTGGTCATTAAGTAAAACCAATTCACATGTTTGGATAAATAATCTCCAACCACATTCCAAAGCAGCAAACACAGAAGAAGCAATTGGATAATTATTGTTTTCATTTTTCTCTGAGGCTTCTCAGCTTCCCAGGAGAAGAAATCCTGGTGAAGAGATTTTTCCAGAAAATATGACAGTGACAATTTTCCACTGCTCAGGGAGTGAAGTGTTTCCCCTGTGAAACTGTGGGGTCCCTTCCCACAGGAGACAGTTCTCTGTGAATTTCTCCAGTGTGGTTCCAATCTCAGGAGCACCAGTCCTTCCAAAACTGCTGCAATATGAGTCCCTCCCACAGCCAGACAGTCCTCCCAAAACTGCAGCAGCATGGGCTACTCTTCCACAGGGTGCAGTCCTCCAAGGACAGGTTGCTCCAGCTTGAGAGCAGAGGCTCCCTCTCTCCACCAGGTCTTCCAGACGAGATCAGAGCCTTCTCCAAGCACCCACCTGCTCCGGTGTTGGTACCTCTCCCATAGCCTGTGGGTGGATCTCTGCATCCCCCGTGGATCCCCATGGCCTGCAGAGGGATCTCGGCTCCTCTCGGTGCCTGGGGCACTTCCTGCCCCTCCTTCTCCACTGAGCTTGGTGTTTCCCTCACATGTTTTAACGCCTACTCTTCTCTAGCTAGAAAAAAACCCCTGTAACTTTGTTTTGATTTTCTTCTTAAATATGTTATCACAGAGGCATTACCACCCTTTCTCATTGGCCCAGTTTTGGCAAGTACATGTCCATCTTCAGAGCCATCAGGAGTTGGCTCTGCTGGACATGGTGGATGCTTCAGCAGCTTCTCACAGAAGTCACCTCTGTGACCCCCTGCTACCAAAAGCCAGGCAGTGCAAAATCAGCACAGTATGGCATATGGGATTTGAGGGATTCTGTCGTTATTTTTTTCAGTAATGTGTAAGACAGCAAGACAAAAATTGTGATTCTATTTCAAGTGAAAATAATTTTTGCTAAAAATATTTAGTGGTTTTTACTTACAAGAGCAGCTCCAGAGATAAGCAGTTATACTTTCACAGTCCAAAAGACTGAAATCCAGACTTCTTTAATGTTTTACAAAACACTCTGTGTAGTTTCAGGTACCAATATTTTGCCATCTCACAGGAATCCAAAGACCAATGACTGAATCTTGTCCTGTCTCTCCTAGTAATTGCACCATTTATATTTTCCAGGACAATTACAGAAAGTTATTACTTCTATATTTTTACAGACTTTGATCTGGTATCTTTCTCATGCCTTCTTGTTCCTAGAAATCACAAATAGGGTAGGTATTAGGTGGCAAAATCTTACAGTGATTGCATGACACACATATATCAGAGACAATGAGTAAGAGATCTGTAAGCTGGATGTAGCGATCGTCCTGGTATAAAAATGCAGACAGCTCTCATGATCCATGGATAGCTTATCTGGGTTGAAAATTACCAGGGCTGTGGATGCAGATACAGGGAGGTGGTTCCATGGTGACCCTCGAGTGAGGCAAGATTTATTATTAACACAACTGCAGCACCATGCATGCATAATTACATTTCTCCCAAGAGCCACTCTTTAACCAGAGCCATAATCTGATAAGCTCTGAGCTCATTTCAAGTTTTCCCCAGACTAACATCATCCAAACACTTTATAAACTTACTTTCTATAGTACAAATTGATAATATTAGAACAAAAAAGCATTCTCTTGTAATGATAATATGAGAACAAAAAAAAAAATCCTCTCAAGCACTTTAAACTAAGATTTTTTATCACCTCTGGTTGAGTAGTAGGCCTCCCAGGATGGCAGTATTCATTACATAAATATCTAAGTCTAAGCTAGCAATTATTGGATGTCTTTTTAGCAGCAGTGAGGAGGAGCAGAATCCTCTGGTAGAAGCACCAGAATGGCATATGCACAGGGCCCACTGGTCTGTGCAAACCAACTGTGATGACACAGGAACTGAGCAGTGACTGAGCTTAGGAGGATCAAGGATCATGCCAGGTGGAATTGCAGCCTGAAGACTTTTAAGACAGTAAGGCAAAAATGAGGGCAAAGCTCAAGTTATTGATTTGCCTCTGCCTGAAACTAAGCTCAAAACAGACAAAATTAGTTTGGTGGGGAACTATTGCATGGTACCAGATCCTAAAGAGCTTGAACTTGTTCAGCTAGATTTATGACTTATGCTGAAAGTACTTTTCCATACATTTGGAGCCCTCAGCACAGGAAGGACATGGACCTGTTGGAGTCCAGACAATACCACCAAGATGATCAGAAGGGTGGAGCACCTCTTCTATGGGGAAAGTCTGAGAGAATTGGGGCTGTTTAGCCTGGAGAAGATGCAGGGGTGACCCAATTGTGGCCTTACAGCGCTGGAAGGTAGCCAAGACAAGAGCAGGTAGTGACAGGACAAGGAGGAACGGGCTTCAAACTTAAAAATAGTAGGCTTCAATTAAATATTAGGAAAAAAATCTTTCCTGAGAGGGTGGTGAGACACTGTAATAGAAGTTGTGAATGCCCAGTCCTTGGAAGTGTTCAAGGAAAGGTTGGAGTTCAGCAGCCTGGTCCAGTGGAAAGTGTCCCTGCCCATGGCAGGGGGGTTACAACTGGATGATCTCCTTCAACCCAAACCAGTCTATGTTCTGCGATTTCTGTGATTAGGGAGGCATTAGGCACAAAGCCACTTCAATACAGAGAAGCCATCAGCAGGTGTGATAAAGCCCTATATTCTCTGGTCTGGAGTCCTCAGGAGCAGAGCAAGATGTGTTTATGCAACACAGTGAGAAGGCTCATACAGTAGGATTCATCACCTCTGTCACCATTCAGAGGAGATGTCGCAGACATCTTTTCATGAAAATCCTTTCCTTAGGATTTTTTCCTCCTGAGAAGCTGAGAGGCCTCAGGAACA
>JAWMQZ010000001.1:13836383-13855487 GCA_035584835.1 Tangara arthus
AGGTGCCTGTCCTTGCTGTGCTGGGAGCCCAGAGCTGGATGCAGCCCTGCAGGTGGGGTCTCAGCAGAGGGGACAGAGGGGCAGAATCCTCCATTCTCTCTCTAGTGTGCATATATACTTTGTTTAGAGGGGCTAGAGGCAATTCAGAAAGTGTCTGGATTATTACAGCATTAATTGTAAACTACTGTGTGTAGTGATAAGGCCACATCATTTCTCAAATTTTTTTTTCTTGCCCATATAAAATATGTGGTTATTTAATCATAATTTCTTTCTCTTCTGTAACATGATAATAGCTACTTGTCAGTTATTCTTCCATGCATCACTAGCATGGAATAAAGATATACCCTGCCTGTGTTTTCATTTCCTCTCTAGTATCTTCTATTGCAGATGTTCAGTGGTTTGTATTTCTGAATTTATTACCACTTTTTAAGTCCCAAAAATGGTTTAAAAGCAATATTTTATGGTACAGTAATTAATATCAGCACCTGCTCATTGTCAGTTGTAAATTTACATCTGTAAAACAATACTAAAATATTTCAATTCAAATTCTTTTGAGGTTTCTCTTCTGAACCTACACCTGCCTGTAGTCCTGTAAGATAAGGGCAATCAATGAGCATGACAATGTTATGTAAAATAATAACTCTCCTTCTGGACTGTGTCTTCATTACATGCATAACTTTAACATTCAGACTTTGGCATTCTCATCTGGTAAGATGAAAAATTAAAAAATCCTAATTTTACCATACTTATTCAGACAAAACTTCTATTACTTTCAGTTGTGAGTATCTGTATCAAATTAGACTATTCAGATTTCCTGTGAACTGCTGTACAAGAGTCCCTGTCCAGGTAAGTAACTGAACCAATTCTGAACAGAAGCCATTCAACTAACAAACTTCCAGGGTAATATTTGATACATTTTAGAAGATAAAATCTGTTCATAGGGGCTTAGAAACATGCAAGCCCTTCCTACTATGTACAAAAAAGTCATGTCTCTTTGATGAGATTTATTTAATTTAGATAAATTAAGAGGGCAATCTTAATGAATGAGTTGTTTCACAACTGGGTGCATAAATGCAAATCTACACTATAAAAAATTATGTGGTTGCGTCACTTTCAGACAACAGTCCTGTGATTAAGTATATAAAATAAACTAAAAAATCACATTTTCCATTGTGTCTTTTAGATTTTGTTATTGAGAGAAGCACATGATATAGTTAAAAATTAAAAGACATTTTAAGCACTTGGAAGCCTTATTTATGTTCAGGATACCTTCTTTCAGAAGAGTTATGCATCTCTTGAAGAGATGAAAGAAATTTAAATCCCTTGCAGGCAAAACCCACTGAAACAGAAAGCACTGCTATATAAATGAAATATCCCCTCTGAATATAAACTTGTGGCTCCAAGGGTACAGTTTTATTGCTACAGGTACAAAAAGTCTTTGTTCTACAACCATCCTGTGCTGTCTCAATTAATGTTTGATTTTAATATATAGTGATAAAAACTTGCTGGTGATCCTTGTAAGGGAAACATGAAATCCCTCAAAACACAGCTGACAAATAATAATAGCTAAATAATGGGGTTTACTGTTCCCTTTCCTCTCACACTGCTCCTGGATGAACAGCATTTGTTAGATTAGTAATTTAAAGGCCTAAGTGCAGTAATTTAAAGGCCTAAGTGCTATCAGCCTTGATGGTGGGAAGGATGAATCTGGGCTGGGAGGAAAAGACATACTGTGATCCCTAATAACAGAAATTTACTCTCACTTTCATGTGGGCTCTTTTTCCCAACCCTTCTTACTGGGGGAAATAGTGTTTTGAACGGAGAAAAATGTGACATCCACATTGAAGTCCCTTTTTCAGGTGTGGTGTATCTTTGTTCAAACTCAGAGATTCATGGGAAAATAACTGACAATAGGGAAAGAAATGAGGTTTAAATAACCACATAAAAGAATTCCAGACTCAAAAGGCTTGACATTTTTGAAACAGCCATGATATTTTTTGACCACCATCCTTATATAGGGGAAAGAT
This sequence comes from Tangara arthus, assembly GCA_035584835.1. Classification (NCBI taxonomy): domain Eukaryota; kingdom Metazoa; phylum Chordata; class Aves; order Passeriformes; family Thraupidae; genus Tangara; species Tangara arthus. The sequence continues at coordinate 13,838,411 of JAWMQZ010000001.1, forward strand.
CTAAACGCCAGGTTATAGTGTTGGATTGTGCCCTTTTCTGACCCAGAGACGGGGCAACTGAGAGGCCTTTTGAAAGCTTTTATTCCATTTTCAGTCTCATGAGAAGGGTGAGACAATATAGATGTTATAATTCACGCCATCACAATCAGAAGCCAATTATCTCTTAATTAGAATACACTATAAGCATTTCTTGACCTATCAGCTTTTTGCCACACCATGCTGTAGATACCTTGAAGCCAATCATCTAAAACTACCTCTTGTGGGTCCTACTACAATGCATCTTTCATAGTTCTATTTCTCCAAAGTATCTAGTCTTATTTGCAAGGCCATCCTTTAAAACTTGTTTCTAGCTCCATTTCTCTCTCAACAATGTGTCTGTCCTATTCCATGGCATTTCAAAGTCAGCATTTATTATCTCAAGGTTTGCATACGGATGCATACTGTGTGGGCCTTCTGTCAGGCTTTGAGAATTCTCTACAAATCCATTTCCCACATTTCCCTCTTCCTCCTGAATGGAAAAAACTTCTTTGATGGTCTTGTTCGTCGTTTGCCATGCACAGTCAAGTACACAAGGCACTATCGCTAACATTGTCACTACAACAATCAATGCATATAAACTTATTTTGCAAATCTCCTTTAACCAAAGTGCAAAGCTCCATCTTTCAAACAAGTCATCTAACAATGATCTATCATCTGTTTTAATTTGATTTGTCAAATCTCCCAGTTTTTGAAGTTGCTCGTGGATGTAGCAGTATTTAATTGCTGATAACATGGCAAATAGAAAATAATGGACAAAGTATTTCTAAGTAGTTCCCTGATGCTTTTTCTTTAAGTCACCTTACTGGTGTCTTGTCTTGTTTTGATCCTTGCACATAAATCTCATTCATCTAAACATTAAGGTGAAATTCAACAAATTTCCAAAGTTGCAATTCACCGCACTGAATTTAATTCAGTGTTTTCTGTAAGTTTTATGTATCAATTGCTTTGTCCCTTTTATGTCAGAAGATTTCAAGTGAAATTCATTAAACAGGATTAAAATTTTATTGCTTTCTTCTCCTTTTGGAAAGTGGACAAATATTACACAGTTTGTTTTCATACTTACCATCGTGTAGACATTTTTTGTTGTCTTCACTTGTTTCTTTTAAAAAGTTGTTTCAGTCCAAACCAGGAAAAAGCTAACAGATGTGTTACAACCTGGAAATAAACTCTTTACCAGCAATATGTGTTTTTAAATTACAGATATTACCTACAGGTTCTTTTCTCAGAAAGCAGGTACTGCTGTACAGATAAACTGTCTACTTCGTCTCAGTGAAAAATACAAGTTGTATTGGGTGCCCCATCAAAGGGCAGGTAATACAAGGGCTCCTCAGCCTGTCAGGACTCTTTCTTAATGCCTCCTTGAATCCACTTCCGTCTTTATTAATCAGAAGAAAGGCTTTTGATGACTTTATTCTCTATAACTAGTAGAGGCAAAAAATTGTTTCAGGAAGAAGAGATTTGCTTTTGAACAATGATGAGTCTATCCTTGAGAATGAGTGTAGCCATCAAATATTTTTATGCAATGATATAGACCAAAAGTTCATATATACCAAAAGTTCTTTGTCTTTTCTTGCGTCTTTATCTCTTTAGTAAGAGAGAGAGAAAACTTATACTCTCACACCACAGAATCACAGAACCCCAAAATGGTTGAGGCTGGAATCAGTGGGTCACAGTGAGTCGTCTGGTCCAATTCCTGCTTAAACAGGGTCTTCTCAGAGCACATGGCACAGGATTGCATCCAGATGGGTCTGGAATATCTCCAGTGAGGGAGACTCTACACCCTCTCTTGGTGATCTGTTCCAGTGTCCAGTTGTTGCACAGTGAAGAATTTCTTCCTCATGTTCAGGGGAGCTTCCTGTGCATCAATTCCTGCCCGTTGCCTCTTGTCCCATTGCTGGGCACCACTGAGCAGAGCCTGGTCCCTGCTCTGAGCCCTCCCTGCAGGCACTGTCAGACGCTGATGAAGTTCCCTCTCATTTGCCCTTTCTTGAGTCTGAACAGGCCCAGCTCCCTCAGCCTTTTCCTCATAAGAGAGATGCTCCAGTTCCTTAATATAGAAATATAGAAAAATGTAGAAATAAGAAAAACTTCTTTTAAACTACAAGATATTGATCCCATTTTTGTATGTGTAGGAGCTTTTTTGGAAATAGTCATACTAAAGTCATTAGTATCTTTTGGGAGATAACGTTATTCAGTATGAGAAAGGATAACAGAAACAAGGCTGTAATGTGAGTAACAAGATTCAGAATTTCATCTAAAATGTTTACATCTAAATGTTTACATCTAAAATCATCCATTAAGCCTTCTGGTTGCTTGGTAATTAATTCAAAATCAATATAGATTCTACTTCAAGGAGCTGAAAGGGAGATAAAGAGTGCTAAAGCATGAGGGAATAGAGTCATGCAAGGTGACCTATTGGAAATTACATTTTAAATGCAGAAAATATCATCGATAATTTTTAAAATATGTTCAGAGTAGGTAATTTAGACAGTTGAGTGTATATAATTTCATAGACAGTTATTTCATTTCTATCTCTATAACAGAAAGAAATGCTTTCCTTGAAGCCGAAGTATAATAGCACATGAACATATCTATATCTTCATAACTCTGTAAAAAAATAAAGCATATTTTTCATATTTTGAGCATAAGGAGTATAAAAATACTCTAGACATAACAAGATGTAACAAGGATGCAAAACCAGACCAAATTAAAAACTACCAAGCAATAAGGCTTATCATAAAAGATGATAACTTTTTCCTTAAAGGTCAAATTTGTTTATTATCCAACCTCTGACTTTACTTGCATGCATCAATTACATATTCTATATTTGTAATAAAGGCATGAGAAAATTGCAGGACACTGGAGGTTCCACCCATTATTCTGATTCAAATCACACTTTTAAATATTTAATAAAAGTTATAAAAGAAATAAAATCACACAATGTATCACTTCCTATTCATTATAAATTCTACCTGGTAATGGTAAGTGGAAATACTCTAATTCTAGCAAAGGAAATTTGCTCTCATCTTGTACATTTAGAAGATATGAGTCATCGCTATTCCTTTTTCACCTGTCAAGGTCAGTTTGCTTTTTTCCTTTTGTGCAAGAGTAGGCAGACTTCGTAAGAAGCAAAGCAATATCAGAAAAATGCAATTATGAAACCATAAGCAGTACTTTTGGATGTAAACTACAAATTAACGTAAAAGCAGAATGACTGAGATTCAAAATCAATTCAGTGCCTTTATTTTTTAACATTTTGTTTTAAATGAAACTGTTTGTAGGTTGAATATTCTATTCATGCAAAAGAGCTGTCTGCTTGCTCACTCTGTTTAGCAAAATGGGTGGATATTTTTGGCTGTGTTGCTCAAGGCAACAACATCTGGCACTAAAAACTTGTCCTTTGTTAGTACTGATCTACTGTTAAATTCTCCCCCAAAAACTTAATAATCTGTGTCATTTATATGAAAGTTAGATGCATTTCATTGCTCAAACTAGACGTGGATTCACAATGTAAAAGTGCACTACATCACATATCTGTCTGATAGTTTCTGTGTAATAACATTCCCACATACTTCTATTTTTTTTATAAAAACCATGCCAGAAGAATCTGACTTATTTTCCAGCTAGCTGAGAAAGATCTGTGGAGTGGATCTGTGGAGTGAACTGAAAAAATTATTATATTTTACAAGTCAGGTCTTCAGTAATGTTCTAAGCTATCTGTGTGTTCCAGCAGAATCTTTATTCCTTGACATATATATGGCTTATCTGGTCCCTTCTTTCTATTGAGAATCCCTGTGATAGAGCTGATCTCTTGTGAAAAGAATTTATAAGTATTACATTTTGTTATTTCTTTGACACACTGTTCTCTGGGTAATATATTCAGAAGGTAGGGAAAACCACCAAAATATACTAGATCCACCAAAAAGATGTTAAAAATTAGGTTAACTATGCTGATTTATAATTGAAGGTACTGTTGGCCAGCAAAATTAAATCAAACTTGTTTCTAAAGTTATGGCCTTGTATCGTGTTTTCATGAAGGAATAGCGAACCATGGTGGAATAAGGATCTGGTAGTAAATCAGGAATGGCAGTTCATTTCTGTGCCAGCAAGTCATTGAGTACTTTAGGGAGAAACAGAGGCAGTTAGACCTTAAAAAGCAACTGTTTTTTTTTTCCAGAAGGAGCTATGAATCCCTGAAAAAGTCTGTAAAACCTTACCATTGACTCAGCAGGAGACTACAAGCTGGCAAACTACTAACAAACACGAACACACCCACACACCTCCTGTTCCCACTTCAGCTCCAAGGATCTCAGTGTTTGTTTCCAAACCAACCTTTTCATTGGTTTCACTTAGTGAGTCAGTGCTGTATTTAGCCAAGGCTTTACATGAGTGAAGAAGTGGTGCTGATGTGAGTGCTTCACTGGCATTTGGTCATCATTCCCTACCTTTGAAGGAAATATTCAAGAGGTCAAGACTGCTGTGTTAGGAACTACTGGCTCTTCTACAAGAATGCTGCAGCAAACATCTAAGTTTGATTAACTGAATAAATGTACAAGCCTGAGGGCAACATCCTCTTAGGTGCCACATAGGAGAGAACTTAAACTACTACTGGTTCAGTGTTAAGTACTTGACCTGTGGTCAGTGCTAATTCCACACAAACAACTTAGAACTCTGTCTAGGGGCAGGGGACTTCATGCTTTTCCCTCTTCTTAATTCGAATGTTAAGAAATGTTTTAAAAATTATTTTTTAATTCTACTGAAATGTCGTATAAAGTTATTTAGTCATTACTGTGGAAACTGGATTGCTTTCCTTGCATTTAAATTTGCAGTTATAAGTGCAGAAGCATGGCAACATGATAATGGAATTTTTTAGAACTTTGAAAAGAAATTAAACTGTCAACTTAGATCTTACAGCAATGATCACCACAGTACTGTAGAAATTAAATGCACATCATTACCTATGTAAGTGTAGAACATCATTGCAAATCTGTTTTTCTTCTTCCAAAATAGATGGCAAACAAAATGGTTGATCACCCATTTCTCATGCAGTCTAGCAGAAATATAGCAGCTATGTATTTTGGAGGCCTCTCACGCTTTGACATCCACTCAAATTCAAATAATTGTTACTATAACCAGTTTTGAAGTCATGGAAACAAGATTGCTGTTAACGACAGAAATAATTAATGTAAGAATGTGGGATTTAACCACAGAATTTTTTTTTCATTTTCTTTTTTTTTTGTCTTTTTTTTTTTCCTAAAGAGTGATATCCTTCTTATGTTATATTAACCTAGAATATAAATCTTTGCAGACAAACATTATTGGTCTAGAAGGAAAGACAGTTCTAATGGGAATTTCATTTTCTTTCCAGGAAGCACTGGGGCTATGTGAGGTAGTGGCTGCAGCTGTCTTTCTGTGTATGCAGAGTATTTCTAGCCTGCAGTGACTTTCTGTGCATACAACTTTGACAGCTTTAAAAGCCTTTACAGAGTTCCTCTTCCTGAGGATGCGGAAGTGTCTAGACTATTATAAGATTTTAAAACAGAACTTTGAAGATTTAGGTTAGCATTTTTGCAGAGCTGTTGCATGTGAGACTCACTGAAGCAGTCTCTTAAAACACAGAATCATATTAAAATAAATTTGAACAAACGCATTTTCTCTCTCTAGATAGCAGGATGCCAGATAGTAGTGTAATTTTAAAAATGATGACTGAGAAAATGTCTGGTTTCTGTAACCAGAAAATATATTTATCTGATATTTAAGAGTGGGTTACCTTTGGATACATGAAAACATTTATTCTCAAGTAAAGCTTATGGATGACTATAACAGTCTAGAGAAGATAAAAAAATATTTAAAAATCTTTCACCTTTCTGGCATTGCAGTTATTGAAGGCTGAAAAGAAAGGCCTTCTTGTCTTTTTAGAAGTCATGGATTACAAGAAGAAATTGAAGAGAAGATTGCTAAATTGCATGAAAAACATGCTTCCTAAGATAAATAAGTTAAGAAACATGGTTCATTCCCAAGTGGAGCAATACATCTCAGATTCTATTAAAAGCTGTGTAATATATATATATATATATATATATATATATATGTATATATTGCTATTTTTTTAGTATCTCTCCTCTGTTCAGACATCTGGGAAGTTTTGAAATGCAACTCCAAGCATCGACTAATGAGAAAGCTCTGCTCTAAAAGAGCTACACTCATACCCCTAGATTTTCAAGAAAATTCTCCTTAATTCCTTGCTGCCATTTTTTCTGATGTAAAACTGCTTTGATTTTCATCTTTTATAGCAGCTTATGCAGAACGGTTTCCAAGCAAAGTAATCATAAAATTAAAGTTAGCATTGAACAAAAGAAAAAATTTGAGAGAGGTTTGAAAAGATACTGTTTTCCTCCGAGATTTCAATTGAGATTGAGCATTGAAGAAGTGAATAGTAATTGAAAATCTTTGCATATGAAGAGCTGCAAATAAGAAGAGATTCCTATACTATCACTGCTAATTCAGTCATAGAATAAAACAAAGGAATAAGCATTTGCTGGATTGCCTTGGAAAGTAAAGGATGTAAGACCAAGGGACAGTCTAGAACAAAACCATGTTAAAAAACCCCCAACAAAAATATGTCCGAAACCTAACCCCACCAAATGTTGTGAACAAAACCAACAAAAATGACTGAAGAAGCCTTATTTTTTCCCTTCCTTCCATTTTGAGAACTAGTTTATTTGTTGTTGTAGACTTTGTCTTCTTGTGAGTTCTGCAAGTCTCAGTGGTTATTGTGTGAGAAGTTAGGGAGGAGCATACTTGCAGAGGATAAGTTCTCAAAGGAAAAGACGGAAGACAAAACACCAGAATCATTGCACAGATAATGTCTTGTAAGGGCGGCCTCTTGCAAGGCCATCTTCTGCACATGCATGCGACAGGGAAGAAAGTATGAAAAAAACTAAAATAAGGAATACATTGAAATAACCTAATCCTAATTCAGAATCATGCTTCCCTCCTCTGAAAGTGTCTAGAATCTGGCAATGCTAAGTTTCTTCTTTGACTTAGTAAAGGTCCAGCAGTCTCAAGAGAGGCTGGTTCAAGACAGGGGAGGATTGTAACAAATGAGATGTGGTATCAGCCTCCACTGAAACTGGGTTCTGAGCCCTTAAACCACCCCTGTTCACTATCCTTTGTCCTCTGAAAGCGGATGCTGTCCTTCACTGCAACTAGGACACTGGTGTCTGTGGTGGCAAAACAGATATATTATTTAGAACACTCAATTTCAGCTGCAGCTATAGGCTAACAAAAGTGCTGAAATCCACTCCTTGAATATGAAAGTTCACTTTTTTTGTGCTTTCTCAGAGCATGTCTGTTTGCATTTCATCAGCTCTGCCCATATCATACTGAGATGGAAAGAAGAGGATAAATTACTTATGAGAACTATTTGTGTGATTTATGCATTATACAAACATTTTTACTGCAGTTATGGATAAATAAGCAGTACTGTAGCAACACTGGTTTTAATTTTGCATTTTGATTTTAAATGAGTTTACAACTGATATTGGTACCAAAGTCCTTGGTTTGTACGTAGCCAGGAAAAATTAGTATTTTTTTGTATGAACATCCTAGTAATTAAAAAAAAAATAAACTATTTGTATTTTTGGATTGATATCATTACAAGAAAAGGCCCTTCAATATGTATAGTTCTCCATGTAATTAGTTTTTAAAAAATAAAAATACTACCTTGGAAGGGAAAATAAAAAGACAGAAATCCAGAATAATTAAGTAAGAAGAGACTTTTTTAAGATTCTAGTAAAAAATCCTGCTCTAAGTATGGTCAGGTATGGAATCAGACGAGGACTTATCCTCTTGTATACAGTGGAAAATATATTTGTCTGATTCTATGTGACCGTTGGCGGCTTTGGCAAATTATTTAAATTGGGAACCAATAAAAAGTGAAAACAACAGGCCCTTAGAGGGGAACACATCCATGGCCAACTAGCTCCATGGAGAAAGTTGGGCTCACGGTAGAACCACTGTGTGGAAATTCCAGGCTGCCAGACAGGACAGGACACCTTGCCCAGCAAAATTGAGTGTCCTCTTCCTCTGCATCAAGGCATGGAAGCCTTCAAGGAGGGGGGGAAAGTTGTGACAGGGAACAGAATCGGAATTGGGAACTCCTTGCCCTACTTATTTCAGGACCAAGGATATGAGTTGAAGGAAAAGTGTACTAAATACATTCGCAGATAACTCAGTAGGAAGGAAGAAAACAGGATCAGTCAAGAGATCAGAAGAATGAAAATGTTGCCTTGACCTCTCTAAATACCTAGGAAAACTTTTACTTAAGGAAGCAGAAAAGTTAGTGTATTTAATTAAGTTTATTGTGTTCCACTGCTCCTCTATAAGCTGTTGTATGAACCCTCCAAATGGGGTGAGGTGAAAAAGCAGAGAGCCATAATCTTTCATGTCAAGTCTGTAATAATATAAAAACTGTAATTTCTTGATCACAGCTGAAAATTTTTACTTCTGAAGGTAATGCTTGTTTATTTTTCCAGTATGAGTTCACTGTGACATTCAGTGGAAAGCAAAGTGCAAAGGGGCAAGAAAGTAGACTATAAGACTGATTCATTCTGTTATAGGATTCAAATTCATGCAAGAGAAAATAAACTTGTGAAATTATAGTACAGAAAAATCATTTTCATAATGAAAAGAATATGGCACAGTTTATAAAGTACTCAAAGTAAATCTAAATATGTGTATAAATAGGGTACTAGATAGGGGAGTAAAATCGAGTAAAGGTTACACTTCTAAATGTTTCTTAAGTATTTGAATTTCCCCAAGTATCTTCAAGGGAATAGCTAATCTCCATGAAACTCATTTCAAACTTATTTTCCTTAAAAGTTTTCTTCCCCAGCAAGTTGAATATGCCTCATAAATACTGAAGATTTTTCGAGCTTAATACAGAACATAAGGATAAGAAATCCAAGGATAAATACAAGGAATTAGATTTTAAAACATAACAGCTTCTGTAGCTCTGCGTCCCTTAACAGACCAGATGAGTTGAATGTGTCCTTTAGGAAACACAATAATTCATTCACAGAATCACAGAAGCTCAGAATTTTCGGGGAAGGGACCTCTAGAGATCATCTGCTCCAGCCCAGCTGCTCACCTACAGCAGACTACGCAGGTTTGGAATATCGCTAGCAAAGGAGACTGCACAGCTTCTCTCAGCAGCCTGTTCCAGTGTTCTGTCACCATGCTGGCTTAGCATTAATTGATTTTTGGTGAGGAGAGAAAGAGCCAACCACGGAAGTGATTTTCTGAGAGGAGCTGCTAAGAGCTTCCTCCGTACCTGGACAAAACCAATCAGTAACTAGTTTTGAAGATTAACACCTGGTTAAACCACTTTAAAAAGGTAAATACGCCTGCATAAAACACATTTTAAAGATGGGCAAGCCCGGAAATCGCTCTCTTGCTTCTGGCCTTAGGCAGATAACTAACTAGATGTGGGCCAGGCCAGGAGTGCTCCACTGTGGCCTACGAGGCCTGGTGGGGCCAGGCCAGGCCCCAGAGGCTGCTGGGCCGGGGGAGGGGAGGCCATTGCTGCAGCTGAGGAAGAAGACACTCAAATATGCTGGGCCCACCCCTGCTTCCCCTCAGCACGACCGCTGAAGAAACCTCCATCATTAACAGTTCTGGCTGCGAGCTACCGCAGGGCTGTCCCAGCACACAGGAGACCATGTGGCTGAGACCAATGTACCCCATGCAGAGAGTGGCTCTACAGCTGGAATTGAATGCAGCAGGGGCCAGAGAACAGCCATGAGGCCAGAGCAGCTGCTGCTGTTCTGGCCTGGGCCTCTGAGATCTGGCACAGTCCCTCAGCAGGGCCTGAAATGCATCACGAGTGCTCCAGCCGCTGCCTGGCAGAAATCACACGACCATCCACAGGCCTGGGCAAGATATGAACTTTTACTGCATAGATGAGACTTGCAAACCTTCAATCCTCTCTCAAGTGAGAGGAAAGGACAGCACAAAGACATGTAGATCACAATATGAAGACACCAAGGTCAGTAAAGAAGGAATCAAATCCCAGATGGAGGAGAATGAGGACGTGCCTCAGTCTTGGGCTGAAAATCTTTTGTAAGACCATGGTGATGGATTATGATATACTAGAATATCCCTGTAATTCATGCGAAAGCATGGGTGAATGGACAGTTCAAACTGTAGACATGAGCAAAGGCATCCATGCTGAAGTAAAGCAGATGTTGAAGTAGCTGTGATCCAAATGAGAAGCTTGAATAGAGAGAGATAAGAGCGATGAAGACTCTTTGCCTCCTGGGAAGGAAGAAGAAAGCTTCTGTTCCCAGAGATGATCTCCGAGATAGCTGAAGAGAACCTTTGCTTTTGAACAGTTCATCCTTCAAAGTGTACACCTTTAGCTAAAGATTGAGCCCTTTAAAACAATTGTGGGGAAAGCTGTAAGTTGAGGGGAGGGACTTTTACACAGTGATCAGATTTCCATTTTCCTGGGTAGCTGATTTGCTGTGACACTGAAGCCACAAGAGAACTGTTTCTTGTGGAGAACTCTCCGAGGCGTGGCAAGAGTTCACTATCCCAAAGTGAACTGAAGAAAAACTATTGTAGAGGTGGAAAACTGACTAAAAGTCCCAAGTTTTGTCTCTTTACATTGTCAGTGATAAAGAAAAGAAGGTGTGGGGGAGAAGTGTTCTAATTCTCATTGTTCTTTCTTTTAGTTCTGTTAATAAAATTTTCTTTATACCCTTTAAAGTTTTGAGCCTGCTTTGCTCTTCTCCTAATCCTAGGTTGCAGCAGAAAATGAGTAAGTATATTCTAGTGAGTGCACTGCTGTTTGGCCAGCACTAGACGCACTATGGACACCCTCACAGTAAAGAAGTTCTACCTCATGAGTAGCCAGAACTTCCTGTGCAGCAGTGTCTACCCGTTGTCCCTTGTCCCATTGTTTGGTACCACTGATGAGTCTGGCCCCATTGTCCTGACAAGCACCCTTAAATTGTTGTAGGCATTGAAGAGGTCCTCCCAATCTTCTCCAGACTAAACAGGCCCAGCTTCTGCAGTTTTTTCCTCATAAGAGAGATGTTCCAGACCCCTCATTGCCTCCATGGCCTCTGCTGGACCCTCTTCAGTCTCTTCTGGTCTTTCTTTTCCTGAGGCCAAAACTGGACATAGCATTCCAGATGTGCCTCACCAGGGCACATGAGGCGCAGGATCACATTCCTTGGCCTGTTAACAATCTCTTCAAAGCCTTAGCATTATGCATGTTCACTGTGAGTCCCAGATGATTCATGCCTGCTCTCTTTTTTCTCCCGAGGCACAGATTCATGATTGTTTGTGACCACAGAAACATGTCCAATGGGAGAGAATAGAGGTGGTGTTAAAATTAATCCCCTGCACTTGCAGGCAGTGATTGCATAACTAAAACACAAACAGAAAAGAAAGTGTACAAAGATTCAATGAACCACTACAAATAAATCTCTTCCTAAATAAAACAGAATCATTCATGTTAACATATAACAACATAAAAACATAGTAAGGAAGACTGAAACTCATTTAAAAATCCCTGTAGTATTTAAGCAGGAAAGGCCCAGGATGTAAGCAGGCACTCTGTGCTCTGAATGTGTAAGAATGGTGTAAGTGGCCAAATTAACCACAAAAGGGGGCAGTACACTACTGGACATAAAAATGGCCAAATCACCATTCTAGTTCCTGCCTATATTTGCTAACCCACCAGCAAATCATACCCAGGACGGCAAGAAAAATGCCCTGGGTGACAGGTGTTTTACTCTGTCTGTTGGAGCCACAGCATGCCCTACCTGTGACTTTCATTCACTTGTATGAATTACAGCATTAATATTTTACCCTTTTCATTAAATAACTATTTCATTAAGACTTCAGAGTTCAAGAACTAAATATTGCAAACAAAATAATGAGAAAATGGATAAAACAAAGGTAGGAGACCTCTCAAACTTCATTTTCACATCTGTGGTTTCTTCACTTCTGCCTCCAGGTTGCTTCATGTGTTGTATTTGAATTTTGAAATGCTGTCTTGTACAATTGGTATAATATTAAAAGTGTACCTGTACCAACTCTATTTTTTTATGAACTTATTGAAATGTAAACAAAAGTATAATGGAGCTAGCCAGGGAAGATAAATAGCTAATTAAAGGCTGCAGGGGTTTAAAGTATAATGAGTCTGAATTACAATGCCGATTTTGACTTTTTGTTAAGATCTGACTTGAATATCTATCTATTAAAATATTATCAGGAGATTAGTCTGCCAGAGCCAGGGAAGAATAAAAGGTATGAGCACAGAAAATTACAGCCTTGCAATTTATAGGTAATTTAAAGCTGATATACCTCCATTTTTCAGAAAAGTTTAAAAAATGTTTCATTGTGCCAAAAATGATTATGGTTTTCTTTAATGGAGACCTCAGGTCTTGAAATTGTGTTCTCTTGTTCTCAGCAAGAGCAATATAATTTCTTATTTAAAAATATGAGACCATTAAAGTATTCTGTCTGATACTCAGAGAATACTGCACTTACGCAGACGTGCCTATCTATCCGTGCACAGGCGCACAAAGTGTGCTGACCTTTCAGCTCCTTATATTGTGTTCAACGCAGGTGATACCCAATACAAGGAGTTATCTGCAGAATTATTAATAGCCTGACATTTATGGATGAGTAAATCTGAAAATCCCCTGTGATACATATCCTGTGGCTAACACCAATTATGCAGCTGAATAATCCAACTAAGGGTTTATAGGGCACTAGAAAGGAAACATGAAAAAGTACAGTTCTGTTACGCATTACTCACTTTTTTGTTGGCCAATCTCATGACTAACTAAGCCAACATATCCATCAGTTAACAGTAAAATCTGACCTTTCTCACTTCATTATGGATAATGATTCTTTTTATATAAACATACTGCAAGTTCTTTTAATGTTAGAGCAGGATCCTTAGAAAATTTCACACATGGCTTCAGGGAAATAGGGTTTCTCTTCTTACCAAGATAAAGAAACTCAATACCACAACCAAGCAAATATTAAGCAAAACAAATAGCAAGCAAATATCTAAGCAAATATTAAGAACTTTTGTTAATGAGTTTAACATTTAAACTGGAGATGTGTATTACTACAACCTGTTCCTATTGTCATAGGCCTTTGAATTTTATAAGTTGGAAATGGCCTGAATATACAAGCATTATTTTCTTTACAAACTGTACTGTTTGTGAACCATATAAATTAACTTCTGCAATATTTCATACTTGTTATAATTTAAAAAAATTTCTTTATTTATTTATTGTTTATTTGTTTTAAAGCAAAGCACATTGTCTCAGTCATTAAGTCTCTAGGCAGTGTTGACTGAATATTATGAAGTATCAGTGAGAGGTTTTAAAAAAGTTTTCTTGAATTGAAAGAACTCAAGTGTACTTTAATTTTTTTTCCAAAAGTCCTTAAAATGTTCCAACTGCTGAAAGCTTCCAATTTCTTTTTTGTCATCATTGCGGTTGTTAATACTTATTATTTTAAGTATTGCTAGTGAATACTTTGAAGAATTTCAGTAGAGCAGTAAGTGGGAAATTTTCAAATTCTATTTTATTTGCTGCCTGGCTAAAAGTATCTGTGAAGGTTTTATTGTATGCCCACTTCTGCCTCTTAATCCTGACAAATATTTTCTTCTGTGATGAACAAAAGCACCACTAGTAAATGTAACATTTTGATAAAAAGTGGATTTGATATCCAGGGAGAGGCAAAGAGTGGGAACATAGAGTAAGGGTTCTAGGGGTAAGTAAAGATATTTTTCCTATAACGGTTTTCTCTTCTGGAATAATTGTTCAAAGGAAAAAATTGTTAGAATTTTCTGTCAGTTATTTCCATTAAAATTACAACCTGTATTACCCTAAGAGAGTCTGGAGTCTCCCTTACTGGGAATATTCCAGAACCATCTGGACACAGCTGTGTGCCTGAGCAGGGAGGTTGTACCAGATGACCCACTGTGATTCCTTCCAACCTGACCCATCCTTCCCATCATATGATTTTGTGTGAAATGAACATTTTGCCTGACGCTCCCCAGGATTAGAATGTTACTAATCAAGCTATCTTTTTCTTACTGTTTGTAGAAGAAGCATCAGTTGATCTGTTATGTCACGCACTATGGAATTTATTTATTATATTCCTCTTTAAAATTAATGCTGATTTGATCATGGAGAATCCTATAAATGGAGGAATTTGTCGCCACTGAGATGGAACTGAACTCATCAAGGGAAAAATAACTTCCAGATTTCACAGTAGGAAGGTAGATGACAGGCAGAGTGGATGGGATAGTGTAGAGAGAAGAAAGATTTTTGAGAGGCACAGCAAACAACCAACCACAAAAACAATCTAGAGATCAGAGGGGGTGTTACAGTCTGCTGCAACTCCTAAAACCACTGAGCTAACAGGAATCAAGCCTGAAAGGAAATAACTGTCTTGCAGGTAAGTAACATCTATTAATATTTATAAACTTTTCAACAGTTTATTGTTGCCACTAGCAGCATGTCTGTCTTTATCAGCATTAGGGGTCAGAAAATCAGGAATTGGATCAGCACAGACAGCCATCAGATATAGAGTCAGAGCTTTTCTACTGTGGCCTCATGAATTTCTGAGACGTCCTGGTTTAACAAAGTCTGGTTTTCAGCTGGGGGGAGTAGTAGGTGGCACCCTGAGGGGACCTGACAGAGCAAATCAGCTGCCAAATTTTGAAGAACCAATCAGCTGCCTGGCTTTGAAGATTGACACCTGGGTAAACTACTAAAAAGAGTTGAACGCATTTCTGTGAAGACACATGCAAAAACAAACAAACCCCGGGAATCTCTCTGCTGGCTTTTGGCTTTTGAAGAGGTCACTGGCCAACCCACATGGCGACACACAAGCCTGGGCCATCCAGACCCTGCTCGGCCTGGCCCGACTCAGCCACACGCAGCTCGGCTGAGATTTCTGCCACCGCCAGGCCGTGCCACCAGGACTATCCCAATGCCATGAGCAACCACACTGCTGGGACTGCTCAGCCGAGATCAGGGTGGCCAGGGCAGAGCCACATGACCGAGGTAGCACCGCGTGACCTGGACAGCACTGTGAGAGCAGGCAACACCACGGGCCCAGGGGAATGCCGTACTGATGGGGCAGCACCGCATGGCCACAACTATTTTGGCATGCCTTGCAAATGAACTTCATTTACTCCAGGACCAGCTCCAGGAGTGGCCCCATGGTCAGTGTTGAGGTCAGCCCCAAGGTCAAGAGCAGCTGGTGCCAGGAGTGGCTGCTGCCATTCCAGATCAGGAGTGACCACATAGTTGGGACTCTGCGGCCAAAATTGGTGCAACTGTGGCAGCACTGCATGGCCACGGCTGTCTTGGCACGATTCACAATGGACTTTGTTTGCTTAGTTGCTTTTAGCCAGCTATGCTGAGGACAGAAGGACTTTCTTTTGGTACCCAGCATGAAGCAAAGGTGCAGGGGTGGTGCTGGCAGCCAGTACAACTCACATGGTGCCAGTGGGGACCACATGATCAGCAGCGAGAGACACAGCAATTTCTTGATTGCAGAGCCTGGACGAGATCAGCTTTTAAATGTTGCAGAACTCTTTAAAACTGTTTCAATTGATAAAGCTTGAGAACAAATGAACCTACGAACACCAATTCTCTTCCATGTCAGGAAAAGGAAAGGGGTGAAGACATGTAGAGAAAAAAACATGGGACACTGAAGTCAATAAAGGAGTCAAATTCTAGATGGGAGGGGATTGAGGAGATAGATGCCTTAGTCTTGGGCTCAAATTCTTTTGCAAGGCTATGGTGAAGATATATTTTTGATACATCAGACTTCATTTTTTCCCTGTAATTCATGAAGTGCATGGGGGGATGCAGCATTCAGCCGCAGCCCATGAGAAAGATGCACTCATGCTGGAGCGTGTGGATGCTGAAAAGCTGTGATCCAATAAGAAGCTTGAACAGAGAGAGATAAGAGAGATGAGAAACTTTGCCCCAGGGATAGAAGAAGAAAAGCCTCTGTTCTCAGAGATAAAAGAAGAGAATTTTTGTTTTTGTGCTGGAACAGCTCATCCTTAAAATAATACCCCATAAGTTGATGTGGCCCATGAAAGCAGCTTTAGGAAAGCTGCAAGGCATGGGAAGGACTTTCACACTGTGAACTGATTTTCCTTTACGGGGGGGCTGATTTACTGTGACATTGAAGCCACGAGAGAACTGTTTCTTGTGGAAAAGTCTCAATGGCATGGCAAGAGAGTCTCCTCTCCCTAGGCAGACTGAAGAAAGACTCTTTTAGAGGTGATAAACTGACTGAAAGTCCCAAGTTTTGTCTCTTTATGTTGTCAGTTGGAAAGAAAGGAGGGTGTGGGGCTAGGAGAAGCGTTCTGAAGGTTTATTCTGATTTTCTTATCATTTTTCTTTTAATTCTGTTAATAAAGTTTTTTTATACCCTTTAAAGTTTTGAGCTTGTTTTGCCCTTCTCCTCCAAATCCATATCTCACAGCAGGAAGTGAGTAAATAATTTCTTGTAAATGCATGGGCATTTAGCCAGCATTAGACCCACTACACGAGGAATCCCTTGCAGACTTTGGAGATGGGGCAAGATCTACTGTCATGTCTTGCTAAAGACCTGGTTTTTGATGGTGATGTGTTTTACAATACTTATTGCTGTTCTCATTAAAGATGTCTTTATATTATTAATGCATGATGCATGTGAAGACTAATACGAAGGAGATTCATAATAGACATGCATCTTATAGCGAGAAAGAAAAGGTCTATGCTTTTTCATAAATCTTGGGGCAGTATGTTAACTGATAAATTCTTCTACAGTTTATAGTGAGTGAAAACCATGAGGAGAAAACCAGTTAAGGGACTGTTCCTCTCTCTCTATCTGCAGCTGTTAGGGAAGGGAAGAAGAGGAAGATAAAAGGCTATTATAACTTAAAAAATGAATAGATAAATACAATTTTACTAACATTTAGCTGGCATTTATA
>JAWMQZ010000001.1:13857106-13907851 GCA_035584835.1 Tangara arthus
TTAGACTCAATGACCTAAGAGGTGTTTTCGAACCAAAATGATTTTGGGATTGTATGACTTCCCTGCTCAGCTCCATCCTGCCATGCTCCCTGACAAGATGGGCCTCCTGTCCCTTGTTTCTAAATGTAAATTCTCTTCACTAGATCAAAACCACAAGAGGTTTATTTTGAATATTCAAAAGCTGAACACACAAACTCTGGTGCTTTAAGAGGTGAACCACACAGGGCTGCAACCAATATGGTTTTGTTTGGGTTATCATTTGCCTGAGGCTTTAATGATGTTTTTGATCTTCTGCTTAGTTGCTTTCCTTTGTAAATCATTCATCAAGGGTTAATTTTTTGTACAGTAGAGTATAAAAGCTTTGTTACTCTAGTTACATGATGGATATTATAACTTAAAAAATGAATAGATAAATACAATTTTACTAACATTTAGCTGGCATTTATAGTTTGCCTTTTTAGCGCCTTATGTTGGGTTACATAGATAGATATAACTGATGTGTAGTGTAGTAATGAGATAATGAAAAATCCTCTTTCTTCCTGTATGTCATTGAATAACAAAGGGCCAGAAAGCTGCAAAACATAAGCCTATGTGTAGTTAAATTAGGCTAATAGGCACAAAGGGCAGGACTTTACCACAAGTTTTTGGCTGCTTGTATGCAGCATCCCCAGGCTAGTGAAGAGAAAATTATGGGGAAAAATGCCTTAATTTTTTTCTCAGTACCTTTGTTTTATTAATATTTTATTATTTTGTCCTGTTTTCCCCTTTTTTATACGTCATAGCACAGGCAAAAGAAAGAAAATGGAGAAAAAGGAGGAAAAAAACCCAAATAAGAAAAAAATCCCACAGGGTTCATAGCTGTCACCGATATAAATATCTTTCTGAAGAAGGCATATTTGAGCTACAGTTAATGTAAGTGGTTCACTGCCTTTTGTAATGGATATTGTTTGTTATATTGTTTTCTAAGAGAAGATATAAGCAAAGACTATTACAGAAGAACTGCTGAGTTATCAAGTCTTGTCTAGATTATAGAGTGGCAGTACTGGAATTACAGAAGTGTCTGAAATGCAAAAGATATCTCTTGCTTCTGTTTTTTTCCCCCCACTCCATTAAAAGTTAAAGGTGGGAAGGGAATTTTTGTGACATTTCTTGCACCTCAAAAAGAGAAATTCTGTCTCTGTATTACCTGCAGTACAAGCAAATAATTCCATCCTTGACTGATGGGAATCCTTGTGTTATCTTGAATTTTGATGAATACAGTTCATACCTGCTCTTCACCATACACTTTTAAACGTTCTTTTTACTTTTTTTTTCTTTTTACTTTTCACTTGTCCTCTTGTTTTCATATATTTTTCTAAACCTAGTATATATTCTGTATTATTTTCATTCAGGGAAATAATTGGGAGTTTTCAATGCAAAAAACCCTACAAACAATTATTCCTAAAATAGATAAGGAGAACATTAAACAATAATATTAAAACAAACAAACAAAAAACCCCCAAAACAAAATGCACCCCAAAATGGCATAAAACCCAAAGCAAAACGAACCAAAAATCCAAAAGCAGAAGATTGTTTCAGTCCCGTATTTTTTTGTGCCATAGAAGCTGATGAAAAGTGTTGAAAAGAAACACGATATGGAAAAACATATTAAGAAAACTTCATAAATTTCTGTTCCCAGTAGCAAAATTTGTAACATTTTTCCTACAATTTTGCATTTCAGCCATTTCAGAGGTTGCTATAGTAATGAACTGGAGTTTTATTTAACTTAGATTGATACAGAGCTATGATCTACCTTGATGTTTAGAATTCATATTACTGCAGGCTTATGGCTGCATTGATTAATGCATTACTTTTGTTAAGTATTGCAACACAAGATTGGCTAACGACTAAAAATATTTTTATATTTAATAGTAGTAAAACTTTGTGTTTTGTCATACTGCAAGTGATGTTTTGGTTACATATTTAGAATGGAGGAAGTGGTGTTAGAGTCTTGCAATATCAGACATTTATGGATTACAGCACAATGTTAATAAGAAACATATATTTGAAACTGATGCTGCACTTTAGCAGCAGTTTAGCTGTGGAAGGAAAAAAATATTTTGTGGATGTGGCCTATTAAAATGGTACTTGTCAGACACTTCAGGAGGAAAAGGTAGAAGATGATTTATATGTCACTGGATGTGTCCTTATCCTCTCCTATCAGCCCTACCCTGAACTGAGCCTGTAGATGTTTTCTTGTTATAAAGAACCTTTTCTATTTTTTTTTCCCTACAGAGTATCATAAATACTGTATATATAACACTTTTATACTTAATTACAAATCAGCCTGATTGTGGAAACAAGCTCTAATCTCTATGTTTAATTGAAGTTAAATGTAACTATACACAGCAGCAGCCAGACAGCTTCATTTGCCTAATGCACAGAATAAACAACCACAGAGTCACATCAGAATTCAGGTCTTGTGATCTTATTCCTCAGAAGCTGTTTTACTAAAAAGAAATGAATATAATAATAATAATAATAACAATAATAATAATAATGGAAGCATAAATTTCTTCATGTGTGGGTGGTGTATTTTTTTTGGCATTTCAATGAAATATTTTCAGAAATAGCAATGAAATATTTGCAGAAATAATACTTCTATTTAAGCATTCAGAAAAATTCAGTCACAAATAACTCTCTTAAGTATGTATATGATGACAAGATCCCTTTTGGAAGAAAAAATCACAGAGAAGTATTATTCAACTGCCATTTTCACTTTGGGAAGAAATCTTGTTGAAAGATTGATGTGTTGAAAATAATGTCAGTTGTTAAAAAAGTCAGGAACTCTGAACTGAAGAATCATCATCATCAGATGGTTTTGGTACATCAGTGAGTCTTTTTAAAATACACATGTATCATTAATTCTGAGAAACTGTCATACTTTTTGTTATCTCTCAATAAGTCATATAATGTCATCTTCACTAGTGCTACATCCATGAGCAGATTGCTGAAAAGGAAACAGAGGTAGATTTGATATTTTTTTAATGTAACTCAAATATCCATATGTTTTACTTGTGGCACTCAATTATCCTTGAATCAAAATTCATGTCAAAACTGAAGTATTAGTATTCTAAATCTATATCTTTCTTTTTGATCACTGTGATTGTCCCAGCTTGCCTAGGTCTAAAAATTTGAGATTAGTGATTAATAAACCAGCCAAATAATTCAAATTATTTTACAAATAGTTTGAAATATTGTGCAATGAAATACAACTAATATTACCTGCACTGTAATTGTGTATTACTTCTTATTTGATCTTTTTTACAGTAAGACATAATTCTTGAGCAGTGTTTGATCTGAAGAATGAATGTTCCTAAGCAATTTGTTTGCAAGTCAATAAAATTCATTTCCATTCATACTTAGCTGATGACTGAGCAGTTGTTAAATGTCATCATCTAATAAGTAGTAGAGTGAACATTGCCAATGATCTTTGTCACGCTTTCACTTTTATATTAAACCTGCCTTTTCCAGAAACAGAATTATCTGGGTACCTGAAACCAGCGAACTTTACTGCTTGTAAGTATTAATTGTAAACATAAAATTTTGGCAATATTTCCTGAAATACATTTAAGGTTTCAGTTCTTTCAGGTTTTGGCATGCTAGCTGTTGAGACAGTGTGTTTTGGCTTATTATTTGGAATTCTGTAGGAATCAGAGACCTCTCTGGTTTAACTAGAAACCAGGAAATCGCTCAAGGACTTTACTGACCTTCATAAGATCACGGAATCATAGAATGGTCTGTATTGGTTTGCCAATGGGCAGGGACACCTTCCACTAGACCAAGTTACTCAGAGCCCCATCCAACCTGGCCTTGAACACTTCCAGGGATTAAACATCCATAGCTTCTCCAGGTAACTTCACCCAGTGTCTGATCACCCCCACAGTGAAGAATTTCTTCCAAATATCATATCCAGACCTGTCCTCAGTCTGAAGCCATTCCCTCTTGTCCGATTACTCCAGCTCCTTGTAAAAAGTACCCTTCAGTCCTTTTATAGCCCCTTTAAGCACAGGAAGGTAGTGGAAGGTCTTACCAGAACTTTCTCTTCTGAAGAGGCTGAACAACCCCAACTCTCCCAGCTTTTCTCCACATCAGAGGTGTCCCATCCCTCTGATCATTTTCTGAGACCTCCTCTCAACTGGCTCCAACAGGTTCAGTCCTTCTCGTGTTGGAGGACCCAGAGCTGGATGCAGCACTGCAGGTGGGTAGAAGGGCAGAGTCCCCTCCCTCCCCTGCTGCCCACAAGGCTTTGGATGCAGCTCAGGATACAATTATTTGTCTCTACTCCATGAAGAATATCATAATTCCATGTAACCCAAAGTTCCAGTTTCCCTATGTGGAAATGTTTGCCCACAATCAATTCCATTGCATTTCTCTTTCCTGACAAAATCTGTGATTGAATAAAATGTACATGATCTCTAAGGCAGATTCACATTTTATTTTTTCCCCCAGAAGAATCAGAAAAGTTAATTAATAGAATTATTGTGAAATATGTCATCTTGTGCAAGCTCTACTATTGATCTTAGAACTGTTACCAAATCAACTTTACATTATCAGACCAAAGGAATCTGTAAGTGGAAAGTGGAGGAGACAGAAGAACGAATGACAAAATATAATTGTAAGAAAACTGATTTCAAATATCTTTTACAACCCATTATGAAAAAAAAAATTCCCCCAAACCCATGCTGTTCTCAGTGACTTACTGTATCTGCCTAATGATTGGAAGTACATATTGAAAAAAGATTGATTCATACATGATAATAACAACTCACCTGTAAAAATGAGTAGCTAAAACAAATTAATCAAACACATTTAACAGAAAAATCTTTCACCAGTAACAATTTAAATATTTAGTAGAGCCTATATTAATTAAATTCAGTGAAGATGAAATTCCTAATACCTATAATTTTTCCATGACTGTAAACGAACACATGTTCCAAAGACGTGATACAGGGGATGTGTTTTGAGATTGATGAGCAGCAAACCATATTGATCTTGTAGCTGCACATAATGATAATTTGTACACTTTTCCACATAATAACCATGTTAAACTCAATGTAGAGGCGTGAGAGAGACCTCTTTCTCATGCTGCAGTCTGGCTAAACAAATCTAACCTCTTTCCTGTTTTTGCATACCTTTGAGGAAAGTGATCTTGATTCCCCCACCAACCTGTATATTTCCTTATTCCTCAGGAAATTCTATCCCTTTTATGTGACTGTACAAGAGAAATACTCTTCTATTTCTGTATTTACTAATGTAAATTTAATGTAAGAATAAAGCTACTAAGGTTGATCTTTAGTTCTGAGTTTTCCTGGAGCTGGATGGGATCACCCTAATAAACTGCTATTACTACTTAGCTGTGGTCCCTTTCTAAGGAAGGTGCTGAACCCCAGGGAAACTTTCAGTAGGTATGAGATTGTTCTCTTAATCTGTTTATATCTTCAAGACACAACTTGCAAGATCAAGTGTTTGATATGTATGAAATAATTAAATCACTCCATAGTTGTTATCACAGTTGTGGAGTTTTTGATTATTTTCTTTATACTGTAATACTGGATTTTAAAGTTGGGTGACACTTTTTAACAAGTAAACATTTGCAAGTTGCATATTTTACTGGCTGTAACAATTTACAAAGTCTGTTGCATGCCCATGTTGCCTGTAGACTTCACTGTTAGATATTTTTCTTTATTCAGATATGTTATTTACCAGTTTTTCATTTTTTTAATTAACCCCCAATTTAATCAAAGAGCTTTTTGTAAGTATTCGTGGGATGTTACCTGGGGATATGCTGGCAGTCATGTCGTAAACAGTCTTTTAGGAGAACTGTACTTTAAAGAGACTACCCAGGCAGTAGGTTCAAATTTTCAAATTTTGAAGTCTTGCATCACAGTTCTGTTTTTTTCTCAGTTGAAATATGTGAGTCTTTTATTATCTGAAACTGCAGAAGTCAAGACCACTTCACAAATATGCTTCCCAAACGGTGAGGGATACAGAGGAAGTAGGCATGTGTTGCTCCTACTTTGAGTTATGCCACTGCACAAAAGAGAAAATAAATGTAGTCCTATGATGTGGTTTCTGCACCATAAAAACCACAAAAATTCTAAATTTAGGGAAAAAATATATTCAAATTCAGAATAAATGCTTTCCTCTGATGTTACTGGTTTTGCAGAAAAATCAGTTTTGAAAAACGTCTGTCCAGAGAACAGAATAACTATGAACACAAATTATACTCTTTTAATATGACTTGTCTCCTCCAGCTGAAGATAAAAATCTCCAAATACTAAGCATTCTATTTTCTTCACTGAAAGGAAACAAGTAAAATATATGAGCTACTGAAAATCTCTGCCATCTGTCCATGAAGATTTCCTTAAAGGCACATCTCCATTATGTTTAGCAAGGCACCAGGGTCAAAATCACCCTTTGACTATCCAAATGTGAACAAAAGTGTTGATTTCTCTAATATTTTGTACATTATATGATTTTTTTTTCATTTTATTATAATATAATCTCACCCTGTAGCCTGTCAGATTATGTGCCATTGCTAATATGTCAAAAGACAACATTAAAGAATAATGAAAAAAGCAAATGTAAATATTTTCTTAGA
This sequence comes from Tangara arthus, assembly GCA_035584835.1. Taxonomy (NCBI): domain Eukaryota; kingdom Metazoa; phylum Chordata; class Aves; order Passeriformes; family Thraupidae; genus Tangara; species Tangara arthus. Next base: position 13,863,750 of record JAWMQZ010000001.1, read on the forward strand.
ATGTATATTGGATTTTACTCCTGAAATATCTTTTTCATTTTGGAGAAACCTTATTGTGTGGAATATATTTGTTCTGCAAATCCATCAAAAACTGTTTTTATGAACAAGTATTTTCAATCATAATCTGTTCTGATTAATATTTTGCAGCAGTATTTTTCAACAAACATGCTGAAAGAATGTTAAAGTTACAAATTCAAGTACAGCAGGTTTAGAGAAATCCAATTTCCACAGTCTGTATGCATATCATAACTCAATAAAGTACCCACAAATTATTTTCTTTATAGTTCTGTCCTCATTCACTTGATGCAATGGCCTTTCCCTTCATTGCCTGCAAATGCCACAGATCAACCAGGCAATTTTCCAGTCTGGCATCTGATGTCCTGAACTTGGCTGAGGTTACTTTTCAAAATCTCTCTTCTGCATCTACATAGGAGTTTATGGAGTAGAAGTGTAAAAAATAATATTTACTATGTTTCTTTTTTACCACCCTGTTCCAGTCCATAGGAGTTCATGCTTTGGGAGTAAATTGGTAAATTGCCTTCATCTCTTCATTTTATTCTGTGGTCAACTGACCGAACTTAAAAAGAAGCATACAGGCATTGGAAATGCCTGAAGTCATGTTGTCTTCCCACAATACCTCCTAACTATGGGTGGTGTGGCAATTGAACATTTTTCAAAGAAATATTTATTTAAAAAAATATATGTTAATATAATTGATGAAAAATATTAGTGCAAAATACTAGTTTTATGATAGAAAATACTAGTTCAGGAAAATATGACATTTTATAGGGTCTGTGGCATGGGCAGAAAAAAAAATTCATGTATCACAGACATTGTAACAACCCATGGAACAGCAATTTTTAAATTAAACCTGTATACATTCCCTGTTAACTCTTAGCATCGCTCAAACATAAATTTCAAGGTTGCAAATGTACTTGCATGATTTTACACAGTTTCCTTGATATTTTTCCATGGACAGAAGGCCTGGGTTCTCTATCTTGGCCTTGATAAATCCATGTATTCCCTCCTGTGCTTTATCCCTGTTCTGGAGCTGGTTGTTTTCTGGCATCTAAAAATCTAAACTCCTGACTCTCCCAAAGATACCCTTCTATGAGCAGGACCTCAAAAGTTATCAAAGTGTGGCATCTGCCACTTCTCTTTCACCAGGTTGTCCTTACCCTGCTCAGGCACAGGCCACTCTGAGGGTGCAGGTAAATAAATGTAGGTGTCTAAGCGTGGGTGAGAGAGTAGGGGCTCTGTGTGCTTGCCAGAGACCTTTTAAGCTGTCTTATTTCCTAGTATTTTGTAAATATACAAGAAACCGTCAGATAATGCATAGGTCCTATAGAAATGCTCGCCCTCTTGTATCAGCCAGGTTGCAGCATGTGGACATTGAAAGAAAAAAAAAAAAGGAAAGAAATTCTTGTTGTGGTTTCCAGAAGTGCATTAACTCTGTCTACATACACTCAGTATAAATCCAGATGAACAAAACGGGATTCAGGTACCTGAAAATCAGCTTTTTATTGTGAGGAGCCCCACTGATGAAGACCAGAATCAAAACAAATGTGTTAGATAGTCTACTCTGCCTGGATGTCTCAAACCCCTCCACAAACTCCCAAATGACATCAGTTATTTACCTATTCAGAGCTGAATGTTGTCTATACATAATAATTCAAATACCTAAAATTGGACATCTAGCAGCATCTTAGAGATCCTAAGGTATCCTTCCACCCTAAGACGTCCTCTTGATATCTCCCACTGATCCTTTGTCCCATAAGGTAGCTCTAAGGAAGTGTTTCAGGTATTCTGTGATCAAGAATGGCTCTACATAGATGTCTTTATGCATTTGAATTGTTTTGCTACATTTAGATGTCTAAATTTAGATGCCTGCAGTGTGGTACTAAGAGATATAATGAGGTTGTGGAACAGCTGAAATTAATTTTGACTATTTTAGAACTACCTGTCAGGATAGGATCAACCCAGCCTATAAACTTTGGCGTTCTTCGGTGCTTTAGAACTAGGAATGGCCCTTTATTTTAATGAATAATTTCATCCTCCAAGTTATAACTGAATGAATAAATGCTAAATTGTTTATTAAATTATGCATACCACATACACATATGGATATATGTATAAGTATATATGTACAGTTACAATTTGATGAATTCTCTGCAGTTCCTCACTGCTAGAAATTACTTCAGTCTCACACTCATACTCATACCAACCAATACCTGGGGGTGTGTACATCTGCCAAGTTACCAGGAACAAAATTGCCCTTATGTGGGCAGTCTGCTCAGAGAGGATGGGGATGAGGTGGCATCCGTTTTCAAGCCCTTCCCAAAATTCCTTGAATTCTACCTATGAATGTACTCATTTTGGATGTATCTGGTTGGTACCAGTCAGGAGATGACAGTGGTTGATCTCTTTATCTTCTCCCATCTCTGTTGCAAGGATTTAATTACTGTCTCTCTTTTAGACCTGGCTGTCTTGAGAATTTGCAGTTAGATTTGTGCATATCAGCAACACATACCATTTTTATAGCCCTTCTCCATGCACATCAATATGAAGATTTTTATTAGAATCTTGCAAAGTCCTAGAAGATTCCTGGGCTTCTGTTTTCTTATATATCATAGACACTTCAGAGTGTGCCGGTAAAACCTGACATCTACCTTTTATGATATTCGTAAGTTTTCTTGTCAAAAGTCTCCAAAGCACCTGGAGTATTTCAGCAACATATTGCCTTAAAATTTCCACTTTCCAAGTCTGGAATTGCAAATGAAGATTACAATTTTCTTCTTTCCTTGCAATCATTTTTATCTTTAAATTCTAACCTAATGCACTCTTCATATGCTGTCGGTTTTATTGGATTCTGATGAGCTTTATGATGTGCCTTCCCGCTTGCTCATTCTCTATTATTCATCTTATATTATCCATTTTTATCCCAGACAAACTGGAAAAAGAATTTGAAAAGAAACAGAAGAGTCAGATGTCATTGCTAGGACAGATACATTCTTGCTGTGTATTGTGATCATACTTTCACTGACTTTCCTGCTGAATATTTATTATTAATAATAAAGGACCTCAATTGTTATAATAATTAAGGGCTACCTCTCTGTCTAATCTGAACTTTAGTGGTTAAAAGAAAAATGGCAGATCATATCAGGTACAGATCTTCATCCAGGCTCTGCTGTGCAGCAATTTTTTCCTGTGAGCAGCAGCTGTCTCTCTCCTGAGTTTAGCAGCAAAGCTGTCAATGCCACACACATAATGTGTAGTTCAGTTCCAAAAACCTTTGTTGTGAGAACACAGGGATAGTTGTGTAAAAATTGTCTTAGAAATAGGCAGAAATTTTGAGTAAGTTCATCTTAGTAAAAGGAAACTTATTTGTGGTATTATTCTGTTACAGAGCATTTTTCTAGCAATGTTAAACATTGGTACACACATTAAAAGAACCCAGGAAGTTTGTGTTACCACTTTCACACTCTGGTAGTAAGAGCTGGAGGAAAAAAAATTGTAAAACAAAGAACCCATTCAAATACTTTCTGCTTAAACCATTAAGTCTATTTGGAAAGTTGTTTCAGAACCACTAGAATAATGATAAAAAATCAGTTAGTAAAGGTGTAAGAATGGAACTCAAAGACAGGTCAAATCCAGCCTCTTCAGGGCTCTGTATTGGTTCGGGCTGTTGTCTTCTGTAGCTGCCCTGACAAGACATCTAGTTCCAGACAAAGTGGCTCACATGAAGATAAAGTACAGCTGAAATGTGCCCTGATAGTTCTGTGTGACCCTTGTGCACCTCTTGCATCCCTGAGTCCTGGAAGAATGCCAGCCAGCAGGGAGCCAAAAGGAGCTGGAGAGGGACTGCGAGGTGATGGCAGCTTAAGAGTTGGATTTGATTCTTGTGGGTCCCTTCCATCTCAGCATTCTTGATTCTGTGATTCTAACTCAAAGGATTGTTATGTCCTACTGCTAAAGGCAGGTGCCTTCAGAGAGCTGTACAAGCCCTCAGGCAAGATGTTGTCCCTGCATAGATGAGAGAGATCTCTGGTGCTGCACATCCATGTCTCCCCATGGGCCTGGGCTGGGGGTTTGTCCATCCCCATGCATATGAGCAAATGTCAAGAGCTAAAGCTTCTCTAGGGAGCCATGGGTCAGGACTTGGGCTTGGAGGCAGCACAGGGAACACAATGATCTTCCCCCACCTCAGTCACTTGCTGAAGACTTTTGAAAATATCTCTGGAGCACCATGAGTCCAAAAGGAGAGCTGCATGGCACACACCTACCCTCTACCCCATTCTCCTCCTCCTCCATGTGAGCTCTTCTTCAAAATAGTTTCTGATTCATGGGCTCGTCTGACAGCTCTTCTGTTTTGCCTGGTCAATCTCTTTGGGGATTTCCTTATTGATCTCATGGATGTGTTCTTGCAGCTGCTGCCAGAGACGTGAGGCTCGCCAGGCAAGCTCAGCCGGGTTGCGACCTCCGGCAGGCTGCTTGAGTCACGCGGGTTCGAAGGAGGTGCGACCTCCCTTGACCGCAGGACCGTCAAGCAGTAAAGGACGCCAGCAGCTAAAGCCGAGTGTCGAATGATGACCAGGAGGCAGCCAATCTCTCTTGCAGGGAGTTTATTAACAGGGACGGAGAGGGTACATGGACGACAGGGAGGCAAGAGGGACTGGCCAAAGGGGAGGAGCGAACGCGCGGATTTAAAGAGGGGGCTGAGGGCGGTCCACCCCGCTCCTCAGCCAATAGAACTGAACCCAGACTAGATTGGCAGAGCATAAAGACAAATCACAAGAACTTACAGGAGGGATTAACTTAGGAAAACCAATCACGAGGGAACATTACGGGAACATTCTGGAAAGGGGGCTAGGGTAAGGGGTGATAGACAGGGGGACTGACAATATGGTAATCAGGTATGAAGGGAGGGATTAACATAACTGACAGAAGATTTTCGGCAAACTGGCGGGAGTTGCTTAGAAACAAGGTGATTGACAGTTACAACAACAAGAAGAAATGGGGGAAGGGGACCGAATCCAGCGCCATCTTAGGTAAGAGCAATCTTATAAACCTTACAAACAACTTCTATAGAACCGTCTAACATATGAACCATCTAACATATAAAACCCAGGACAATTCAGACACCGAGCCCACACACCAAAGGCCTTGCCCGCCGCTACATGTTCTGCTGGATTGGCATTTTGTCCTGGTTTCTAATGCAGGTGGGCAAGGTTTCCTGAGCCTGCCAGTGCCATGCCTGATCTTAGAGGCTGTGCCTGATCTTAAAGACCTCAGAAGTGTTCCACAGATGTTCTATGATAGCTTCAAGGTGGCAACTCGTGGAGGACAGCCCCATGTCTGCCATGGGCAGCATTGGAAGGGTGTCTTGCAGTGGTTTCCCCAGAATGGAGGAGCAGCCTCATGGTCATCATAACCAGGACAGCATACTGCATGTGTGGGCTACATACTCTGTCTTTTTTTTTATTCCCAAAAAAAGCTCACTATGCAGAAGAAGGGGCAGTGAGTTGTGATAAGAAGCAACAGGGGTGTAACTAGCAGGCTGCACCAGCCTTTGAGGTCTCACAGCCAGAAAATTCACTGGAAAGTGTCTAAATATGTGTGGATGCTCCCACCAGACTGGGTACAATAAGTATATGTAGGATAGCACACCATAGTGGTGATTTTGACTCTGTGGTGTTACAGAGGATGCAATGGGAGTATAAATGCAGCCACAATTTGTAGCATCCACATTTTACTTATATTTTGAAATAATTTATGAAGTATGGGAACAAAAACCTTCTGCCTGTCTACTACATGGTGGTCAAGATGCTGACAAACTTTTCTTTCTGTGATGTAAGCATCCACAATATATGACTGCTGCTCCATTTTATTATTATAAGTGGCAAAATGTGCATAGGCTTTTCAACCAAAACTCTTTCAGATCTGGACAATGTTCAATTTGTTACAGACTAAAACTGCTTGTGTTTTTAAATTCAAAAACATTGTTGGATGGATAAAATGTCTGCTCTCTGCAAATAAGCTTCCTAGTGGCATATTGCAATTCTCAGCAATGTCTGTCTCTGTCAATTCGCTCAACAATCTCAGGTAGGCAGAGTGGAACAAAATGAGTATTTTCTGCAGGTGAATTGATTTCCCTTGTGGTTAGTGGGCAGGTTTGTGAGGACAATAAAAGTTATGCTCTCTTTTTTTATTCCTTTAAAACCATATCTGGAACTAGCACATGCATGCTCAGTTCAAGTTGGTAAACAGGTATTTTGTTCTGATGAGATTTAGCATGGAGTTATGGCAGTACAAAGATTTTATAAACCATCTAGGTTGGCTGTCAGACACCTGTTTATGCAATAAGAGATCTAAGGGATAAAATTATGGGTAATGAGACTTTGTAAACAAAAAATTGGAGTGGTTATATCCCAGCTGTGAAACTTGCTATTACTTTTTCAATCCTCAGGACTTTGGATTTGCAGTGATTTCTGCAAAAAGACTTCCGTAAAAATAAAAACCACAGAACAGGACTGAAGTTGACTTTATGTTAGACCAAGTTATGTTTGTCTCCCTGCCTATTCACAGAAAAACATGATGAAATTAGTCACATACATAGCACCTACAAGAGAAGCAGTGGAAAGTGTATTAAACTCTGAGGTTTAATCTGCATGGGATTCAATGCTTGCTTAAAGTGAGCATTTGCTGCTTCTAGGATGCCAGTTTAACTGTTTCACGGTGGGTTTTCTGACAATCTGTAGACAATTCCTTGTGCATAAGCTATTTAGAAACTCCCTGTTCTCCTCCTAGAACACGATAGGAGTATTTTATTTTATTTGATTGCCTATTTCCAATTGGCAGGATTTCTGGGGGATAGAAAATACAGCAGGCCGTCTTACACCCATTAAGACAAGTTCTTGGCTCTACCGGTCTGTACATGGATGTCTGGAGCTAAGAACAGAAAACACCATCAAACCACAGCTTGAGTGAACTTTTAGTGACCTCATGCATAGAATCTCCCAACTTCTTGTCTTACTAATCATAGCATTAATTTGAGCCATAAATACTCCTTTTCCTAATTTTTTATTAATTATGCAGTTGATATCGGCTTACTTATATTAGCTAGCTAAGGACTTTTACAGCTGTTTTTTACACCTTTTTTAAGCATTATAAAAATCTTTTTTACTTAGGACAGCCTGTTGATCCACACAGAAGCAACGTGTGGTGAAATTAAAAACTGTGTAGAAGGAGTCATCATTGAACTAACTTCTACTGAATAGGAAAAGCAAAACAGAAACAGGATGAGAAAAGCAGAAGCAGTTTGGAGAGAAAAAAAAAAAAGAATAGTGAAATAGTAAAATAAAAGATTTTTGTTTATGAAGGCAACAAAAAATTCATTAGAGAGGTGCAAGTGTAGAGATTTCAGTAAAAGGGCAGTAGATGAGGAAAATAGAAGCCATAAGGCAGTTCAGCAATTATGCTGTTAATGGGAGATATGGAAAATAATCATTAGGAAAATAATGGTCAATTAATCAGTCAGGCAACTAAGCAATAAAATGCAATATCTTATGGCTCCTACTTGTTTCATTAAATTTAGGTAGAAAGAGCCCCAGGTTCTCTTCACATATTAAAATGCTGAGCCTCCAGTTCATTTTTCTTTGGGAAGCAAACACTAAAGAAAGGAAGGCAGTCTAATACCTTATAAAAGGAAGACTCATTTACAGTAAATGAAACAAACAGATCTAGATCCTAGCAGCTGGTTCAGTTTAGATGAGTTCCCTCCATTTGTAAACAACACATTGCTGGGATTAGGATGTTGAAGCATTTGGTAGATTATGAGAAATGATAGAACTTGTGGTGGTTTTATTTTATAAACATTTTGTAAGCATGTGAGAAACAGAAGAAGTTATTTGTCTGAAAGCCCGAAGTGTCTCAGACAGATGTGACTGTTGATAAAAATCTGGGAAATAATAGCAGTGAATATGATAAAAAGAGCAGTTTTCACTTAACATAAAAGGACTTTAAAAACCTTTCAAAAGACTTTCTGATGTAAATATCTTTCTTTTCTTTCTGAGTTCATGCTATGTGGCCTGGTATTTATCTGAAATGCTGTAAAAAATGTTTCATTTAAAAATTATTAGGCCAATTATATGACTACCCTATCCATAAGTATCTTAATATTATATTATTTGAAAATACCACATTATCAATTATTCCCTTATATGATTGCCTTTTTTCTTTTTTAATATCCCCTGTAAATGTTGTGAATTCCTAACACATTCATGGAATAAACAGTATCAGAGATGCAAATTGGTAAGAGTGAAAAATCTGACTCTGACTCTGACTCCAAGCATATATTTCATGGAGCATGAAGCCAGATAACATTTCTGCTGTTGGTAATAAGTTGACATCATTCACTATCAATCACACAATATGTCTGGTGCAGCTGGAGTTACCTCCATTAAGTCACAAATCACAGCGGTCACTACAAATAAAACACCCAGTGCATATTTTATTTTAAAATAAGCTGTCTCTGAAAAAAAAAAACAACCCAACCTTATGGGTGTGTGTTGTTGCCATAACAGCTGCTCCAGGTCACAGAGTTTAGATAAAAATGGAACTGGTAATTCAAACTAGGTGTTTTACTTACAAATAGCTTAAACTCCTTACATGATTGCCTTTCTGGTTCTGCGTGTTACAGCTGATAGGAAACAGCACAGAGAAAACAGATTGAATTCAAACGTATTTAAGAATTTAAGAATTAGAACAGAGCAGCAGAATGACACCAATTAGCACAACCAGGAAAGACAACTGGCCCCAGTGTACACCTACCAAAAAAACCCAAAACTAAAAAGAAACTCTCAACAGAGTTGAAGAAATGTAAGAAATGTTGAGTACCTGGCATATAGTAATTATACTCCTTAAATTAATTATTCTTCTTTTTTTCAATTTCAAGGACAGGAGTATTAACTAGGAGTTTAATAATGTTTAGAGTTTCATTTTGTGCATGTGCATATATGCCTGGTATTTTTTGCATGTATTTTGTGGCAGTGAGTTTTTTGTCAAAACCTTATGCTCAAAGGTTTGAAGGTCACAGAGGACTTGCTTTGATTCCAACATTCACTGCCCAGCCATTTGTTTGGCTTCATAAAATCCAAGCCTTGGCACAGACTTATAAAGGTGAAATCTGTAGAGGATTTTTTCCCAAATTTCAAGGCAAATGTACCAGTGAAATTTCAGTCTAGTTTTTGAAGCTCAGATACATGCATAGAAGTAGTTGCATTTTATAAAATATGGAAAATCTGATTTCTAAAGCATAAGTACTCAATCAGGCCGTGTTGCATCTGATACTTTGTTAATGAAGATCTAATAGAAGCTGATTGAACAGGAAACTCAGAACAGCAGCAGTGAAAGAATGTGCTGTGAAAAGCTTCTTCTTAAAATCAAAATAAATTGTAATAATTTATAATGGCTGTGAAGGACCTTCCTTCTGATTTTTCCACAGCATTCCGTTGAGGAACTCTGAGACACACCTTGGCAGTCCAACATGATGCTCTGTGGTCCTCCCACAGAGGTCCAAGTAAATTCTGGAAAGGCTCCATGGGTTAATTTGGCAAAGCCATGTAACTGCAGTTGAATGGGCAGGTAGTCCTGCTGATTAGTTGCATGTCCCAGTAGAGATAATTAACTTCACACTGATACAAATTTGCCGTACTTGTCATTAGCGCTTTGTTTGGCACATGCTCAGATTTCTCAGCTGTCCTCTTTGTGACACAGAACCTTCTCTTAATTTCCATAGTTTCTGGACAAAATCTGTGCCTTGGGAGGCCAAGGAACAGAAGTGGGAAGGATCACACTGAGGGGCAACAAAGGCAAGTCACTGAGAGAGCTTTAGGGACATCTGTGACTTGTAGGTAAGTCCACATTTAAAGATTCTCCTGACAGTGGGCTTAATAATATGTTTCTTTAGAGATGTTTAATTTTATGGAAAATAAGTTTAAAAGATCAGCACAATAACAAGAGAAGCAGAAAATAGAAGGCTACTTTGTTTTTGTTTTTGGTTTTTTTTTTTGGTTCAGGGAACCAGGAATAGTTTGTAATACACACAGACAATTTCTGCACTATATTAATATCTTCCTTGTGAAAGGTGGCTTTGAGAAGGTAAACCAAGAAATGATATAAGTTTTAGATCAAAAATTAAAAATTTTAATTCTTCTTAAGTGGCCCTCTAACATTTGAAAAAGTATATTTATCCTCAATTTCAAATCTATCTTCATTCATTGATCTGTCAAAATCATCAATATTCATTCAATGTAATGTCAATAAAAAAGAGCATGAAAACATTTTTTTAAGATAGATATTAGTTTTTAAGAGAGATTTTTTTTTAATATGTCAGCCTTTACTTGTAAATGCATAATGCTATTTATAGTGTTAATTAGTCATTATCAGTGCTTGTTGCTAATGACTAATTTTTTCAAGATAATGGTCAACATTATCTGATATAAAGACTACCCTGAGCTGCATTAGGAGTGTTGCAAGCAGATCCAAGGAGGTGATCCTTCCCCTCTGCCCAGAACTCATGAAAGTCATCTGAATGCTGGCATCCGAGTGATGGGCTCCCCACTGCAAAGAGGTGTGGAGCTGCTGGAGAGAGGCTCAGCTTTGTAAGCTTCCCTGCCTATAGGGAAGTTGTGGGTCATTTCATCTTGAACATTATTTAAGTGCATGTTTTTCATTAAAAGATGCAGTGTGGATTTCCTCATTAAAAGATATTTAACTGGGTTGCTTTATTTTTTGTTTGTTTTTTTTTGTTTGTTTGCTTTTAGTATCAAAGCACTGAGAGCCACTGTTTCTTTACTCAATTTTTTACTGCATGCCCACAATAATTACATACATGTAACTAAATTTCATAATGCAAACCACACATAAAGAGAACAGTAAATAATAAAATACCAGATATTAATCTGCTAACATATATAAAATATACATTATGTATTTTCCGTGAGAAAACTCTTGTCAGAGATCAATGTTTTAATTTTCTGAAAATGTGAATCAAAACATGCAGGATTTACAGAAAATATTTATTACTGGTCCAATTGGAGAAACCAAGCAGGGATTTTTCAGCCTGGGCTGTTGCTAAATGTTATCTCCTTGAGAAATCCTCTCCTTTCCTTTAATTGCTGTATTGACTGCTATTTAAAATCTGCAGAAATTATAAATAGGCCAAATGAGATATGCAAGTGTTCATTTGTGTACTTATTTTTAACTGTTATGCAGTTCTGTTTTGCTATTGAATTATTATTGTCTCATTGAATTATTAATGTCTCACATATTTTGAATGTCTGAAATAATGTGCTAAACTAGAAAAGGTATAACTAATATTAATTCTGTATCCTTTACTGGATAGTCAGGTAGGTTAGAAATAGTTGTTTGAATTTTTTTAGTTTAATTGTAATAGATACTGCTTAAATCTGAAGTGTTGATTTAGATAATATAGGTGGAAATATCCCAGTTGAATGGAGTGATTTTGATAAATACAGGAACTGCAAAAATACACAATTTCCAGTTAATAAATGTTATTACTTTGGTAAAAATGCTCCAGAGATGCTGATACATGTAGCATGCCCTTAAGATAGCTCTGTGTGTGTGTGTGTGTGTGTGTGTGTGTGTGTGTGTGTGTGGCTGCAGGGAGAGTAGTTTCTTATTTTTCCATGGCCAAAGGGTTGGTTCTGTGCAGTGATAGTTCAGCTGATGGAGTTGAACTCAGCGACTGCAGGGCATCTTACTGCACCTCCCTGCCTGCCCTCTGTGCCTTGACTGTCACTGGATCTGCATAACTGTGACTGCAAATCACCACAGCACTCAGAACACTGAGTCTATTTCTAGTACAAAGAGTTCATAATATAAATTAAAGAGAGGGTTTGTTAGTACAACAGAGGAGAAATTATACAGAATACAGCTTTGATGTGAAATGTAGAATTTGGGAAGGGAATATGGTTTTTGATACTTCAGAAACTATCAAACACAAGAGGTTAGCAAGGGTCTGAGAAGGTTAAAAGTAGAGGAAAATTATTGAAGGGTTAAGAGAAATAAGGAGATCCTGCATGAAGCTCCACCTAGACCTGATGGTAACCTTGGACTCTTGCATAAACTGTTTAATTCCTTGGTTTTCCAGTAATTACTTCAGATATTCTGAAAATAGAATGATGTAAGTTACTTGTGTTCATATGTATTATGAGTCAATGACACTGAAATATCCTGAAGCCTTTTGAAATTATTTTTTTAAGAATATTTGGAGTAAATGGTATTCAGCTACCAGAAATTTTTATGAAACAGATTTTTGAGGGGTTGATGATAAATTTTGAAATTAGTTTTGTATAATGTGTGAAGAATTGACAGGTGCCTATTTTGTGGAACAAAGGTGCTTAGATAATCACTGGTCTATAGTGGACAGAAGAATTCTAGACATTTACACAGAAAAATCATGCTTGTGGTCTCTCCCTAAGGACTTTAAAATCTCCTTTTGGTAGCAACATGATGAAAAATATTAAATAACAGTAGAGATGACTAGATAAAGCTTTTAAAAGTTTGCAATTAAGAAGGAAAATAAACATGGAATTGCTAATGGAGCACACATAGAACAAACTTAGTTTGAGAGATTAAATGAGGTCACACAAAAAGCCCATGAATGCTCTTTGTGAGCATCTAGTTACATTTCTACTTTTCTAGCTTTTTCTTTTTTCACCTGAACATTTTATTTTCTCTGATTTCTTGAGCTTTGAGGGAACATAGTATTAAGTATATAGGTTTGTTCAACATCTTACCCTAATATTATAAAACCAGAGTGTACTATGTGATTAACTCTGCTGGTTACAACTGCTCTTTTAAAAAGTCATTAGCAGCTCACAGTGATCAGTACATGAAATATCTAATTACTTCAAATCTAAAGAGCAGGGCAAATTAGTATGTTTGAATATCTTATTAAATATTCCCATGTGAATTCTTACACACATATATATGTATATATGCATGAGTTTGTGTGCATGTATACATGTACATATTATTTTATAGACTAAATAGGGATATCACACGCTTCAATGGTGGAAAACTGTAGCATTTAGAATTAAGGTAATTTAGATAACTGTATCTCAAACTCTTCCATTGCACAATTTAAAGGTAGAGACAGGAAGAAGTGTAACCTTAGCTGGCTTCTACAACAAGCTTTTTTGAAGCACTTGCCTTTTTCTCCTCATGTACATTTCTGTCAAAAAATGAGCTTACAGCTTTGTGCAATACCTTGATTGCTCTACCAACAACTAGAAAAGTTGTAAATGAACAGTAGGAAGAGATTGAACAATTAGTGAAAACTGGTGCATGAGCATAAAAGGGAGCACAAGGGCAAGCAGAACTCGGCCAAAGATCAGACACAATTGCTGAGTTTCTTCACTAATTGGTACCTGCTGATCTGAGTGCTTATGTAGTGTACTTTTAGAGAGCATATCTTTAGTTCCATTTAAAATATGGTTCAAGAGAACTTTATAGAGCTATTAATTTTCCTCCTTTTTGTCTTGACTCTTTGTGGAGCTAGGGTCTTAATAGTTCTTATTAGTTTTTGATCAAAATGGACAATAATTGATAATAAAGTATTGCAAGAATCACTTAGTAATTTAATTAACCAAAAATCTGCCAGCAGGTGTACTGTCTGTTTTTCAAAAGCAGCATAAACACTGTCTACAGACTCTCCTTCAATTATGCACATGAATATCCAGAGGATTTTGAGCTCTGCTCTTAGGTACAAAGAAGGAATTTTCTCTGTCCCTTATCATCTGTTAAAAAAAAAAAAAATTAAAAATTGATGCTATTAGTTTTACTCTTAGACATCTAGGTCACACTAGGTAGTTAATCTTACTCTTCATTTGTGTTCTCTTAACATTAGGCACCTTGCACTGTTCACAGTTTAGAATTTCCAGTTCTCTGGAGATATTTGTTGGTCATCCTTCCTCACTGCAGCTTGCCAACAACCTTTGGTGTATGTCTAGAACAATTTGCACCTGAGAGTGTTCTCATGCTCAATCACACAGGCACACACAAGGATGCTATAGGGGATGTCACAGGAGACAGTTTTGGTTTTGTTTTTTCTGGAAACATTCTGCTCATCTCGTCAGAATACACTGTAAGGAGCTTTTCAAAGAGTTATTTCAAAGAGATAGCTATTTTCAATATTTTCATATTAGGGAAGAGACCTGGTTTTATAACAATAAATACAAAAAAGTACCTGTTTAACCTGCCCTTACCCAAGTATCACTCTCTATGCAGGACTAGGAGGGGAAAATAGAAGTTTATTTCTATTGCTGTATATATGATTACATAATCTCACAGAAGTAATTTTCATTTCCCTTTAAAATATATCTTCTTAATAAATTATTTTTATTCTGATTTTGAGGAGATCATGATGACCTCTGTTCAGAACAAATGTTTAGCGAGGGTAAAGCTTCAGCCTTGAGCAAATCTGAGTTCTAGAGACCCTAACAAGCTCTATCAAAGGCATATCTTTGAGGCTGGTTACATCATTCTGTAAGCTTTAAACATGTCACACCCAAATAATGGAAACAAAAGATGGAACTCTGTGAAAAGCAATAAGTCTACAAGGAGGACAACAGCTAAAGTGCCAAAGACTAGGAGTTAAAAAGTAATTCAAGATGGATATCTCAAGTTTTTCTCTTAAAGAGAACTTTATGGTACCAGATTAAATAGAGGGAACTCATACAACTGGTAATTGCATACTGTCAACATTAGATTGCTACAGAGATACTTTAACTTTTTATTTTTTTTTAAGACTAGCAATATAGGTATGTCAATATGCTGTTCTTACAGCAGCACTGAATCTTCATCTTGCCTGCACTAACTACCAATGATATGTGTGTTCTATATGGTGGTACATGAGCATTGCCCACCACTGACAGTCAAAATAGACCAGAATAGGGTGGAAAGTCACAGCAACGCTGCAGAAAACAATCCTGCCATGTTTACCAAAGGAAGATTGGTGGGAAATCAGAACTTACTTGTTCTGCTATACATGTACTGCCAACTTTTCAGGAGTCCTATTTGATTCCTGCTGTGGATATGAAGATATTTATACATATATGCATGCATATGTGCTTGAGTCTGTATGTGAATTTATAACAGAGAATTTGGGGTAAAACTATGTACTTTGCAATTGTCTGATTTTCACCAGCACAGCAATGTAAACCTGCAGCAGCGAATTGATTAAGCTGATCAAAGAGGTGGTTTGGAAGCTCCCACTAGGCAATGGTGACAGATCATAGCTCAACAAGTGATGAATAATGCAAAAGGTCCAACGTGTTGACATGTTACTTAATTATGTTGTTAATGCAACCATGACACAGAAATTTCAGAAGGGAAATACGGACACATCTGAAACAATATGATGGCTATCTAATGCCATATTTCAAAAATATCAAAGACTGAATAACAATCTGAGTGTGATTTACGAATAATAAGAGGAAAGAATGGCACATAGTCTTGAAAAGATTAGAGAAAATGGTAAAGATAAGCGTGATAATGTATTTGACAAAAGGTTACTAAAAAAGCACTGAGACCATGGTATGATTATCTCAGTGCTGTCCTCTTAATGACTCACAGTCTGCTGTGAAGGACCTGGGTAAATTGACATACATAACAATTAAAAACATATTCAGGAATATAGCTTGGCATTAATTAAGACTGATTTTTGAGGTGACATTAATAGTATATGAGGCAGATACATCCTGTTTTAAACCTGAAGTTCTTAATGAAGTTTCTAGTATATTTCCAATGAGCACAGAATATATTTTGGCGCCTAAACTTTAGGAATGGACCTTAATACCTGCTGGGGAAGCCAGATCACACACATCTGTATTATAAATTAAATATGAAGAAAGATGGTTTAATCGAATAGGCATCATCACTGTTCTTAAAAAAGCAGAGGTAAATGATCACTGAAAGGAATATAGGAATAGATTTCACTATAGGAAATAATCTCCTGCTAACCTCTGTGTTCTAGTGAGTGTTTTAGCAGAGCTCCAGAATCAAGAGTAAGCTCTCCTTCATACATACAAAAATCACTGCATTCATGGTACAAGTAAAATAAGTAATTTGATTTTTTTTTATTTAAATAGTTTTGTTTGAACTCTAGTTCAAATTATCCCACCACTTATCAAATGGTCTTGCTGATATCCATCAGTAATGACAAATGTTAATATATGTATTACATCTTGTGTTAGTCTTACCTGTGAAAACCTATTTTCATTTTACTTGAAAAGTTGTAAAAATTTATGTAGTTCATTTGTAACTATTTTTTTACAGACTCTCAAAACCAATTTATTGTTAAGTGGTTATTTTTATAATGCAGTTCTCTGATGTTCTAAATTCTGTATCAAAAGTAACATATTTTGAAAAGGAAAAAAATATTTTTTGATTTCCACTGGAGCTCAAGCCAAGTTTCTAATATAAATCCCCTGTGTATTGTTAAACTGTATTTTAAAATCCAGATTGTGCTAGTTTTCGCTGGAAGTGTTTACGAAAGACTTGGCATTTCAGTACCTACGTGATCAGCATACTTGACAGTTTATTTCTCTGCAACACCCACACTAGATATTGTGATATTTAACTGATTGTTGTTCTTAGGTAAACAGGTTATTATGGGAGACAAAAAGCAGCCTTCAAGTAGTAAAGAATTAAATACATTACAATTGGCTAAAAGGAAAGTTTCATTGGAAATAGGCAACTCAGAATTAAAATTTTTCTCTTTTTTAATTTTTTTTAACTAAAAAATGTAGTTTGGGTGTAAAAGAAAGAGCTGAAGAAATAAAGGAAGATAAAAGATTGCAAAAAACCCAGAAATACTGTATAATAACAAGGGAGATGATTTAGAAAGACACAAGGCAACCTGCAGAGTTGGGTTAATGATAGACAGGGAAGGTGAAAATAAAATTAAATAGATTAAATGTCATAAAATCATCAATTTCAGGAGAGAAAGACAAAATTAAGACCACAGAGAAATGAGGAGAAAGAAATATTTTCTGTAACAAACCCATGAACTCTCAAGGAAGGCAGCTGAGAGGAGGGCTAAGGAACTGATGCATTTTCAATGTGACAGTGTGAGTGAAGGAACACTTCTGAAGGGATGTGAAAAAGCACAGTGTAGGAATTCAGAGGCCAAACAATGCTGTAGCAATAGGAAAGAGTTCCTGAATATACTACCCCAAGACTAGATTAACTCTTAAAAAAACTTATATTGTGATTTGTGTTATCTAATTCACAAAAAAAAAAAAAAAAAGTGAATAGATTTTTCAAAATATGGTAATGGACATACTTATGTAATACAGAAAATGATACATTAGGCTACATTAACATGTTGTAATATTTAGATTCATGACTATTAAAATAGTAGTAAAAGCAACTTCTTCTTATCTTTGCACATTTAGTCATGCCTTCACTAACCTAAACACTTTACCTTCTTGATGTCTTGGGTAACCAGCTTCCCCCAAAGGCACAAGCTGATCTATGATCTGTTCTGCTTCTGGGCCTCCAACTGGTCACATCATTTACTTCTTGCCACAAAATCTGTGTTTGAGAGCTCACTGTGAACTGTACTTTGGTGTTATCTCTGGCAGAGTGTCTTGTGCACCAAGGGTGTTTCTCCCTGATCTGCATTTAGGTGGTTGCAGGGAGTAGCCACAGGGATTTTCAGGAATCTGGTTAACTACAAGTGATGGGAAGAGCCTCGTTCCCCAAATCTTCACCATGGTAGCTTGACCTGTCTGAAATCACACTGGTTTATGTAAACCTTTATGGTCCACAGGAACTGAAAGTGGCTTAGCTGTCTCTGTGCATCCATTTCAGCAATCTCTTTTCTATGACTGAGTGTGCCCATACTGTTAATTTTCCTTGCTCTATATTTCTGTTAAAGCTCTTGCTCCTTTGCATCCTCTCTGCTTCATCCACACTTGTTGACTATAGGGATTCCTTCTGCAAAAAATTACCTCTCTCACAGAGGATATCTTGTTAACAGGTCATTTGCGCCAGGACCTACCTCAGACTGATGGGATGGATGCTCACAGAAATAAACTCATGCCCAACTCTAGCTCAGCAGGCCATGCACTTTCAAAAACCCTTATCCAACACCTCATGCAAAGAAGAGTACTGTAATTCCATGGAAATTTGGCTGGCTGTCACATAGATTTCTCCTTTTTTTCATAACGAATCTTATAATTTTCTACTTTTTTGGCTGAAGAGAAACCTGCAAACAATCACTGTGATGCTGACAGGAGTTCTACATGAGTGCTAGAGCACACCAAATTTGGAAGCTTTTTGAGTCCCTTGCAATCATGGAGTAGCTGAAGGGGGAATGCACATTCAGGAGATCACCTGGTCCAATGTCCTGCTCAGAGCAGAGGCAGACAGAGCGCCTTGCCCAGAACTGTGTCCATCCTTGGAGACTACACAATGTCTCTGGGCAATGTATTCTAGTGTTTGACTGCCCTTGCATGGATAAAATTCTCCTTGAGGACTGTTCTGCTCCAGAGTAATCAGTCTCAAAAGTCACAGCCTCCCGTCATATATCAGACAGGTCAACACCCTTTACCATCCTAGTTGCTCTTTGCTAGATTCTCTCCAGCTGTATGCCCACGCACTTCCTGCAGTTCTGCAAATGTAGAGCTGCATTCTCCCTTGGGAGAGGTCTCTGGTGGGCTGGGTCACTGGAGTGGCAGGGGAAGTTGCTGTTCCAAGGAGTGCACCAAGATTACAGTGCACACACAGAGTCCTCAGCAGTCCTGACTGCTGCTGGAGCTCGCCAGCAGTCATGGCTTTCTGTCACAGCTCTCCCAACTGAGGCAGGTCTGAAGGTCTTTAAGAACTTGGAGGTCTTTAAGAACTATGAGACTCCTTTGAAAAGCCCCGAATTTGTTCCCAGGAGGTGTAGAAAAGGGGCTCAGAGACTACAGCACACGTCCCAGCTGCTGTGGTCTGCCTTTGGTAGCTGCACTCTTCTCTAGCACGCTGCAGAGAAGGTGTGGGCGCTCACAGCAGTCCTTCGGACAATTCTGCATGCTTGGGTATTTCCTTATTGCTCATGTGCCTGTGTTTTTCTCTCCTACAACTCTGCTCATGTATTATGTATAACTGGATATTCACTGAACCAAAAAACACAGACTTTTAACTAGAGTTAAGGGTACGTGACTACTGCAACAATAATTTATCTGCAGTAGGACAGTGGAGAGGGATACAGCTACCTCAGCTACAGGCTGCCAGCTGAGAACTAAACACAGGTTTCTCTGACCAAAATACTCTGTATCTGCTGCTCCCACATGATTTTTCTGTAGCAAGATGGAATTCCTGCAATCTAGTAATTCTAAGTTTCTTTGTGGCAAGTCAGGATAGAAACTTTCAGCTGTCAATTTCTTGTAGACATATTCTCTCTTCACGTTTGTTTTTTGACAATTCGTACTTGAATGGTTGAAGGTTGGCTCTAAAGGAGGAAAGAGATAAGTAGTAACAAATATTGATAGAAAAATAGGATTAAGTACTGTGTATCATTCTTCTAAAATGAAAATGTACTAAGGGTTCCAACTTAGGCAGATAAGGCAACTATGAAGAGATTACATATTTTTTGTTAACTGACGCTAAACACCATTTTCTTTCAACGTACTGTTACATACATTTTCCTTTTCCTTTTGGCAATTTGATCTTTCCTGAAGAATTTCAGAAGAGGTAACAAAAATGAGGAAAATAAGAGTTTTATTATATATTCCTATTGCACTCTAGACTTTCTCCTCTTGCATATGAAAAATACCTTATAGGATAAATGTATTGAAAACTCAACATTTCAAATGTGCCTTTTCCATTATTGCATTCTCTAAGCAAGCATGTAAAATAAGTGGGCATCATTTCATTTTAACAGAGAAGAAAATGGAAGTAATCACTTCAAGGCTGTGTGCAGCTCACATTGGCATAAGTGGAACCAAGTTGTGGGTAAAGATGAAAATATGTGTATTACAATTTCAGGCTCCTGAGTACATGCAGCAAGTTCGACTGTTCAAGACTAGAGTTAAAGTGCCATCATCTTACTGAGAACTGGTTTCACTGTACTGTTCATTTCAAGAGTTTGAAAGCTGAAACAAACAAGAATAATAAAATCTATGTCTAAAAAGACTTTATTGTAATAAGAATTGATACTAAAAGTTACAGGCACAGTTTAGAGACCCTTCATCCTTTGACAAAATTCCTAGACTGATTTTGTTTTCTCCTTAGTGTAGTTAGTATATTAGACTTCGAATTAAGAGGATCTAATTTTGACTTTCAGGATATATCTCATTATTTTCCCTTAAAGTCAATCAAGCTTTGAGATTGACCAAAGCAATTAGCAGTTTATTGTTCAGGGACATATGTGGTATACAAAAAATCCAGAAGTTGTTTTTAAAAATCCCCCTGCTACTATCACATCTAGAATTATTGACACAATAGTACTTTTATTACTTGGAGTAGTATAAAGCACACAGAATTAAAATAGCCTTTTTGTGGAGCTTTTGAATACTTTATATTGCACTCATGAACATTAGCATATACAACCAATTTCATAGTAAATGTGTGTAGATAAGGCGAGACTTTACTGGCACACTAAAAATAGTGACTTTGGGACTGAGAAAACGCAATAAAGGTCAAACACCCATCTTCTTTGCCTTTTTCAGCCTTGTGTTGTAGGTTTTTTCCTGTGACTTTCCTGCTGGATGGAGGTACCATTATGAGCTTTACTGCTTGCTGTTCTCAGGCCTGCACATGTAGAGAATCCCGTGATAATTTCTGAACTTTCTCGCTACATTTACATTGGTTTTTATAAATAGTACATCTTGGCTGAGCTTTATGTTTTTCTGTCTCCCTACTTACTGAAGGGAGCCCTCAAAATTCACCATGAAGGTATTTCCAGTTTGGCACCCATATTCCACACAGCCATTTCTCTGGCAGAGACAATGGGTAAAGAATACCCAGAGATTCAGATACAATCTATGAGTCAGCCTAAGCTGATGAAAAACATTGTGAACACTGCATTAAACAGAAGGGCTCTGGATGATATGCAAGGGTTAATTTTACTCAGAACATATTTTCATTCCCATTTTCCACTAGAGGTGGTGGATCCCAGCCCACGGCCAAGCAGTAAAGGTTTTTTCCTTTATATGCCACTATTTCATACATCAGTTATTTTGAAAAACAGCATCTCTTAGCCTTGAAGTGTTGTCTTTATGTAAATATGCTGAAAGGTCATGGGAAATCTGTGTCTTCAACAGTGTCTTTTTCTTTTTCCCTCCGAGTATTTACCTCCAAAAGTCCTCAGCTGTACACATTGTTCTCATGCCATTGAGTAGCTATGACAGTTTGCTCCACTGGAACATCTGCATCCAGGTGAGTAAGTGTTCCTTCCTCCCTTCCTTGAAGCTTCTGAATGTTGAAACATTCATTTAAGGTTCATTTTTATTGGTACAAAACTAGAAGCAATGTATTCACCTCTTGTAGGTGTAGGTCTTCTTTTTATTAGCATGGTATTTTGAACACTCTTCCGAGGAATATCTAAAGCATTTTGTCTCTGTTTAATGAGCAGTAGTTAGTATTGCAGCAAATACATGCTGGTTTTAAGAAAATAATAGATAATTCAATTATACAGATATTTTTACAGGTATTTTACTTAATCAAATTGCCACTTTTTGCTTGTATGTAAACAAATGCTTAAGAATAGTTCTGACTTATTTTTTAACTAAAAAACATGGCTGATATTTTTATGCTAAAGAAAGCAATATTTCCACATCTTAATCTTTTATGGTTTTCTTTTTAATGTTAGACACATTTTAGAATACCTAAGACAGACTTTGTTGCCTTTGTGGTACCTCTAGGATTTGTTACTCATAATGACAGGAAGCTGATAATTTTTGCCTTCTTTAATTTTCCAGCCTGCCTACACTGTAACCCTTTAAGACTTTTTTTCCTTTAAAGTTTAAGGATGGGGAGCTCAAGCTGTGCTGTTGTACAAATATCATTATCTGGTATGAACTTGTAACTTTACAATTCCTTCTGTCTCCTCTTAATCTCTGGACAAGACTTAATGTAAAGATTCCTGCTGACAGAGCAGTGTTCAATGCTATCCTGGAAAAGGCATATTAGGCATGTGTTTATGACGAATCTTTTAAAATGTTTTATCTCCACTATTCTGGTGACTTAATAAGCTTTGCTAATGTTTTCTGAAGTTTTTCTGGTGTACTCTTTACAGGTGTGTCTTTACTGGCTGTTCTGAAGCCAATCCCAACCCTCAACCACCCCAGTCTCCTCTCATCACATATTTTTCAAACATGTCACCTTGAATGAGGATATTTTACAACAATATTCATTATAACTAGACCAGATTTTATTAATCTGCATATGGTAGATGAGTATGTTCTTCTTCGAGAAATAGAAAACCACTGCAGTGAACCTATAAAAGTATTGATTGACCAATGGGTTTATGGATGAGATTGACATTCTTGAGTAGGAAATACTGGAGGACACAATCTGTGATGGAAATGGTGGTCATGGTGCTTCACTTTACTAAGGATGCTGACCTTTATATTTAGCTCTACACTATCAGAGAAACCCAGAACCCCAGCACAGAATGGGTCAGGTTGGAAGGGACCACAGCGGGTCATGTGGTCCCACCTCTCTGCTGAAGCAGGGTCATCCAGGAGCACATGGCACAGGATTGCATCCAGATGGTTCTGGGCTACCTCCTGTGAGGGAAGCTCTACACCCTCTCTGTGTGATCTGTTCCAGTTCTCGGTCACTGTGCAATGAAGAATTTCTTCCTCACATTCAGGTGGAACTTCCTGTGCATCCATTTCTGCTCCTTGCTTCTTGTCCCATTGCTGGGCACCACTGAGCAGAGCCTGGTCCCTGCTCTGACCCCTCCCTGCAGGCACTGACAGACACTGATGAGACAGACAACTCTCACTCGTCTCTTCTTGAGGCTGAACAGCCCCAGCTCCCTCTGCCTGTCCTCTATTTTTTGTTCTATATCTAATCTTGTTTCTTTTTTGGTAGGTTTGTTTTCCCATAGGAGAAGCTACCAATTTTCATCAACAGCGTTGTAAAAAATTCACTGTGGGATGTCATTAGATAGAAAATTCAGATACCTTTTTCCCATGTTTACTTTTCTCTTTGGTTTTCTGCAATTCTTGGTGTCTAGGAAACCCAAAATTAGTCAGAGAGGATGGAAGCTAATGTATTTTGCCAGTATATTGCTGTGAGTTTCCTTTTTTAAAACATTATCTTATGTTTTGTCTCACATTCTAGTACAAAGCTGGAAAAATATGAGATGAGCAATAATATTCTGCTTGACTGCAACCCAGTGTTAGTGTAATAACCAGTTCTGTTGGCTTTGCTTTTGCAGCTTATGGTTTCAAGCAGGTTGGTGGAAAACATGAAAAACAATGAATGGAAATGTAATACAACAGTCTGAGAAAAAGCAAATGTGTTTTTTAAAGCAAGTCATTGCTCACAAGCTGCTTAATGGTTTATGCTGAAGTTAGGAACATGCTGATAGGAATGATACAGAAGGTTTAGGGTATTCAGCCTTCAAAAAGGCTTCCAAAATTTTTTACCTATCACACTTATAGAAATTGTGGTCTCATAGGGTTATTGGGAAGGTTATACATTAGTAGCCAGGAAAAAAATAGGGAGAAATTTAGGAGTATGAGCTTGTTTCTCAGAATTTATTTTTTTCAAAATTGGCAATGTTGTTTGGTGCTATTTTTATTCCTCTAAAGAGTGGTCTGGCTATTCTAGCAACAAGTTAGCTAGAGCCAAAATTCAGAAGGCGATACTCTCAGGTACAGTTTCTGCTAAAACAGTGCCCAGGAGAGGGAGTTCCAACTCTCACTCCTCCTGTTCCCCGGGGAAATAAGCACCAAATCCCCACAACAGAGCTGTTTGTGCCTTATCTCTAGGGCAGGCTAAATCTGCCTCCTCCAACCTGCGCTGGACTGCAGGGAAGGCCCTTCCTAACCTCCTCCAAAAGGATCTTGCAGCACTTGTACAAAATCCACCTTCTAGATTCTCCACACAGTGTGTGTCATCAAATGTCATCTGCTGCTGATAAGTATTGCCAGTTTTTAATCTTTCCTTGCCATTTGACTGTTTGTCTGGGTTGTGCTGCCATTAATTAACTCTGCCACTTTTCACCTCACTGTTGCCATTTGATTAACTTTTCCATTGCTGCCTTTTGGATTTTGGCCTGTTTTTAATTCACTGCTGCTATTTCATTAACTTACTCTGCCATTTAATTTAACTTTTGTCTTTTGATTTGTTCATTGTTGCTAGTGGATTTAACCTCATTTTACTAGGCAGCCTGATTTCATCTCCCAGCTCCTCCCCTAGTCCTCAACTCTTCCTGCAGCCAGATATTTCCCTAGTTTCCCTCACAAAGGTTCCCTCATCTCTTTAATAATTTTTCCTGCCAGTTTTTGATCTTCTAGTCTGTTTAATATATATTTCTGGAAGCATCAAATTTAACATGTTGGTGGGGGTTTTTTTGTTTGTTTGTTCTTAGGGTGTTTTTAAAGTTTTGATTTGTTTTTTGCTGGGTTTTTTTTTAAGTGTTTTCTTTTATTTTTTTTTTTAATGTTGTTACATCAGGTAACAACATAAACTTACACCATGAGTGCCTTGGTCCTTCTTTTCCTTTGGACATTTCTACATTGCTGCTGACATGTAGTTTTATTGCTCTGGGCAGGCTGCATTGGATCACAGAAAAGTAGTCTTTGAAGCCAGAATTTTGTCCCCAAAACACCATAAAAATATATCCTAATTGTCAGAAAAGTTAATTATCTGATTTCTGTAGACCCTGGGATACATCTAAAGTACTCACTTCATCCAACATGTCATTAAGATTTTAAATGAGAAAGTTAATAAATATTTCTTTATTTTATAGAACACTTTGGTAAAAGTCCTGTGTTGTTGTCTCTGAATCTTTTTAAAACTGCAGACTACTTGGCTCTGTTGCCACATCCCCATACCTCTCTTTATATATTCTCCCTTTTTTTTTTCTCTTTTTTTTTTTGCTATAGATCAGACTGCAAATAAGCAAGTCACAAATATGCTCTCTTCTTGGTCATTAAGCTGTTAATGTGGACTACCCTTACAATCTGATCAGAGGAAAAAATAATACATAGACAATGGGAAAGGAGAGAAAATTACTTTTTAAGCTATGAAAGGGCCTATGTTATGCCATATATTCTTCAAGAAAAAAATTGCTCATTCCAGAATATAGCATTACTTTTGAGAAGTGGAAGGATGTTTGGTGACAATTATGGATCTAAGCTTATTGATTACACAATTCTTTATTAATCTTCTGTAGTGATTTTTGAATCTTCTTGACATTTCAAAGGCAATGAAGAGCATGGAATATTGAAATCCTGTTAAGATTTATTTATTTATTAACTTAAACTAGCTTAGCTTACCTTCTTAAAGTTTCTATGGCTATTACTGGTAATTATGGCTAGATCATAATTTGAAATGGCAAGTATAAATCTTAAAATGTCTTCCACACCTCCACCTTCCTTTAGTTTATTTATCACAAGAGTCTGAGGGAGAACTCTGCTTCACACAGGTAAGTTTTCTGAACATAGGTCTTCAACTCATTGTCAGAGTGCTCTTCTTTGTATACCAGTTAGGCTGGGATATGACATGCTTCTCTTTCTCCTCCTATTCCTTCCCAAATAGAAACAAATTTTCTTCAAGCTTTTTTTTTTTTCCTTGTAAACAGAATTTATATTCCTTCATTTTGCAACATAAGAGATGAGAAGTGGAAGCACAGGGCATTCATACCCTTGAGATGTTTAGAACTCAGCCTGGTAGCAGTCTGAATGTCCAATCATCTAAAACCCAGCTATGAGGAATGGTGACTTAGTTTAGGAAGTCTAAATGGCAATCAGATAACCCACTTAACTCACCCTAGTCCTCAGAGCTGTATTCACACATTAGAAATTTATATTTTTTAATGAGATTTATTTAAAGAATAATAATTTAAAAGAAAAAAAATAAATAAAAGGAACGTGGTGTTGAGCTTAAAATGCCTGCATCATCAGTAAAACAACATGATGGTCAAATCAAAACAAAGACTGAACCAAATATTAATGAGCTATGTGTGTAGGATTCAACCACCAGAACTGCATGCTGGTATAGGATGTGATTTCAGGTGGGGTTCATATAGTTAAAGCTAGTAAGTATTGTTTGACTCAATCTTACACAAAGATTAAGGATAAAAATCTTTACCCCTCACTACTGAAAATAGCCTCTTTTACAATAAAGGCTGTTTCTAATGCAGGATGTGAGTCATCTGTTCTGAATTCAGTCTGACAAAGGGAGAGTACTGAGAGATTGTAGATGAAGGTGTTGTATGGAAATGAACAAGTACAGAGAGCTCAGATTAATATTTTTAACTAAAATGTCACTATTATTATATGTTGGTCTTTGAAAAACAGTTACCCTATTTACTTTTACTCAACTCTATCAATTTTTGTTTTGCACTTCCTCTTAAATCTTAATTAGACAAAGTGATTTTAGAATGGTGCTGTCTTTTCACTCAGTCCCATGTCTTCCAGCAGGAACTCAGTATCAGTTTTTGAAAGTCTGAGGTGCTTCTTAAATTGGATGGAACTCTTTTTGAATTCAAGATATAACAAACTCTTTATGACTCCATTTCAAAAGTAAATGAACCTGTATGTTGAATTACAAAGTGATAGATAATGACTCTAAAAAAAAAGAGTGAAAGCTCCAAACATCTTGTGCTTTGCAGTTCTGGGATCTCTTATTCCTGTGGCCACAGCTCTCTGTAAGAAATAGCTACTCACTTTTCATAGTTTAGGAAGGTTTATTAAACCTTATCAAAAATACAACAGAAGACTGAATAAAGGAAAAAGGTTACGGCGCCGGGAGCAAAAGATTTTCCCTGCCATGTGCTCAGCCCGCTCACAATGGAGGTTTTCCCTTTTTAACCCTTTAACCCCTCCCAAGGTTCTGTCCATCAACCCTTTCTTCACTGTCCAGTGGTGAAGATCACTTCCTCAGATCCTGATAGGAAATCAGATGTCACCATAGTTACAAGCCAACCCTCCTGGATGTCCCGACTTCAGCTGTCCCTTGATAAACACACAAGAGGGTACAACATAACTATAATTCTATAAAATTTTTCTTAACCTATACACATATAGTTAACAGATAATACAAAATTATATACAAATAATTTATATTCGTACATAGAAATTAATGTACAAACAATTAACCAATATTTGTCTGTTAATTGTGAGAGTCAATCATCGCATTACTCATCTGTCACACTCTCCATCAATACAAGAGCTGGGGCAAAGTTCTGGGTCCCAGAGTTGGCCTCTTATGTGGCAATTGCTAAGACTGGTGTGGTTAATGACAAGGATTATTAATTACTGCTCTGACAAGGAAAGTAGCGACAGGCATTTCAGATGTTACTGGCAGAGCCAAACAATGGGTTTTTCTCATGAATGATGTTGACCCTGATAGAGGACTTTTACTGCTTACTCTGTTCCCAAACAACTTTCATAGCCTCACCCAGTTCAGTGAGTGAAGATGCTAGAAACACTGCTAAGTTTAACACTCAGAGCGGGCAATCCTCTCTCCCTGTGAAATATTTCCATTTGGTATGCCAGTGGCCTGGAAACAACCCCTGTTTTAGCTACAAGTCATATGTGCTCTGTCTACAAAGTGCCTGTGAAGTTGTTTTTTAGCTGAAGTAAGCAGACCACTAAGGCCTTCCTGTTGCTGCCATAATAGGTGTAAGATACTACAATGTTCTCTTGCTTGTGCATTTTTTCCATAATCTACAAAATGCAAACTTGAAAGATAGAAAGGGGAAAGATGAACTATTTTGTATATCTTCACAGTGTTTTTTAATATGTATAATAGAAAAATGTAATTCCCAAACTCTCACTTGATCCTACTTATACCCACTTACAAATTAAATGACTGCTCAGGAACTAACAATTTGCCTTTCAGTTTGGAATTAATTTATTGAGCATCGTATCTGATATCATGTGGATAACAAAATGTATTAGCAATAAATCATGTACCTCTGCGAAATAGTATGTGATGATAAGTCAGTTAATCATTCCATCTCATTGCATAAGATCAGCATGCAAGTAACAAAGCAGTGAGAGGCTCAAGACATATTTTTACACTGAATTTTTACTCATTTACAAAAAGAGTGGCCTAATCAAAAATATATTTTTAGTAGTTTTCTGAAAAAATTGAAAAGTCTACACATATATGGAAAAATCATACCTACTTCCTAGAAACACATCTATAGACATGTGAAAATAATGGTTTCAGCTAGGGTAGGGTTAATTTCTTCCCAGTAGCTGTTGCAGTGCTGTGTTTTGGATTAGGAATGAGTATGGTGTTGATAGCACACTAATGTTTTGGGTTTTTGTTAATTGGGAGGGGGGTTGAGCAAACAGCTGTTTGATGCTTAATTCCCAGCTGGGCTTAAGCCATGACAACCTGTGAGACAATTTATACCTTCCACAGTGATGAAATTTTATTCCTTGTAGGACACCTAACTGCTTGGGGATCTGTGAGATGGGCAGCACTACTCTTTTGGCTAGCAAAAGATATCTATAAAGCTGTTTGACTTTGCACAGACATTTCTGAATAAGTTAAGATTACACTTCAGAGAACACATAATCTATTTCTTCTCCCCTTGTGCTTTACACAGACATGGTTTAGAAGTGAGGGGGAACAAGTACATAGCCAAAATTAACCCAGGGATATTTGCAAGATTTATAATATGGCTCTTGAGCAGCCAGTGAGGGACAAAATCAGACATTCTCTATCAGGATATTGAGTCAGAGATTTATAACATTGTATTAGCAAGCTGTATTCATCCCTGTCTTTACTGAAATGAAAAATCTGCTATTTTTTTTTTCTTTTTTTTTCTTTTTTTTTTTTTTAACTTCCATTCTGGTGGAATTCCTAATGTTCACAAAGATTCATAAGGTGTATATTTTTCCTGAACTTACTTACATTTGCTCTGCAAATCAAAGAGCTAGTCATGAAATTTAATTGAGTCTTATCAGTGCAGTATGTGAAGGAGATGGATTATTTTTCTTTGTAAAATACAAAATACCTTAAAAATAAACAGCAAAAATGTTGTGGATTTAGCAGATTTAATTTTTTTTAGGTGATGCAAATGGGAACAATCCAACTGTATTATGATTATTCTGGAAAATTATATTTAGATCTTGTTTGTATTTTGATGTCTGTGTAATCAGATCATAATCAAATAATTGAATTTGAACATATTTCTTATCTCTCCAGTGTACACTACCACAGGGGCAGCAAATGAGCTATGAAATCTATCATGTTGGTGAGAGAAGGTTCATTCCAGAGATAACAGAAATGCTGTATGAGCACTCAGTCTTAGGGAGCGTGAGGCTAAAGCTGGGGATTACAGTGGAACACAGCAACATGCTGTTGAGAGGTTTGCTACTGAAAATATTACAGCTTCTACTCTAGAATGGGGAACAGAAGGATTTCAGAAGTACCAAGCAGCAGCCTCAGTGTTCCATATAAAGTGTTACTGTTAGATAGGAGCTTAAATTGTGTCGTTCTTAGTGAAGTCTAAGCTGAAATCCGAGATGTTTCTATAGCTCCGAGTGGACCTAAATCTGCCGTGTGTAGCAATACTTTGCCACCTGCAGTAGGAGCTTTTTTCAGGCACTGCTCGTAAAAGGAAACAGGTAATTGTAACCAAGACCTTTTGTGAAACTAATTTGAAGGTATTATTAATGAGACTTTCCTGGATTAATTTGGCATGTGAGTGTTAACAAAATTGTAATTGGATTTTCAGTAGCTTGTGCATTCAGCAAAGTATTATTTTACTTAGTCCACCGACTAATTCTTGGCTTCTCTTTGCCAGTCACAAGAATTTGACTCCAACACAGCTGACACAAAATGAGCTTTTAGCTTGTACTATATAACTATTTTCTGAAGGCCATTGACAGGAAGGGTCCTGCTCAGAGTAAAGAGACAGAAATTCAAGTGCCTGGGATATATTCAGAAGAGACCCGTTAAATTTGATTGCTTTGGACTTAGATGAGAGGTGAGTGGGGACTTGACAACTTAGATTTTCATGGAAACATGGAATGGCTTGGCTTGGAAGGGACATTAAAGATCACCCAGTTCCAATCCCCTGCCATGGGCAGGGACACCTTCCAAAAGATCAGGTTATTTAGAGTCCCATCCAACCTGGCCTTGAACTTCCAGGGTTGAAGCATCCTCTGCTTCTCTGGGCAACCCATGCCAATGCCCCACCACCCTCATAGTCATTTTGTTTCCTAATATCTAATCTGAAACAACCCTCTTTCAGTCTGAAGCCATTCCCCCTTGTCATGTCCCTCCAGGCCTTTGTAAACAGTGTCTCTCCATCTCTCCTGTAGGCTCCTTTCAGGAGGCCACCACAAGGCCACAATTAGGTCATGCCAAAGCTTTCTAATCTCCAGACTGAACAATCCCAATTTCTGAAACCTGTCCTCATAGTTGAATTCAGGTTCCTTAGTTCTGCTTTCTTCCTGTTTTATGTACTTACAACTGCTCTTTAATCCAGGTTTTTAGTCATTCTAGGATCTGGGAATATTATAGCCATCACCATGGACAGCTAGTAACTTCTGAGTGCACTTTATCCATCACATTATGTTAATTAGCAATACTATAAGCTCTGCTGAAAATTAGCAAAGTTCAAAACTTTAAGCTGGGAGTGAGTTTTCTCACATCTCATTTGTCATCATATCTCAGCTATTATCAATATTTTAAATTGTTCCAGAATAAACAAAAAGTGGAAATAAATGGTCTTTTCATGTGTTGTTATGTATAGGAATAGTTTTATTTTGAAGCTTCAATTCTTACATCTATAAAGTACATTTTAAAAATAAAGGGAAGATGAGATGAGTAAGTGACTATGAATGTACCTTTGAAAGACAATATGATCCCAAAACCAGATATAAAATCATTTTCACAACTACTGAAATAGCTAACTTTAATATCTCAGATGTCTGAAAACAAAAATGGCTCATGATTAAGCATATATTGAAATTATGTTTGAGAAAATTGTCAAAAAAACATTTTTAATTTAATGATTTTTAGTTTCCCATTGATAAAAAAGCTTTTAAACAATGTCCTAAGTATGGTCCTGGTAGTCACTGAAAAAACCAGCCACTTACAGGCATGAAATACCACTTTGTAACCTAACATATTCAAGATTGCAAAGATGTATGACATTCTTCAATATTGCTGTTGACCTCATCTGTCTTCTTGTTTAAATCTAAGAGGAAACAAAACATTATCTAACTTCTGCCCACAGAATGGTAGGTATCACAGAAAGAAAAAATTCTTAATTAAAGACAGTTATGAAAATGTGGTCAGAAAGATTATGGTTTCCTCTGTATGGCCTCATCAAGAGCACACACTCAGCAGAGAAACATCACCTAGTCAGAGATGAGATGCAGAAACTGCATTCATACAGGTCTCTCCTTACTCTGCTCTTCAACTTCTGAAGTCTTGGGAAGAAGTCAGTTTCCTTTCAGCACTCCTGCCTGACACTCAGAGGGGAGCTGCAGAGGGGGAAGTGCATGCTGGGCTAACCTTTCCTTGGGCACAGCTGTGGCTTCCAAGAACATCTTTAAAAGAACTGTAAAAATGTTCACGGCCGCACAAGTTTCAGTATTTTCTATATCTGTCCCTAACACACTAACCTTGTTCCAGTTTTCTAAACAACGTCAACAAAAAGAAAAAATAAATAAATCCTTTCTTCACATCATATTGTGCAGACACACTTTAGTTATACAAATGGTCTTTCTCAACTCTTTTACCATTTTAGAATTTCTGTATGTTCTTGATGTTTATTCCCAGCATGCGTTTTCTTCATTATTCATTATACATAGTTTATTCTAATCAGCATCAGTGTTCTGTTTAACATTATATTTCATTTTCCATACATTTAATTTTATTCACTCTACACACATCTCTCTTTATCCATTTAATGACTAATAATCTTTATGTGGCTTCTCTGTCTTTGAAATATAAAAATATTATATGCATTCCAAGAAAATGTTTTTCTGTAAATGTCGTTGGTAGCCCTTGTTGTTTTTTTCAGGAGGACTAATAAAACTGCTTAGCAGGCAGAGATCAGCATCTTCAAGTTGGAACCTGTTAGAACCTTTGCCTGTCTTTTTGTCTTGAGCCTGGCCATGATTGTCTTATTACATTTGTGAAGCTCTCTGCAAACTTTTCCTATTTCCCATTTTTTCTAATCATAGAATCTGTTAGGTTGGAAAAGGCCACCAAGATCAAGCCCAACTATTAATTTTGTGCCACCAAGTTCATTGCTAAACTATGTCCCTATCCACACTGTTTTTGAACATTCCCAGGGATGGTGATTCTACCGTTTCCCAGGGAGGACTGTTCCAGTGCCCAGCAACCCTTTCAGAAAAGACTTTTTTTCCCCCCAATATCTAATCTTAACATAATATTTATATGATATTTGCAGTTGAATGAGTTTCATTTCTCTTTCCTTTCCAGAAAGATAAATATCCTTCATGAAAAAAGTTGAAAAAGCCATTCTGAAAACACTACTATTTATAAAAGTAAAAATTATTTTGTCTGACTGAGAGAGATATCTGGTGCTCTTGATAGCACAGGAAGTGAACAGAGAATATCCTGGTCTCATTGCTGCACAAACTTTTTATTACACTGAGCTCTGGTCTTCTGCAACAGCTTGCAGTGATCAGTTGTGCAGGATTTTGTGCTTCTGTTAAAAGCATTCACTGTGCCAGATTTTCTGTTAATTCAAGATAGTCCGCTCTTTTCTTAATAATGTGTGAGTGAAAGTGAAACAAAACATAACAACAACAAAAAAGAAACAACCAAAATAAACTCCAACAATAGCAAAAAACCCAAACCCCCAAAACCTGAAACAAATAGAAGCAACCCAAAGGTTTTTATCTTCTTATGAACTAGTTCCTTTACTCCAGAAAGTTCTTCTACTCCACACTTGTACTGCAGTTTAACTGCTAAACACTTCACTGAGTTTAAATTTATATTCATTATTACCCACTGTAGCTACTATATTCTGCTGGGTTTTCTCTTTCACCTAATCATGGGAAGATGACTAAGTAGCATCAGTTCTTAGACAATGAAATTGAATTATTCTTCCAACCTATGAGTTTTGGCTCCTAACCAGAAGGCATACCGATATATAAAGTTTATTCACACAGAGAGATGGTCTCAAGCTATTTCTAAATGCAGTTTTACATACTAAAATTTCAGATTGGCAGGTGATGTTGCATTTATAATTTATGTCAGATGCTCATAATCACTGTTGACTTTAGGAGAGTTCATAAGTAACGCTTCACCGTATGTTTTTAATGAATAATTTTATTCTATCGTGTAAATTAATCTTCTCTTGTGTTTACTTAGTTAAAGCAGTCTTAAGAAGTGTTGGTATAAAATCAGGCCATCTCAGACAACTGATACAATATGAGCATTATTAATTCATATTGTAGTCTCAGGAGGCTATTTTCTTTGATTTCATATTTTCCTATTTTGATAAATTCTTTTGAGGAAAATGTGTTTTGGAGTTCAGGATGAACGCCGAAAACAACAACATTTGATGACCTATTTAATTTTCTCTGTATTCCCAAGTCCTAAAACAGTGATTTTATGCATGGTTGGGATAAACTCAGTATTCAGAAGAGGTTTCTTACCCTGAGCTTGCATCTGGAAGACAGAACCTCTTTTAATATATTCTAATACATTTTTATTTTTCACATCAGAGTTTCTGATTTAAAAATATGTCAAATGCCAAAGCATGTGTAGGTATATGCATATCCAGGTTATAAAAACATCCTTGTTCCAAATACTTTACAGCTTCTACAGAAAAGAAAACCATTATAACAAACAAATTCAGATACAGAGAGAGTAAGATTTATTATGCAGATGAGATTAAAATAAATTATGCAGTCCTCTGTTAGATGCACATGAATTGATAACCATTGATTTACTTCAAATAAATAATAACCAGTTCTGAAACTTATCCCTTCTCTGGATCAGATTGGTGGATCTGAGCAGTGAATATTTTACC
The DNA here is from genome assembly GCA_035584835.1 of Tangara arthus. Classification (NCBI taxonomy): domain Eukaryota; kingdom Metazoa; phylum Chordata; class Aves; order Passeriformes; family Thraupidae; genus Tangara; species Tangara arthus. The sequence continues at coordinate 13,897,993 of JAWMQZ010000001.1, forward strand.
TGAAAAGAACTATGGTGATTTACATCAACTGAGCATGCAGCGCTCATTTTGTTCCAAATAACTGGACACCCTCCCTGCCATTTATATTTATTTGAATCTCTCCTCACTACAAAAACTCATTCCCTGGTATTTCCTCTTGCAGAGTGGAGATAAATAGCAGGGACAGTATATTTTGCACATAATAAAATAATCTTGCTTTCCATCTCTGTTGTGGTGAGAGACCATGGAGTAAAAATCTACAGTTAGACAACAAACAGAATCATAAAATCATGGAATGCTTTGGGTTGGAAGGAACCTCAAAGATCATCTAGTTCCAAACCCCTGAAATGGGCAGGGACACTTTCTACTAGGTTGCTTAGACATCCATGCAAACTGACCTTGAACACTTCCAGGGGTGGGGCAGCTACAGCTTTTCTGGACAGCCTGTTCCAGTACCTCACCACACACACAATAAAGAATTTCTTCCTAATATCTAACCTAAATTTTCCCTTTTTCAGCCTGAAATCATTACTCCCTGTCCTATCACTACAGTTCCTGAGTCAATCTCCAACCTCCCTGTAGGCCCCTTCAGATACTGGAATGTTCTTTGAGGTCTCTACAAAACCTTCTCCTCTCTTTGGAATAGTCCAAACTTTCACCCTGGAAAGTGCTCTAATCTTCTTATCAACTCCATGCCTTCCTTTGGACTTGCTCCAGCAGTTTCATGTCCTTCAAATTCTGGGACCTCAGGCCTGGATGCAGCACAGCGTGTAGGTTCTCTCACCAGAGCAGAGGAGTAGAATCTCCTCCTTCGATCTGCTGGCCATGGGGCTTGGATGCAGCCCAAGATTTGTTTGGCTTTCTGGGATATGAGAGCCCACTGCTGGTTCATGTTGAGTTTTTCATCAACCAACTTCCTCAAGTCCTTCTCCTCAGTGCTCCCAATCACTTTCCACCCAACCTGTGGACGTGTCTAGGATTGCACTGACCTTCTACGAGGTGTACAACCTTGCACTTGGCCTTGTTGAAATTCTTGATGTCCACACAGACCCACTTCTCCAGCCTGTCAATGTCCCTTGCGACCTTTGTCACTTGTGCAGAGCAGGTTTCGGTGAAGAAAAACATACATGCACATCCACCCTACTGAATGCTGTTAGTTTTAAATTATTAAGGGCTATTTTAGACAATGTTCTTGTCAGGTTGTGCGTATCAGCAGTCTCTGGCCTGTCTGAGCACCCTGTAACTGTCTTTCTGTGTAATATTCCTCTTGAAAACCCTCTCTCCCAATTCTTACTTTTTATGAAAAGTACAAAGGACAGGCGAGGGAGAAGGAGTGGTAAATGAGCACAGTGCTGGATACTCCCTGAGAAGCTTCTAGGTTGCTAATTTAGGGTGCAACAAGTCGCCAATTAACCTGTTTCCTAGAGCTAGTTGATGCAGTGGTCTAAGGGTTTCCTTCCTCCTCTTCACCTCTTCTCAAGGAGCTGGCAGAGACACAGCATGCCTCAGAAGGGAGTGCTGCTGAAGGGAGCTCCGTCCAGTCCAGAGGGATTTCCTGGGGCTGCAGGGAGTACTCAAAATGGCAGTGTGGTGGTAAGTGTAGGGCCGTGATTTGGGGATGTTGTACTTAGCATGGCTGTGTTGGGATTATGCTCCCAGTATCACCTCCCTCCCTGCAAACTCCAGAAAAAATTCTTGACCACTTGCAGAGAAGCATAAAGTTAATGATCAGGTGTGCTCCTGTGGCCAGGGCAACCCAGGAGGGAGAAAGAGATGGGGAGAAGGAGAGGTTGCGAAGGAGAGTTGAAGAAGAGGGTGGTTGAGAGCAATCAGAGCCTGCTGGAGCATCCATGGCGCTGGCCATCCTTTACACAGTGCATTTTCAAATACTCAAAATTTGGTTTTTTAGGAACAAGAATTCTACTACTTCATTAAATTAAAACATTAAGAAAAAAGGGTTTTCCTCCTTCTGCAGAACTCTTTATACATTACTCAGATTTTCTGAAGAAAAGACAACTGTGTATATTAGTGAGTTATAACAAGGATGGTCTCAGAATAAACATTTATAATTCCAGAAGTAATTTTCAAATTTAGTCAGCCAGATCCAAGTGGCTGTACTTAAATCTCCTACCAACCATTTGGCTCCTAAATCATGAGGCAGAATCATGAATAACAGATGTTTTGTGATGAGGAGTGACTAAGAGCTAAGTACTTCTATGAGATCTGAATATTTTAGACCATGACAGCCCTCGTGGTAGCTGGGCATAATAATTACCCTTCTTCCTCCTGCTCTCAAATCTTATGCTGGAGATGAGAGTATAGTTTGTTATTGCTACTGAGAATTTTACTCTACATTTTTTTAACATCTCCCTGTAATTTTTTTAGAGAATCACATTTTATTTGTTCCCCCTACTACTCCCATCTTCAAGAAGTCTACTTTGGAAATATAATGAGCTCTTCAGCATTTTTATTTTGTTCTGCTTTGAAGCAAAAGCACTATAAATCACCTAGAAAATGCTTTCCATGGAAAAATATTTTCCCAGCAGATAAAATTCACCCTTTCAAAAACACTTCACTGCTGTGATGCATGCAAATTTTGTTTTACAAACAATGGCTTTGGTTTGAAAATGAAAGAAAAGTTGCACTTCACTGGCTGACATTATTTTGCTTGGCTTTATAGAAGACTGTTAGAAGGCTAAAATCATCACTTACAATTAATTATGTGTCAATGTTTACAGAGGTCCATTCATACGATGGTACAACCTGGACAGAGTTGTCTCCTTAGAAGTGTGAAAGGCAGGGTCCTACTTGGCACTGGTTAAGCTGTAGCATCTCAATGTTAACAGAGGGTTAAATCTGCACTGGTAAAAAATTGACATGGACATATTGATTTTGATTAAATATTGGTACAAGGCAGATTTTACTCTGTATGTTTTCCACATCTCAGTGTTTTTAAATTTTTGAGGCTTGGTATGTTAATTCTACTACTAAGATTTGATCATAACTACCAACAAAGTGCATATTTTAAGACCTAGCTTGAATTTTAACCATAAGAGTGATGCTGTCATTCACTGACTAGAACTTTAGGATTGACATCTCTTTTATGTACAAAATGTTCTATGGGTTCCTAGCTTTGCCATTACACTGTCAGTAAGGTGGGATTCAGGCACCTAGGGTTCAAAAGAATGGGAGTCAGCTACACCTTCAGCGCTGGAGATTGGTCTGCTAGAGCAAACAGGTTATAGACCCTCATCATGCAGTGATGAGTATTGGTTTAAAATTAACAGTCAGCCAAGACCTGCAGCAGGTAGTGAACTAACAGTTAAAAGGGCAGAGGGCAGTTCTTGATTTCATGCTGAATATTGTACACATAAGAAATGTCACAATATTCACTGTTACGCAGCAAATGTATGTTTTCTGTTCATTTCAGTTCCATCAGAAAAGAGCATTTATTGAATATTTCTTTGATATTAACTCCTGTTAAGTAATAAAAGAAAACAGTGGACTCCTAGTGGTAAAGCAACGCAACAACAAAAAATTATTCTGAAAAGCTGAACAATGTCCGAACTTTGGCGCAATCTCATGTAATCCAAAATGGCAAAAAGTATAAAAATCTTGCAGACATACAGGGTCCATCTTATTAAGGGTCTGTGATTAACAACATAGATGTTTGTAAAATGGAGGGTCTACTGGAGCTTTATAATTTTAGTGCATCAGTTAGATAGTCACTTGATGCAATTAAAATACTCTACTTGATAGAGCAGGCAGCAAAATTTTAATGGGCATTTACCTTCTACATTTTCCTCTGGAGATGGAGGTTTTTAAAAGGAAACACTGTGGGCAGAAAATCTGGAGAGGAGCAATGTACCATAAAACTGGAAAGTAGTTTGTCTTGCATCATTTGGTTTTCTGCAAATACTGCTTCATATGTGTAGAGAAAAGAAAAAAAAAAAAACTAGAAAAAATACTCTTAAAAATAGAATGGAGTAATAACAGGTTTTTAAAAATCTGCAGACTGTCTTTTCCAAATTCCTCTCCCAGCCATGTCCTAAAGAATATTTTTTCACAGAGAAAATGGCTGCGAGATTGATGGAGTTCCATTCAATAATCATGTGTTGATTAGCATATGCTTAATAAAAAGCTTATTAACACATGCTCTATTCTAAACTTGTCACTCAGAGAAGTTACAACAATATTGATGTTTTTTTACTGTGACAGAAACATGGGTACACTGGTTCTGCAGTTTTAAAATCATCAGTAAATAAAAATATAAGAATTAATGCCACATTTTTATTTTATAAAATGGAGATTAGAATGAGTTGCAGTAATTCTTCTTGCTCCTATTCAGTTGAAATTACAGTACCTACCTGTTTTTTTCGCATAAATGCCACTTAAAGTGATGCTTTATTGCCTTCAGCTATGAAAGAGGACAATACATTTTAATTTGTATTGCTATAATTTAGCCTGAAATTTTATTTTATTTTTATATAGTCTCCCTAGTCAGGCATTGTGATGATGATATTTTGCTGTTCAGAATTCAGGACTACAAAAATACTATTTTGGCCAGAGTAATGTGACTGGTGATGCAAGATTTGCAGTTCTAACAGGTGTTATTTTCTCTCTGTCAGTTTCACCAATCTCATCATAAGAAGGCCTTATCATATTTTTTTTTAAATTTTTAAATGAATTTCAATGTCATTTTTCCTCAATTAATTTCCAGGTATATGATACAGATAATAACTGGACTTTGGACTCATTTAACTTTCAGTGTAATCCCAAATCCTTCAGCTGATGGAAAACAGCAGTACCTTAATCCCATTTTATCCTTCAGGAGATTGACATTCTCTGGTTCCATTTGATGACAATAAAAAAACATGAAAGGCAGAACAAACTCATGTTGCTGTGGGCAATTATTTTTAATAGAAATCAATCCCTATCTTTTTCAGGTAGCAAGTGTCCTTTGCCTGGCTATCAGGTGTCCTTTGCCTGCATGCCATGTGGTTATGAAGAGAGCACTGAGTTTTGGCAGGTCCAGACTTTAAAATATCGGGAGAAATAGCATGTGCTTGGTTGGCATCCTCAGTCTTTTGGGATTTTTGAGATATGCTCAGGCGCATCATTCTTTAGTTCACATCTTCTTCTCTCAAGACTATCAAGTCCCCCCTTCCTCAAGATCATCCAGCAACGTTTTTTTCCTCAGCAGCAGGACCAAAACTTCTACAAAGGGGCCTACCCAGGTCCTAACCTAGTCTAAATGAAGTATGTAAAGAAAGATGGAAATTAGGTTTTTAGGATAATTCATGTAAAAATTTAGGAAAACAGGATATCTTTCTAGAAATACAACTCTTTTCAATTCTCAAGGCTTGCAAACTCCATTTTAAAATGATGGTGGTATTTCTTTATCTACTTTTTCCTGGGTTTTGTACCTATTTTAAATTAGTTCTGGTTCAAAATTGAGCAACATTCAAAGAAAGCAAAAGTAAATACTCATCACATTTGTTGTAACTCATTAACCTACTCCTGAGCTAATTTTGTTTTCGATATTTTCCTAATCTTTGTGGGTATACAGAGAGTTTTTATTCATTCCAAAAATACTTTCAAACCTACCTAACACTGTTTTATGTGAAAGCTTGCACTGCAAGCTGATTGCTTGCAGTGAACAGCCCAGTAGCAATCAGAAAATGTCCATCATTATAAGGAATGCCCATGGAGATACTCACTATGAAGTGCAGTTCTTTCACGGAAAAAAGGATTTAATTAGTTTTGGTTGTTTGTTTTGTGTTTGGTTGGTTTTGGTTTTTAGGGTTTTTGTTTTTAGTTTGGTTTGTTTTTTTGTTTTGTTTTGTTTGGGGTTTTTTTGTTGTTTTGTTTGTTTGTTTGTTTGGTTGGTTTTTCTTTTTTATTTGGGATTTTTTTTTGTTTTTTTTGGTTTTTTTGTTGTTTTTTTTTTTTTTGCTTTGGTTCTCTTTTGTTTGTTTGGGTATTTTTGGGGGGATTTTTTTCTTTAACTAGGCAGTTTCCACAAAGTTTTTCCAGAAAGACAAGTCTTTCTACATCCACTTTTAAGGTCAATAATATTTGTCTTCTACCCCCAAGAGTCCTTTTGAAAGGTTAGACACATTTTAGTTGTACTTTCTGGGCTTAAGCACTGCTGTTCTCTTGCAAAGTTCTTGTTTTCTTTCAGTTCACACAAAAATTTTGTTAGAATTTTTAAAAACTCCACACAAAGCATTCCGCCCCAACCACCGCTATGATATAAGTGACTACAGGAATTGAAGTCAGATGTACACTTATTGGAAGAACAGATGTACACTTATTGGAAGAACCACCCCTCATATCAATTTCTTAATAGACATACAGAAGGTTCTGAATTTCCACAGGTTTTATATTTTTTGTAATAATAAGTAAACTTCTCAGATTATTTGGGTTCAGGTTGTAAACTGGGGAATGATAGAAAAAATTATCAAAATTCTAAAGGAAAGAATGGGGAGACTTTTTCTCAAAGACTTCTTTAAGCAGTGATCTTACACCAATGGTTTGAAGAGTTGGTGTTGTTTAGAAAATTTTCAAAATTTATGTGGGTGAAGGAAAGAAAAACAAACTAAAATAATTTTCTTCTAATACATTTATGTAGAGATCTGGTTTAGACAGAGCATGCAGTTGATGATAGGCAAAGAGGAACAAGTCTGTACAGAAATGTTGGGGGTTAGCTTTTCACCTCATTGGAAGGATGTCCAACTGTATAGAGACCAGACGAGAAGAGATAAGGAGAAATAAAGGCTCATTCTTATTTCAGAGCTGTGCTTTATCCATCCCAAAGTGGAGTGACTCAATAGCTGCACTTGGCCTTCTCTGGCTGGAATTCCCAGGTATCTCATCCATGCCATTGTGCCAGGCAGACTGTGTTGGCAAAAGGGATAAGGGACACATGCCTTCCCAGAAGTAGCAAAGTGTGCATCAGCCTACCTGAGAAAGTTCTGGATCAATACATATTTGAACGTTTTTCTCTGTTTTGTTGGAATAGAGTTTTTCTTATTTCATGTTCAGATTGATGTTCTTTGTCATGGGATTTGAGGCCCTTCCTAGGGATAAGTTGTTAGTTACCACAGTTACATTTGTCTAGATGCTTGAAAGCAATTGAATGGTACCAAGGCGTGAATTATATGTTCCCCATAAATGGAAGATTCACAACATCAACTGTCACATTGCTGAGAGAGTTCACAAGACTTGTTATCTTTCCTGTCTCAGGTTGAAGTGGTGGATCTGAGGAGTATGGAGAGCAGCATGTGGCTGCTGCCTCAAATCCCAGGAACCTGCAGGGTGCTGCTGGTCTTGTAACCTCCCAATAGCTCTACCCTTTCTGCAGAACCATCCCTTCATTAAAGTTTGCATGTAGCAAACACACAAGATAAATATTTATTACTATAATACCCGAACTATCCAAATTTGGGACTGTTGCCTCTTGATGAAAAATCAGGAGTGAAAAGAGTAACTATAAAAGGAGTGTGTTTAGGAACATGATCTCCTAGGTCTGGGAAATACCTCAGTACATGTCATTCCTTGCTGTCTGCACTTGAATGACGAATCCTTTTCTATTTTTCCAATTAGAAAACAAAAGTGTCCTTGCAAAGAGCACTGTAATAGCTGGGACAAAATTTTGAATTGCTGTAAAAAAGCACAGATGGGCAGGAAAAGAGCATCTTGTGGGCCTGGCATGAGAGCAACTTGCAACCTTCGTGTTCTCTAGCTGTCCAGGTAAAGATAAAAGGGAGCTGGATCACTCAGGATGAATGTCTAATATCCCACATACTGCTGTATGGGACATAATGAGGAACTTATGTACCTGGCCTCGGGGTGTTTCTTTGCTACTTAAAGGCATCTGGCTAATTTGGGGAACCATCTATCTGTCTTTTGGCTGACTAATTCAGGGGAGATGAATTTGGACTCAAATCACTGAAAGATTTTCTTTCATATTGATGGCCTGGAGGTAACCTCAGAGCTAAAGAGCCATGTCTGATCATCTCTTTTGATTTGGAAGTAGTTTTAAAAATAAATTATGGATTTTTTTAATTTTCATCTTTTCTTAATAAAATATTTAGACACTTAAATAATGGTTAATTAAAAAGATAATGAAAACTAGAAAGGAAGCTTTTGAATTTCAGCTTTTAAGAATGTTTTTCCCTACAGAGCAGCAGCAATATTCAAGGAAGATAAGGCTAATTATCATGAATATTATTACCAATACTTTACCTGTGCAAAGATAAACTAAATGAAATTGCCCTAAGTGGCAACATTTCACAGAGGTGAATGTTTGCACTCCAGTACACACATCTCCTGAGAACCACATATTTGCCTATACATATGAAAGACATTAATATGAATATATTTAATATAAATTTAATATAAATTCATATATTTTCAATATATATGCATTTCATATATTTCGCATTTTTCATGTAAATATGAAATACATATGGATATTTGCTTTTATATTCAAGTTGGTTGAGGCACAGGGATCTTAGCTGTTGTATCCACAATCACAATTCAGGATTGATGCATTGACTGGTCTCAGGTTGCTCATAACCAGGGGGAAAAAAGGCATCTTAGAGCAGTTCAAAGCCTCCAAGTTCCCAAACATATTCTACTAACCATGGGAGAAAAGCCAGCTAAGTATGGAGATTTTTCAAATCGTTGCGTCCCCTTGCTTTTCACAGGAAAGGACAAAAGATGTGGATGGGCAGGAGGGCAGAATCACTGATACACTAAGGGATGCATCTTATCTCCATGCAGGAATGTCCCTCTCTCTCTCACTTTTCATTTGTACATAAATCCAAAATAGTGGCCTATTGTATTTGCGGAGTGCCCCATGGCAGGAAGGAATGATGAATCTGACTCCATGTTCTTAGAAGGCTAATTTATTATTTTAAGATACTATATTATATTAAAGAATACTAAACTGAACTATACTAAAGAATACAAAAAGGATACTTACAGACGGCTAAAAAGATAATAATGAAAACTCGTGACTCTTTCCAGAGTCTCGACACAGCTTGACCCTGGTTGGTCAATAAGTGAAAACAATTCACATGAAACCAATGAAAGAACCACTTGTTGGATAAACAATCTCCAAACACATTCCAAAGTAGCAAAACACAGGAGACACGAATCAGATAATTATTGTTTTCCTTTTTCTCTGATGCTTCTCAGCTTCCCAGGAGCAAAATCCTGGGCAAAGGGATTTTTCCAGAAAATGTGACTGTGACAGTGGCCTGTTTTGGTAGTTTATTTGTAGTGAAATGGATTTGACTTAGTGTTTCCTTTCCCTGAATTACCTCCTTAGTGACACATTTACCACATGCTTTATGTGATTTTACAAGTAAGTTCTCAGGATCTAAAAATTAAACATATAAATATCAGTTTTTGGTTTTCTTCTCTAAAAAGTATTCTGTGTAGACGCACAGTGCAGACTGACCCTCCTGATACAAGCTTTCCACAAAGAAAACAGGTGTTGTGAAAAATGCGTATTTTATGATTGGCTTTTTGCAAATATGAAAATGAATATTATATGTATTATGTTAGGAAGTTATGCTGTATTAATTTTCTTAAGTAGTGTGTTAAATAGTTTTAGGTTATAACAAAATGTTAAAATAGAAACTGTGCTATGTAAGATACTTTTTTTAAAGAAAGGATTCGCACTGAGATAGCAGCCAGAAGACACCTAAATATTTCAGAGAAAGAGGATTTATTGCCCCATTATCAGAAGAAATTAACTTCTTCCTGCCTCGCTCAGTCATGAAGATGCCGTTAGGATTCAGAGGAAGAAGTTGACACTGACCAGACAGAATCCTTTGTTTGAATGGAATTTATGCATCATGTATGA
>JAWMQZ010000001.1:13907951-13934635 GCA_035584835.1 Tangara arthus
CAGTACAGCTCACATCTATGAAGAAGCTTATCCAACTCCTGCTCGGGCCACAGGGAAATTTAATTATTTAGGTTTCTCAGCTGCTGCATAAATATCAGACACAAGGCATTAGCTCATAACTGGAGTGCTGCTGCTCAGCACAGGGCAGGAGCAGCTGCATCAGCAGGGATGAGCGAGCTGAGGCTGGCCAGCACAAAAAAGGAGGTGGGAGCAGGAGCTGGGCTTCTCCCGGGAATGAATTCCCCCTGAAATCTGGGAAAAGGGGAAATAAAAAGGGGGAAGAAAGTGCAAACCTTGGAATTGGATCAATCCATAAAACTTGCATGAAACAACCTTAAAATAATGCCAGGGGAATCCAAGCAGCTTTGGTTCAGGAACTGGTGAAAAGGCCTGGACTCCTCATCGCTTACCAGCCTCACATTAATTAAATAAAACACAATACTCAACCGAAACAGACAAAAAATTGTGCTGCTATTCAGCACTATGATATTCCACTGATTTTTCTGCATTCTTTAAATTCATGATGAATAGAGGAAGTAGGAAAACCAATTTTCCTCGTGCAATTCTCCATCCATGGAAACTGAGACTACCACCCGATACACCGAAATACAAATACACCTAATTGGTTTTGATCCCAACTTTCCTAAATACTGAGTTTTATTCAGCTTTGAAAGCAACACATGCAGGAATAAACTTTTTCCATGTTTCTGTCTGTACATAAAATGTTAAAGTACCTCTGCCTGCACATAAACCCCAGTGTGTTTAAAGCTGTTTTGTTTAAACAAGTTTTCCTGCATTTTAACTGCATCTGAATTCCCAGGAGATTCTGTGTGACACAAAAGTTAGATATAAAAAAAAAAAAAAAAAGAAGCCACTTAATAAGGAAGCACCATTTTAATGTGGAAAATGATTAGCCTAATTATGAGATATTAAGCTTTGCAAGTGCTTAACTGTGTATTATCCTGGTTGTGACACACATAGATCCCAAATTCAACATGCAGAGGAAGGCAAACAGATCTTTGATGGCAATCACTGTGGTTTGTGGGGATTATTCAGTCCCACGAGGCACAGCATGCACCATCCTGGACAATTGGTTTTGTACTTTTAAATTTATTATATTTTTTTTTTTTTAATTAAGAGAAAAATTTGATAAAACCTTGTATGGGGGAGAAACTTTTTCCAGCTCAGAGACTGCTCTGTGATATTCCTCCGTATCCACGAGCTTCTTTACCCAGTTCCCTCATGCAGCTCTTGCCAGCTCTGCTCAGTACCAGCTCCCTGCAAGCAGAGATCCATGAATGACATGAAATGCTCCTTTTCTCTTCCTCCTCCCGGGCTCAGTGAAAGGGAACATGTGCTCTCGCAGATGGAAATCACTGCCTCCTGAAACAACACGCAGCACTAAATACTCAGGGGTACGAGCTGCTCCCAGCATTGATTTCTGCAGATGATTATTTCCATTGGTGCCTCCTCAGAAGAGGAGTTAAGGAGAACAAAAAGATTATTTATTTTTTTTTTCCCTTAACAGACAAAACAACAAAGCAGCAGGAACAAAGAGCATTTTAAAAACCAGCTTGGTTTTGTCTCAACTTTTTGGAGGCATGCATGGGTTTCTGACGGGGAGAAAAGCCAGCTCCCCTGGGGTGTGTGGTGCCTTTTTTGTCGCAAGCAGCCCAGCCTGGCAGCTCCTGAGTCCTGCTCCTGCCGGGCAGTGCTGCTCCCTCCCTCCGCACAGCATCCCTGCCCTCCTCCGGCCCCTCCTCGCACAGGGGGACTGTGCGAGGACTGTGAAAACTGCCTATTTTATTATTGGCTTTTTGCAAATATTAAAATAATTATTATATGTGTTGTGTCAGAAAGTTATGCTGTATTAATTTTCTTAGGTAGTGTGTTAAATATAGTTTTAGGTTATAACAAAATGTTAAAATAGAAACTATTTTATGCTGTGTAGGATACTTTATTTTAAAGAAAGGACTCACAGCAAGATAGCAGCCGCAGGAAACCTGAATCTTTCAGAGAAAAATAATTTATTGCTCTCATCAGAAGAAACAAACTTCATCTGCCTCGCTCAGGTCTGAACATGCCGTCGGGATTCAGAGGAAGAAGTTGACACTGACCAGACAGAATCCTTTGTTTGAATGGAATTTATGCATCATGTATGAAGTGCATGAATATCCGAGAGGTTATTGTTTTTAAGGATTAATCCTCTGTTAACGGGTGTCGTTTTTCAGGCTTATTTTGCCCAGAAAAAGGTACCTGGACCATCCATAACTCTTTGTTTCTATTGTCTCCTATTGTCCTAATCTCAAATGGCCAAATTATTATTACTCTAAATTATATTATTATTATTTTTATAACCATTTATTACTATTAAACTTTTAAAATTTTAAAAACAAGTGATTGGTGTTTTCCACAGGTGTCATGGTTTGGCATGAGAGACACTTAGAGAAGTGATGCAAAGCTTCCAGCCACTAGAAAGCCGGACACGCCTCTGTGAAAAACACATGTTAAAGACGAAAGAAATCCGAGAACTCCCTCTTTTGCTTCCAGCCTGGGGACAGGTTACAGGGACAGGTTACAGGGCCTGCCGGCCCCCGGCTCAGCCAGGCAGGGCCAGGCAAGCTCTGCCGTGGGGCCAGGCCCCTCTCCGGGGGTCCGGGGGGCACCAAGCCCCGTCCTACCTGGGCCAGGCCCCAGCAGCTGCCAGGCAGGAAGGCGGGAGAGGCTGTGGAGCCCTGGCTGGAGCAGGCCGGGCCATGGCTGTGAAGATCTTGCCACCAGATCCCCTTCCCCCATTGCGGCCGCCACAGGAGATCGAGCGGCTGAGGGTAGGGGCAGCCCTGCAGCCTGTGCAGAGTGGCCTGCGGCTGGAATTGAATGCAGAGAAAACCAAAGACCGGCCATGAGGCCGATCCTGACACAGCCCCAGCTGCAGTTCCCACCTCTGGCACTGAGTGACCATCTGCAGGCCCTGGGTGAGATATTAACTCTTTCAGGGCTTCAATCCTCCCTTGAGTGAGAGAAGGGGACAAGATGCAAGTGTGTAAAGGATCAACATGAAGACACCAACGTCAGTGAAGGATGTCTCAGATAAGAAGGATGAGGAGATGCCTTGATCCTGGAGCTGAAATCCTCTTGTAAACTACGGAGAAAAAGGATTCTTTTTCCCTATAATGCATGAAACGATGGAGAGATGAAGTGTTCGAATTCATAGCAAGAAAACGCCTCCATGCCTCCAAGTAAGCAGATGTTAAAGTACCTGTGGTCCCATGAGAAGTTTAAACAGAGAATGAGAAAAAAGCAGTCCTGTGTCCCCAGAAGAAAACAATCTCTGTTCTGAAAGATGAAGATAATTTTAGAAATAAGTAATGAGAACTTTTACCTTTGAACAGCTCATCTTTAAAACAATACCCCATAAGTCAACATAGCCCATAGATAAGCTGTGAGAAAGCTTACAGAAAATGAGAAGGACTTCATAATTTCCCTGGGTGGCTACTAGTCATAAAAATTGAAAACCGTGAGAGAACTGGTTTTTTTCTTCTTGTGGAGAAGTTTCCATAACATTAACAAGAGGGACTTCTCTCCCTAAGTGAACTGAAGAAAGACTATTTTAGAAGTAGAAAACTGACTAGAAGTTTTAGGTTTTCCTTCTTTACATTGTCAGTAAATAAAAAATTGTAGGGTGAGGAGAATTGTTCTGGAAGCTTTGTTTTGATTCCTACTAACTTTTTTTCCTTTTAGTTACTGTTAATAAAATTTTCTTTTTACGCTTTTAAAGTTTTGAGCCTGCTTTGCCTTTCTCCTAATCCTATCTTCCTACCTCACAGCAGGAAGTGAGTACATGAGTGATTGACCAACTATGAAAACCCACCACACTCATCAACACATTGGTTGAGAAAATCTCAAATTAGAGAAATCTTAAATTTGTGAACCAAAACCACTACAACAGGTTATTCCTGAAAATTTAAAACGGGAGTGTTATTCTATTTAACCTTGTCTTCAGGGTGCAACGACAGGCTATTGAAGCAAACTTCTGCTCCTGTTTTTCTGGAGTTTTGGTTAATATGAAGAAAATTTAAAACAATAGTCAACATATACCAGCACACTGGGAAAGAGTATTATCAGAGCAGCTTATTGACTTCACAGAAAAGAGCAATTTACTATCAGTTTCAGGTGTCTCCTTTACTTAGCTTTGGTTTTGTGTTGTGCATTTCAATAACTTGGAACATTTTTATGTTAACTTCTCAGTTGCTTCCTGGGAAAATTATGATACACAATTGTTAACAACAGAACTTTCAAAGGTGTCCAATTCAGACCTTTTTTACTTATAAAGTAGTACACAGTGCTATTTCAATGGCATTTTCCCCTTTGTGTGTTTATAGTGTATTGCATTAGTAAATAACCATGGAATTTGTTCTCTGTGAAAGGAAAATAACAACCACGAATTAATTCAATTAAAAGACCAAGTGAAATAATTTGAATAATTATAGCAAAAATTGCAAAAGTATGGATTTTTTATTCTTTTGTCAAGCTTTTCTTTTATGCTCAAGTCTTAATTTTGTACTTCTCAAGATACAATGAATAGCACAGCAATTTAAAATTATGTTTGTCATCTCTGTTCATAAAATGAACAACAAAAGAAAACGCCTACTGGCTAGTAAGGAGCTGACAAGCTTCAGCCAAGCACATAAACAAACATTTAAAAAGAAAGCTGTCAGATTCTTACATCATTCAAAGAAAGGTATTAAGAAGACAATGCATGAGGTATAGAAGATTAAGTTCTGTATAGAGAACATAACGAGAAATAAAACCACATGATAAAGGGGTGAAAACAGTCTCTGTGCATGTTGTAGACTTGGAGAAAATTCTTCTGAACCATAAAGGGAGAAATGTTGTTTATAGGGGATGCCAGTTCTCATGCATTCCGCTCAATGTGTGCTGGTGTGCCTCATTGAGTGAAGCCATTGCTTTTTAACAGCAGCTGCCTGATGTCTCTTTCACAGGACAGAATTCCAGTGCAGTTATATTACTCTTCTTATAATATTTCAATTCTAAGGGATTTAAGAATATTTAAGAATATAGAGTGTAAAATGACAGCATGCTTATAGTAGAAACAGGCGACCCCAACGTGGGGAATAATGTGCTCTGACTCCATGATTCAGGAGGCTCAACAATTGCTTTGGTCCAATTGGCTAAGGAAACAAAACAACCTTCACTGGTGTCTGATAACCAAATCACTTTTGGTAAACAATCTCCGTAACACATTCTACACGTGCCAAACAACAGAAGCAGCAAGTAGAGATAAGAATTGTTTTCTCTTCTCTGAGCTTCTTACTGCCTTTCCTAGGAAAGTCCTGGGAGAGAGAATTATGTGTCTCTCTGTTCAGGGAATGTTATTAGCATGTTAGCGCACATGCTAATAAATGTCTTGGCTTTATTCTTCAATTCGTGTACTAAGAATAAGAAAAGAGATTGGAGAGAATGGCTTCATATTCTAATGGGGCTGTATAACTGAGATAATTTTTTGATCAAGTATGTTTTTTCTACAGGTGTCCTGCTCCCAGCACCTTGACATTCATGTTCTTGTGCATCTGTGATAGCAACAGATAATGCCCACCATGGAACTGCAGGAGCTTAGGAAGGAAAAATATTTCAAGAGCTGCTTTTGCATCTTTCCTGTTCCTTAAACAGAAAATGACTCATTGAAATGCTCACCAGCTTCCTCCATGAATGCAGAAGGCATGGATTGAAGCTGAAGGCAAGGACCCCAGAAGAGCTTGATGCTGAAGGGAGAGTAGGGCCACTCCATTGTCAGAAATGAGTCAGAACCACAGTTTTTACTTCAAAATGCTGTGTGTAAAGCTCTGCGGAATGCAGATCTATCTTTAAAAGACAAAATGCAAAATTGACAAATTCAAATGCAAACCGAACAAACCCCTGCCTTCTCGGATTCAAATGTTAACCTTGCAGCAAGGACTTAAGTTAAAAATGTTGCTGGGAAATTACTGGCAGTGTTGTTCCAGTGCCCCCAAAAGAGAACCAAAACACATACATTTTTCCTCCTTAAAAGCCTTTCATGTAAAAACCTGACTATTAAAGGAAAATGGGAGTTTTGACATTGCTAACAGTAGGGTAGGATTTCCGTCCTTGCTTTTGTGTTATAAAATGTATAGATCAAATATTCTTTCCATGCTTTAGGCTTCAAGTCCATCTCTGTCACAAATATTTTTTTTGTTCATAGCACTTTCTATTTGGTTCAGTGAAGATGTGTGCTCTTGACTGAGGGATTTTTTTGCTGCTTTTCTTGAGAGAACACGAGCAATGGAGATGAAGATTCATTTCAGTATCTTAGAGCTTCCCTAAATCTGGAGTATTTCCAAAATAGTTCAGTGGCTAATGTAAACTGGATTCCTCCAGACCGCTTCCATTTTTTTCCAGCTCACCAAAAATAACTCTCCCTGTTTTGAATGTAAATTCCAGAATGCAGAGTATAAATCTGATTTATTCAGAGATAAAAATGATATACTGTTATTTGCTAGCTGTAGAGGAAGACACACTGTAGGGACAGTATAGTTCTGGGTATGGTATTTAAAAATGTTTTTGAGCCTGAGGTCAGAAGTGAAATGCATGGGAGTTCTGAGCAGGAGAAAAGCAATGGACCCATGAGACCATATGGAAGAGAGAGCATAGAAATAGCGATTAAGAGTTACTAAATCTGTTTTTCAGAAGTGTTACAAGAAAAGCGCCATCTTGAACTAGTGAGCAAGCAGTCTTTTAAAACAGAATTTAGGGAACATTGGGTTATTTCCATAAATAATGTTTTCAATTAAAGGAGAGATAGTAGAACCATTTGAATAAGACATATTCGACATTATTTGTTTTCAAAAGGCTATAGTTTTAGGTGAGGGAGAAAAAACCTTGCAACCTACTCATTCTCTTGCAAATGTCAACAAATAAAACTATTCAGAATTAAGTCCCCTCTAACAACACTGTTTTGTAATGAAGAGAATCCACATAGTCCTTAGTTGATACCACTCTGCAATGTGTATAATTTTCTCTGACTGCTTTTACTGATCTTTTGACTGTCCTTGCTACCTCACGAAATCACTGCTCTCCGCTGCAATGGGTTCAGTTCAAATGATAAAAAATCCGCTTAACAATGTGATGCATCTACTGTGGGCATTAAAATTGGGTTTAGTTGAGTAAGGTGCAATGCACAGCCTTTTAGAAGTATACATTTTTCTGCAAAAGAAATAATTTTTTTCAATTAATTTAATGAGAAAACACTGAGCATTTCAGAGAACAATATTAACTAAAAAGAATGTAGAATATCATGTTTGTGTTTGTTTAGTTTGTTTCAAAATGTTTATGATTGCCAAATACTAGAATATTCTATGTATTTTTTAGGTATTTTTATTATAATAGATGAAGAAATCCTATTCTGTACACTGAAATGCATTTGATTGTAGCACAAAGCATTTTGCACTTTTTTTTGTGTTCAGCTTCATTAATACAGGTGACAGCAACAGCATGTCACTAAACATAAACTAGCAGGGAAGAGGAGAGGTGGAGTGTGCTCCAAGGTGGGAACCAGAAGCTGGGACAGCCCAGGTGCCAGGAGGTCACTACCCTCATCCTCCAACCTGTGACTGGTTATTGGCTACCCATGGCAGCACCAGGAAACCAAGGTATAAATTTTATTAGCAACTTCTCACTTTTCAAAACTTTTTTGACTTAACAAGGTTCAGAAACATGGTAGATGATTTCTCCAACAAACCTGTCATGGAAAAAGAACTCTTCTTTCTTTCCAAGTGTTGTGACAGAGTTTGAAAGCGATGCCAAAAAATACCAGGGTAGCAATATAGACTATTACAACTGGGATAACTCCCTGAGCAAATGTATTTTCATGCTCCTTTTATAACACAAAAAGCGCATCAGACAAGATGTAAAATAGATGCTTTATGATATTCAAGTAGGAGGGCTTCTGAGTTTTTTTGAGTAATTGCAATCACAAAGTTTGATAGAAGCACTTAGAACATTGAAAAAACAATAATTTCATATATTTTAGCAGTCTGTGCACAGATACATCACAGAGATTCACAATAGTTCACAGTCGGATATTAACACCTCACTTGTCTCAAGAGGAGCAGTATCTTTTTTTTAGCAGATTTAAAAGTGCTGAAAAAACACACTTTACTGAAAAAATGGTTAATTTTAAATGTTATAGTGTGTAAATTTTCCAAACAGTTTTGTTATTTTTCATATGAAGTTGTATACATGAAAGCACATCCAAAACTAGAATGATAGGAAGATTACATTTCCTTCTGGGGGGGAGTCTTTCCATGCTATCCACTGAATTATTAGAAATATAGAAATCAGAATGATGGACTCAAGCCAAGTGAAGATAAAGAGATCCTTGTTAAACTGTGTGAATAGGTAGCATTTAAGCAAACTTATCTTACTTAAATTTAAATTGGTAAAACATTAAAACAAGAGGAATTAAAGTTGCCAAAGATCTTTGAAAAAACAAGTAAATTCATGTTTTCAACATTAGGAATCTAAAATCTCTTATGAAAGCATGGTTCACTAAAGTAGGAGTTGGTTTTTAAAATCAGACACCTGGAATATGTCATAGCGGTGACTTCTAATGGGGTGTCAAACCAGAATGCTGTTCCAGTGATTCCTTGCATTTTAGGAATTAATAATGAAGTAAGGAATGAGTATCTATTTGCCTAGTTGGAAAGAATCAAAGAATCTCATTCCCTGATTGATAAATATTCCTGAGCTGATGTGTAAAAAAAAGAGTGTCTGTAAGTAGAAGCCATATTTATTAAATCAAGTACTAATAAGTGACAGCTTTCATGAAACAATTTTCAACGTGAAAATATAATCACATGATGTAGGATTTTACATAAAATGAAAATTAATACACTGTAAACAACATATGAGGACTATCCTTATAAAATAAGAGAACATTATAGAAATGAATATTTCAAAAAATTACTTCTGAAAACAGTGATTTTAATTATATATGATTATAAGTTCTTATTGTGATATTGCCCAAAAAAATTTTTAAATACTCTTGTGTATACACTGGAAGAGTGAAATTAACTAGACAAGACCAATCAGCTTACTTCATTAAAGTGTTTGCCTGAGATATGAATAAAATGTGTAGACTTCATGTCTGTAAATTTGAGAAGGGAGAAGAAATCGTGATGGATGTGAAAAGAAAAACTACACAAGTTATTTGAAAGCTGCAAAAAAATCTCTAGACAGTTTTCAACTTGCTTGGAGCAAAAAAAAAAAAAATTAAAAAGAAAATTGAAAAGTGACTTGTTCTAAGTACCAAAATATCTTCCAGAGAAAAAACATTGAGTCATTTTTCAGAAGTTAAAGTGAGACGCATTTAAGTAGAAGAAGGAAATCAAACGAAAACAAACAAAGCAACGAAACAAAAAAACAAAAAATCCAGAGGCTTGAAGGTATTAACCAATTAACCATGGGAAAAATCTATATATGTTAGATATCCTGATATCCTCAGATCAAGACATAAAACACTCCTACAACCTAGCACAAACTTCTTACAGCATGGATAAAACCCAACATCCTGCAGACTGCAGAAAGGGAGGGTAGTCATTCATAATTGTCTTGTCAGTCCTTAGTTCTGTATCAGAACAATTGTCTCCTGAAATCCTGACCTTTGAAGTGTTTTAATTGTGCAGTGAAATGGATCTTGGTACTTCAGCCTCCAGAAAGCTCTTTTAGCTACAGCACAAGTGAGCATTCCCAAATGAGCTGCTAGACTTCCCAGAAGACTAGTGGAGTAATCTCTAGCAAAAGGAGATTAAAAAATATCTCAGTGTGTTAAAGCCACATATCTGTGCTTGCACAAAGTATTTGCTTTCCATATTTATGAAATTCTGATCTACTTGGCTGTTAGCTTGTGATGCCTGCCAAAAATCCCAAGCAGAGAACACAGGGAACAAAGTTAAAACCATGTAATAGCAGGCCTCAGAAGAAATCCTCGTGGGCCAAGGTAGTTGTTGAAAGGCTATTTGTAGAAGAAAATTAGTTTTCCAGAAAGTAAATGGGAAATTGATTCTGTCAGTGGAAAAAGATCTAATTGTTTATGTCTTGATCCCTGTTTTGGGTAACCCTGGGTAGTCTGAGTAATGTTAGTCATACAGACTCCATATAAAATAAGAGGAAAAGAAAAAGGACTTTTTTTCCTGTTGTGTACATGTTGCAATGTTCTTCTAGTTACTGTCAATATTTTCTGTTTAGAGCACAGGTTTTTCTCTCTGATGCAGGAGAATGAATAGATTTCTTCAAAATAAAGACTACTAAACCATAAGATTTCCAAGGAAAAATGCTTAAAGATGTGCCTAAAATCTAACTCTATAAGCCTTTTAAATCATTTATATGTGGTCCATGTTCATGACAGTCATCTCTATATGTTTAAATACGGCTGACATGAGTAAACCTACTCAAAGATGTATGCAGGTATATACATTTGAGTTTAGCTTTGTAGTGGAAAGGGATTAGATTTCCTTGTGCAAATTATTACATTAATTTTAGATGTATTTGTAAAAACAAACTGAGCTTCAGTTCTGCCTTCAGTCCTTTTGTTGATTGTACCATCAGGAATTATGAAGAGGTACAAAGCTGAAACATAATAAAATAAGCAAACCTGATTTTTTTAAATGTAATTTTTATCCAGCAGAAATTTAAATGTTAATTTTTATCCAGCTGTTTACTGACTGAGTCTTCACAGGTTTGTGGGATTCCAACCTCATAGTACTCCCATTATCCTAATTAGTTGTACCTAAATATTGGATAATCAGGAACTGTACAGTTATTTAGGAAGTTCTTTTTTTTTTTTTTTTGCCCTAAGGAGCGCAGTTTTCAAAGGTTGGTTAAAATCAGAATTAGCAAGAACAAAGAAATCTAAAAGATGTGCATTTTAGTAGTTTTGAAAGACATCTTGTGAACACCTACTACAGCTATAAAATGTACTCATATTCTGAGAGGGTTTTTTTCAGGACTCAATCCAATCTTCCCATGAAGTTCCTAGAGAGTTTGTTTCTCATTCTTTGGTTAATGCATTTTTGATAGAAAATGGAGATTAGTGAAGAAAGATGCTAAATGTATTTCAATCCAGACTAGTTCACTAAGAAATTCATCTTCTCTGTGTGAGATACTAGTTTTGAGTCTCTTACCTGATCATTTAAAATAAGAAATTGTAACAAATTCTCTCAGATCACAGTGAGCGCTATAAAGACTAGAAAAGGTATAGTTTAAAGTAGCTGAAGAAAACATGAAGTAAAAAATACAGCTATACATCGTAGCCTGTCAGTAACAGAAGCATGTCAGAGAATGCAGGAATGAATTTTAGCTGGATCAATTACTCATTCAGATTTAATTCTTTTAAAAACAAGAAACTTGTTAAAATAGGACTTTAAAAAATAGTGAAGCTTCCAAATGGACAGCAATATGGAGAATTCTAAAGAAAAGTGGTGTAATTTAAAAGATATGTCAAAGATGAGTGACTGCTAAAAAAAGAAAGGAAGGAAACAGGTCTGTAATAGCTACCATTTTAATATGGTGGAGAAAAACAAGACTGAAGTGCATGTCTCATTAACTCAGTCTGCCTCAAATCCCAATGAAAAGACAATAGAGATGTTATCTTTCACAAATAAATTAACTCATTTCTGTTATTATTTTGCTCTTTTTTTATGCAAAGGGAGACGGGAAGGTGAACACAGAGAAACTGAAGTACAAGTATAGCATTCCAAGCAAAAGAATGTAAATATCAGTAGTATTCTGAACACACCATGGCATCTAAAGTTACTATTGATTAAATAATCCAGCACAACCTGATCGTTAAAGTTTAGGATAACAAGCTCACTGTAAAACAGTATACAATTGAAAACACCAGCATGTATCTCAACCAATTGTGATAGTATTTGTAGATGACTGTCATGGTCTGAAGACATGAACATGAAGAATTCAGCAGTCCTTTGCTATTAGTAGTAGTAAAAATAATCAGCTAAATATTGACAGGCACAATTAAGCTGTATCAGTGCAGAATCTGTCCCCTCAAGCAGCAGAGTTCCATCAGCTTCAGATTCATTATCTTTAACTAAGCTGCGATGGAAAAACATAGTTTCTTAATTTTACTTTATTTTTCAGTCTTATATTTTCATTTGAGTGGCCTTCATTTGCAGACATAAGTGACCTACTGTGCTTTCTGGTGACCAGCTGTATCCATAATTGTTCCTTTTGATTCCATAGCTGTGTATGCATATTCTAGAAAACCTGCCTCTGAAGTGCAAGCTCATTCAAATGCCTAACTTGCAGCACATTGTCATCAAAGTACCTTTAAAGCTTTTGCATATACAACAGGCTTTTGAAAACCAAACAATAAACCAAGGCAATTCTGCCTGGCCTAAAATAAGTACCTTGGAGCAAAGCTAAATTAAATGAATGTCAGTAAGATGAACAGGTAAACATATTTCAGTTAAAGGTTGGGGGATTTATTATTTTCAAGTTCTTTGTTGAGTCCCTTTAATACTTCGACTAGCTAAAAAATAAAAGTTGCTAATGTTGTTCTATTCTCTCTGCAGAGGACCAAGTAAGCTTTTTGATTTTTTACTTTTCAAACCTAGCAGGTTAGTTTTGGCAATTTGGGTGTGCAGAAATGGAGATGAAACCCACATCATAGTTTAGGATACTAGAGACAAAGGCAATGGGCTAAGGAATATTTCTTATTTCATCACTCGGGTTGGAACTTCTCAAAAGTTTGTAGGAAGCTCAACTGCTGGACGACAGCAAAAGAAAGAAAATTTTCTTTTTTTTTTGAGACGTATTATTTCTGCATTGTGTTGCTGATATTGTTAACATTACAGCAAAATTAGAGTGAAACTCATCATGAAGAACTCTCATCAGGATGGAGTTAAAGATCCATCCCCTTCCAGACTGCTCGTAGAATTTACCTCAAGCAATCACTGAATAAGTTTCATAAACATATCATCAGCTCCTAAGTTCTCAGTCTAAGATATACTTGCACTCAGTATAGTCTAGTGTACAGTTCAACCCTTCTTAAATTAAACAGCTGAAAGAAATTAGCTATATGTGAGAGTCTCTTAGAGTGTAGTGTTAATCATGCCAAGGTTGTGGGTTCAATCCACAAATGAGCCTTTCTCTTTAGGTTTGGACTTGATGAGCTTTGTGGGTCCCATCCAACTCTGTGATCTTATTTTGTAGGGTCATTTATTCCCATTGACTCTAAAATGAAAGTGAATACAACAAGCAGTACCCAGCTATGAAGGAAAGACCTAAAATTATCATACATGTGGTAGCAGTAGAGTTAGAGAAAAGTTGACTGAATGCTGTGGAGGTGATCTATCCAAACCTGGATTAGGTCAACAGTTGCTTTGTCTAGTGAACCTTGACAGCATCCATGGATGGAGGTTCCTCACTTCTGCACAACCAGTTCCACTATTAAAAATCTTTTCTGATGCCCAGTCTGAATTTACCAAGTCATAATGTCTGACTACTATCCCTTGCCACTGCCACTTTGCTATGAGTTTCTTTTAGCTTTTGTTTTTTTATTATAAAACTGTTCTAATCTTTATGTACACAAGGTCATTCTTCCAAAGGTGTTACAAATATAAGTGATACAGAGCTGTCTCCCCAACAAAGATCTATTTTGCAAAGTATTTGTCTTCTTCCAACAAAAAATGTTTTAAAAAACAGACAATTTCTAAACCTGGGTAATTTGTTTGCTAAATCCCTACTGAGCCACATTTTTTAAAACTTAATGGGCCAGATCCTTCAAAGGCTGCATGGAAAAAGCATGACATTTGACTGTATCTTCATTCTGAAAATATTGTTTCTTGCCGCTTACAAGAAAAATTCTACTTTTTGCTTTCCTTTAACTCTGTTATGTTTTTCCAGGGTGCAGTAATAACATACAGTAAATGTATTGATATGAAGGTGTATATCATAGAAATGTAACCACGTTATCACATTTGACTGGGTATATGAAGGAAAATATTTGGAAAGCCATTAGTAAGTCTATTTTCAAGCCATTAATCTATCCCTTAGAAGATTTTTAGTGTATAAAGAGTAAGTACTAGTACAGAATACAGCTCTAGGTATTTTATCTTTTTCATTCTTTCTGGACCAGGCTTTTCAGTCAAATAGCATATATTTGTTAACTATATGGAAAAACACTTCATTATGGTAGGGTTTTGTAGCCAGGTCTGTAGGATAATTTAATTAACCTCTTTTTCCTCAGGCTGCATGAATTTCTGCTATTCAACATCCATTTTTCAAATCTTTTTTGCAATATCAATATAAGGCACAAGGAAGAATATAATAAATGTATATTTTTTGCATACTGGAGAAGTCAAGCAACAAAATATAAACTATGATTGCGTTTCTGATTTAAATCATGCAGGAAAAAGGTGGGAAGTGATGAAAAAAATCCCAAGGAAATAACTCATAAGAAGCCATGCTAATTCTAGTCTGGTTTTGTCCAGGTCCTAGAGCAATGGCCTCCAGTATCCTGGAGTCAGTAACTTACTGCTGTCCATGGTTGTAAGTTGAAACCAGGGCTTGTACTAAAAGTGCTCATGTACTTTTAACTTTAGCTTGTAGTTAATGGTGGACTTCTTTTGTCTTACAGCTTAAATAAATGCACAACAAAGTCTAAAACTTGAGGCTATAGAATGTTTAACATCAAGGGAAATTATTAAATTAGTTTTAAAAAATAACTGAAGTGCCATGGAAATAAACTTCTTAAATATTCACTAAGAACATTGTGTCAAATATGTGACTTGATCACTGGTATGTTCCTTATACATGTGTGTTATTAGTACAGATTATGATGCAATTTATCTATAAGAATTACAAAATCTTGGGCAACAGATAATTGTCATTCTTTAGTATCCAACACATTATAGAATCCTAGAATGGCCTGGTTGGAAGGGACCTTAAAGATCACTGAATTCCAACACCCCTGCCATGGGCAGGGACGCCTTCCACTAGACCAGAGTGCTCCATCCAGCCTGGTCTTGAACATTTACAGGGATGGGGCACCTGTGCTTTTAATTTCCTTCCTGATTGTACTAAATTATAGTAATTGAAAAAGCTTATTAAATACTTCTATCACCACCTAAAAAGCTAAAAAAAAAAAATATTTGGAAACCGTAACTATCAGAATATGTGTCATTAGGAGGCTATGTCAACCCTAATGCCATGGCATTCTATCCTATCATCACACAGAATTTACCAGCAATACACTACATGATAATCCTTCTTTCCTTTTATTGTGCTTTTGTTTTACTCAGGAGAAGATAAGAAAGGCAGTATAGGCACTCCTCCTAGAAAATTTTAGTTTCTTCAATTTGCAAAAAGAACAAAAATTGCTTTCTGATATTTTTTAATGTGTGTAGGTATAAAGGTATACTGGCATATTATTGAAAATGCCAATGAAGAGCAATAGATGTAAATTTTCCATTTGAAGGAAGCAGTGTTCCAACAGAGGTGGAGAGTGGATAATATCTTGGCTATATTTATGCACTGGAATGGCCAAAACCCTCAAGCTAAAAGGGAAGAGGAAGAAGCATGTGCCAAATTGGCACATAATCATTCTCCATTTGAGCAAATGAGAAGTAACATGCAAAATGTGTATCCAAGAACACCCTCCAGAACAGCTCTCTAGTTTCACTTCTGCTCCAGCTGCACAGCTGTGTCCATCTTTTTGATGTAGAAACATAGGCATAAATGCAATATTTTCCCCATAAGTAAGAAATTTTGCTTCTTTCCAATAACTAGGGACCACAGGCTGTAGTTGCATCTAGATTCAATATTCACATTCTAATTTATACAGGCTTTCTTACAGCACAGTTGAACAAAGCACATAGGACTGCAGGGTTCAAAAATTGTACAAAATGTTTTAGGAAAAAATTCTAAGTGGCAGTTCTTCAGTTTTTCTGGTCCTGCACAGTGGCAAGCAATGAATTTCCTTAGGTATTAGTTATCTCCCTTCTTAGCTGAAGACATAGCAGTGAACTCTAAGTGTTTACATTTTTTCTTGACCATTCTTAGGCACTCATCCCATCACTAACTAGAGCCAAATAGTTGTAGAATTAAAAAGGCTTTATTCATGTAAATTTTACAGGAGAGAACAGTACAGATTCTCGTCAATTCCTCCCCCAGACTGCTGGCACAATTTCCACATTAATTTTTTCCTTTGTTATCTTCATCATATTTAAACTCAAAAACTACAGTTTAAAGGATTAAGCTTTTGCCATCCCATTCTTCAAAGTACATACCTCTCTCTTTTCCTCTAAAAAGGCTTGAACTATGTCTTGTAAGAAATAAACTGTTTAGAAATAATGCAACCATATGTTTAGGAAATGCTCTGTTACATATGGAACATAAAGAACTCCAACATTTAGTCAATGGTTGGTATGTGGTTGTCTTGTAAAATAGAAACAAAAATCTATGTACCACAGGACATATCAGTACTTGAACAGCTAAAAGCCTGCAGACTTACAGATTTCAATACTTCATTTCAATTTAAAATCTCCATAAAGTTACAGTAAGATTTGGAGACTTACTATTAGGAGTAGAAGGTATTTTAGGGTACAGTGTTATTGAACCATTAAAAATTACTTTCTATGAGGGTAAGAGGGACAAGGTTGTCTCAAAGAAAGTACAAACTTTGATCTGCCCAGGAGAAGGGCATCAGGGCAGTTGTCTCCTTGAGCTGTGCTAGGAGAACAAAACAGCAGGAAAGTCACCCATGCCAGAGAAGTTGCTGTTGATTCAGTTTCAAAGGCATGAAGGAGTCCAAACCAAACAGATTAAATGGAAGGCACCTAACAAAGAGTTTTTCAAATGGCATACTTCTTGGCCTTTATGACATGATAGGGAGCCCCAGGGATTTTTTTCCTCACAGGAATTCTTAAAATACGGTGTATTTGTGTGTGTTGGAGCATTCATAAAACAAAAAAAATGTCCTTAAAGCCACACAATGAGCACATAGAGTCAGTGGCAAAGCATTACCTAAGAAACTTATCTGGCGTTTTCCTTAATGTGAAGGAAGGGAGTGATGTAAATTAAAGAGGCTAAATTCAGTGTACCATAATGTGCCAGGCTTTAGTCTTTTTGCTCACACTGGCTGAAGTGTATGAAAATGAGACTCACAAGCTGAGAGCAAAATGAATCTGTTTATTGCAGAGTTAAGACAGTAACTTAGAATCTCTGTTCAGTCCTTTCCACACAGACCTGTAATAAATCCATCAGCCCGTAATAAATACATCAGTTTGTTAGTTTCCTCAAGGTTTGCAGTCTTTCAATGGATGCCTTTCCTGTTCTCAGATAGTGTGTAATCTAGGTTCTTCCGTACTTCCCAGGAATTTTCTGCATTGTCAGGCTTTGCTGTTTCCATACAACTGGCAAAGAGTGAAAGTCCCGTTCTCAACTTAATTATCTTGAGATCAGGCTAATGCAAATGATATAAAGATAAATATAAAAAGCCAATTCTCTATGCAAATATATATAGTGAAAAATGCACAGCATTTTCATACATTTTTGTAGATCTGCTGCTGCCATTTTTCCGTTTGAGACAGAGTTGAGTTCTGCGTCAGAATTTTATAAATATTTTAAACAGAAAATATCAAATGCAGAAATATTAAAAATTCTTGGTGCTGTTTATGGGTGAGCACATCTATTTTAAGCCTCACATTAGTGATTTGGTTTCAGAAATCCTTCGCTGTAACCACACAGAAATAAATGGGACCTTTTTTCTATCTAGCTATTAGCTGAAACCATTAAAGGAAGGAACTTCTGACATAAAGCTGATTCTTACAAGTGCATATTTCAAATAGGAAACTTTCACACAATAGTATTTTCTGAGAATAAAAGCAATTAATTCTTAGAATTAACATAGTTGTTGTAGATTTGCTGCCTATGCTGTGTGAATAATGCATATGTCAGTGCACTCTTTCCAGTTGTTTGTTGACTTTTAGATTAGCTATTTATAATAATTAAACAGAATTTTATTGGAAAAAAACAATCCAGAACAAATAATACTAAAGTATTATGTCATTGATAAATAGCTTGGTAGTACATAGAATATTGTATATGTCAAATATCCAATATCTGTGTTGAAAGTAAATCATGATTGCCTTTATTGCCTCAGGAATCTGCCTTAGGAAATGGACTAAATAAACAGTTGCTGGGAAAGAAGGTAGTCTATTTTATACCCTTTGGAAATGGCTCATTTCAATGGCAAGTTTGCCCAAAGAGCTATGAAAAAAAAAGAGTATATATTCAAATACATAAGTGGAGTATATACTTATATAAAATGTAACTATGGAAAAGTCAATTTGATCAAGGTTTCTGCATCAAGCAGTACGGAAAGTACTAGCACAATGCTGGCACTTGCTTTCATTGTGACTTCTGGCAATTACTTCAGACACACAGAAAAATTAATATTCTTACTGGTTGTGATCAGTCAGGGAGAGGAATAGGAAAAAGCAAAGTGTGTTACTATCTCTGTAATTTACAGTAATCCAAGGCAACAGCATTTAAAAGTGCAGAAAAGTGAATACAACAAATGTGAAGAGTTCTTGCATTGATGACTGAGCTGCTGATTAACACCTGAGGTACAATTGCATAGTGTTTGTTTTTGGTAAACATTTACAGGCATGAGTCTTACAAAAAAGTATACAATTTTCCGCTTCAGTGGCTGGCTTGACTGGCTTTCTTACAAAGAATAATATGAGTGGGTGTTGCAGGGCTGGATTAAAAACAGATCATGGGTTCAGATAGCTCGTGATCTACCCATGTAGTGCTTAGAATTAGTGTTGTTTCATTATTCTGTGTCTGCCTCTTTTACCTGTGTTTAAAATGAAATTCAAAACCTGAAGTACCATCAGGATAAGGATTCTGTTTGCGAATAAAAATGTGTTTCTTTTAATAATTTAATTAACAAATTTTGTATAGTGGCTGATGTTGCACTGTCCTTACTTTAGAACATGGATAAAAGTGGAAATAACTTCTTTTTGCTGGGTACCTCTTATGCAAACTCTTCCTAAGTGCCAGGAATAAACCTCTAAGATTGGCCCGTGTTGTATCTTCTATAGAAACATTGGGAAGGCTTTAACCTAAAACTAATGTACAGGCAGAAGAAATGTTGTAGGATGAGATAAACAAGAGCAATATATTTTAATTAGTATTAATTAATTAAATTAATTAAAATACTATTTAATATAGTATTAATTAGCAGCCCACCGATAACCATTGCATTCAGTTTTAGGTTAGCAGGGGTTATTCTGATAAAATGAAAGAAGAAGAAGAAAATTACATAAAATAAATAACATTTGTGCAGTCTTTTACTGTTCAGAAATACAGCAATGAACAAGCAAAAAGGAATCATCCAGAAATTTCAGGGGAGCACATCAGATTTCATATTGCTATGATTTTTGACAACTTCCATAAAAGGAACTGAACACATGACTGATGCTCCTATGGGGAAATTATGCTGTTCTTCGTAGTTTTCCCAATAGCTTTCTCTATAATGTAACCTCATGTTGCAACTAAGAAATACTTTTAGAATGTTTTCCTACTTTCTTTTAGCAATCCAACAAATTAGATTATTAAAATCTACAGTAGTTTAACAAAGAAAAGAACAAGATTATTTAATCCTTTTAAACCACAGCCACAAATGGAAAAAACACAATCTACGTAACTTAAAGAACTCTGTGCTTTAACAAGTATCTGTACTTGATACAGCCAAATTAGTATTTCCAAAATTTATGCATCTCTCCAGCAGGGAAATGCAGCTCTTGGTGAAGTCCTCATCATACAACTGCTATGAAAGAAAAAAGTATCCCAGAGCATCCATAGGCCTTGGATGCCCAGGCAATCAGAAGTTAACCTCCACACATGAAAAAATCTGCTTCTAAGGAGCAGCAAGACAACTGAGAAAGCAAAAGAGCACCTCCAATTTTAATATTCATTATTTTTATCACATTATTTTTATTATCATTGATATCTCTAGAATAATTCAAAAGAAGTATTTTAGCTTGATACTTTGTTTTACACTGTTATATATTATGACAACAACATATACTGATACCCAAACCGAAGTTAAAGTTCTTGTTTTATTCTGTTTGAATCAAGATGATAATTATTAATACCTTTAATGAATAAAAAATACCCAAACTATAATATTTGGAAATATATTTCTGTGGCTTCTATATGCAATTTGATATACTAGAAATAGTATTGACAACAAACATACATATGACATCTATTTAATCACTATACACTTGAACACTGTGTTTTTCTTCTGAGCTCTTGCTCTGTAGAAACTTGGAGACAATATTCTAAACCAGTAATGAAAATCCATCCCTCAGACACCATCCCCCTTAATTTTTTTTTCTCTTCAATCTCCTGGCTATCCTAAATCTGTGTAGGAGTGTGTTTGATGGATATTTTTTTATTCAATTAATTTAGTCCAGGGCTTTTGAGCTGCAAAATTCTGGAGCAATGAATTAGACAATTAAGGTGGGCATGCCATGAAGAATATTTTCCTATGCTTGTTCTATAACTCCTAGTCAATAAATTCCTTTTCTACTCTAGTATTTCATGCATTATGAGAAAGAGTATATCATCATTTTTTTATTTAATTTCAGTTAATACTCCTCATCTGATCCATATCTGGAATACTAATGTAAGTCAGGAAGTTTTGCATACTGTCCTATTTCACATAATAATTTTTTAAACAGGATTGATGATTTTTATTAAAAAACCAAACTTACAAGCAAAAACCTGGGTGCACATTTTGCTCATAACATATCATAGCACAATTCTCTCAGGCATGACATGATGCCCAGCGTTAGTGACAGCAACATGATATTCCCCATATATTCTCCCTCTTTACATCTGTCATAACTACTCTGAAAAATGAATACTTGATGAGGAGAAGAGGGGGAAAGGCTGACAAACAGACAGCTCACATTGCAGAAGCTTCTTGACAAACTCTCTGAGGAGTGCTGTGTCAAAACTCATGTCATGATCTGCATCAGTAGCCAATGCACGAGCAGACCAGAGGGGGAAAAAAGTCATATCCATGGGTGTGATGAAAGATTATTGCTTTGCTATCTCTTTGTATCTTTCACTGGGATGGTAGATCCATCCAATACACCTTATCTTCCAATTAAAAATCTTACACTTTTGGGGAAGCTCTTTTTCCATTGTGTAGGTTTATTTTTTGGTGTTCTTTCAGTGCCTAAAAAAAATGAGGATTAACCTTGTAAGGCTACAGGCTAAAAGTTGTTGGGATTCTTTTTTAAAGAATGTCCTTTTACAAAGGCTGGATGAAGACAAATTGAAGAACTTGACAACTAATGATTGGCATGAAAAAGTTTAATTTCTTATAAACTTCATTATGTTTCCAATCATTTCTTCCCACTGCAGCTCTCTGGTTATCTACTCCCCAACCCTATTATGACAGTTTTAGAATTTTTAGTTCTCTGCATATAGTTTAACTCTTAAAAAATATCTTAATCAATGTGAAATCAATCCTCACAAAGAACTATAGATATGATTGGACTTCATTTCCGTTCTTCAACTGTTTTTGTCCCAAGATGTGGAAAAAATATTCAATCAAATAGAGCATAATTTGCTAGTTTTCTGTGCTGAAATGTTGTTCTGTTACATGAATTTCAATGCAGAGTGAAAGATTTCATCATGTAGTTCATTTTCTGAAGAACTGTGATTCCACCTTG
Source organism: Tangara arthus (assembly GCA_035584835.1). NCBI lineage: Eukaryota > Metazoa > Chordata > Aves > Passeriformes > Thraupidae > Tangara > Tangara arthus. The sequence goes on from JAWMQZ010000001.1 coordinate 13,929,764, forward strand.
AAACAGTTTTTCTGATAAAAGCTAAGAAAACCAGGATAGTTGCATCTTTCAGTTTCTGTGTAATCTTTTATCATTTAAACCTGTCCTATTTGGCTGCCCCTGCTTTTTGTTCTGACAGGTATAGGCAATAATTAGAAAAAATAAAATGTAAGAGAGTGTGTGACAGAAAACTCTTCAGGAATATTTCTCTCTCATAGATTTGCACTTTTTAGTTCATTTATTTTCCATGGTTTGCAGAACATCCTGTCACATCTTAATGGTCATTCAAAAGCAATGCACAACCTACACAACCTGGTAAGCATAAAAAGGCAACTTTTTTCTAATAAGTCTGTAAAACAGATACCCCAAAGACATTTCTCACTGAATGTTACTGAAGGCCAAATGCAATCTAATGGCAAGTCCGGTTATTAAAATGTTAGAAAGATACAATTGCCCAGCTGTGTCCTCAACCATCAACTACTCTGTGACAGGCAGCCTTGAAATTAATCAAGTCTGTGCTGATGCTGATAGAAAGATGCTGAAGGGCTATTCCAAGAAACAATCTAGTAATAAAATGCCAGTACAAGGAATATTGCAGTTATTCATAATGGTATCTGGCAACAGGTGTTTTATGATTACTTTTTACACCCAGGAAATCAAGGCTATTGAATCTCTGGAGTTATTATAAATGTTTCTTTTGCTGTGTTGTTGTAGTTTGCATTCAGAGCTCTCACTAAGAACTCATCATATTATTGAAACAGGCATTACTGAAGTGAGCATTTAAATACTGACTCACATAAAAGACAATGAGCTATTTATAAAGCTATAAAAAAGGAGAATATAAAGAAAGAAAACAATGAATCATCTGTGATAATGAGTTTGGTACCATGACTTCTGGTCTTGTTAATGTCACCTGTGCAAACATAATAAAGATTGAAGATATTGGTAAAGCAAAAGAATCTTAAGATATTTGAGGGAAAGAGGAAAGTCTAAAAATCTGTGTTAGCCAACTAATGAACTTAATGTACGTGGAACTGGGGTAAGATTTACTGGTGCAGGACATCCATTTTTAGAAATCTGTATAGAACAATTCCCTTTGCATTCCTAAACAAACTCTGCAAAGACAGCACTCAAAAAAATTCAACAGAGTGAAAGATTGCAGAGAGCTTTGATGAGTAAGAGATGCAAGGTGGAACTAAAGAACCCCATATTCTAAGGAATCATCCCCAGAAAGCTGTCTCCTTATCTACATACCCTGGTAAAGCTGTGAAACCTCAACAGAAGCAGATTATGCCGGAATTGCAGTATGGCAGCAGGTATAGCTTTTGGGCCTCTGGCTGAGAAATGCATTTCTCTTGCAGAGACCTTTGTGTCTTGTTTTTGTCTTGGGCATTTTGTGCAACCAACATCCTGTTCTTCCTTATAGGTGCAAGTGAGCAGCTGCAACTCTACTATGATTTACAATTGTATTTGAATAGTGATTAATCTAGTGTTTTCCTAAGGGTATCTGGTTTTGCGCATAATGAGACAATTGTTCAGGCATTTGTGAAAATGCCAGTTGAATTGGGAAGAAGTTTAACCATTTCTCCAGGAGCCCAGATGCTCCATCTCTCTGCTAGGGAAAATATGTGGGTGTAGTTGCAGATGCCAATATTGTCCAGTTCTCCATATGTCACCACAGTGGGGTGACATATGGAGAACTGGACAATATTGGGCCATTTCAGTGTGCTGGGAAACTACACACCTTAAGCTAAATTTATAGGCATATCAGCTGGATGCTTGCTTTGGAGCTACTATTGAAATTGGACTTAGGACTAATTTACAGCCCTTTTCCCTATCAATTTGTGCAATACTTAGTTTGTTCCAAACTGAATTAGCTGTGGCATTATTTGCTTACTCTTATTGTGTAAAAAGGCAAAATTAAAATCAAAAGAGAACTCAAAAAATACCCAGCTCTCAGTGAAGCTTTCCTTGAATTTTTTCTCTGTGATTTCATGCCATGAAAATTCACATCTTGAGAACCACTTACAGTTCTGGTCTCAGGGGTTTATGAAGGTAGAGAGAAGATACAGGAAAGTACAAGAGCAATGATTGTGATCAAAAGGATGGAGCAATTTTAAACTGTGAGACTGAAAGGTCTTTGCTCTGAGAGGAGAAGGCTAAGAGGCATAGTGTCACATTTATAGAATCATGAAGCTAGCAGATGAGGCGAATGCCAAACAATTATTCACCAAATTGCAGAACACTTTGGAGCTGGTCAGAGTTTAATTTGAAACTCACTTTCCATAATTTTTGAGAGGTTGGCTGGATTGTGCTTGGCCTGACCTGGGTGCAGGAGGCAGTCCCTGTGGGATAAACAGCCCCCAAAATATGGGGGGCTCTAGGGTCAGACTGCACCCCTTCCCTAAAAGCAGGGACGAGAGAGAAGCCTGGGTGAGAAATAGTCCAAGACTGAGAAGAAGGAAACCCCAGCACAAATACCACAGTTCCTCATGACAAAGACCTAGGGGGAACAATAGATTGTCACAAATTCCACTTTACACCCCAAATTGTGGGAAAGGATCATACTAAATGAGATAGGATCCAGAGGGGCATCAGAAGGGAAAGCAAAATTTCGGGCGAAAGAGTTGGATACAAGGAAGGTCTTTTGAAAAACGGAAATAATTGTAACTAACATTATTACTAAAGGTTTCCCAATTTTGATAGCTTGATGTTAATTGAACTGTTTATGGATTATTGGCTCAGTGTATGACACATTCTTTTTTCCCATTTCAAAGTTCTGGGAGTGACACTTCCTCTTCTCCCAGAGTCCTTCTGTGCAGAGAAGTGAGGGAATGTCTGATGGTGGCAATTGCTGTCTCTCTCTGTGGCGTGAATCACACGCACTGAAGTTGCTGCTACAACCCATATCTTTGGATACTGCTGAAGTATCTCCTAAGTATCTCCTAAGTATGGTGGTATTTTGTGACTGCTGGAGACAGAGAACTGTGCTAGAAAAACCAGTGTTTAGTGTAATAGTAGTGAATTTCTAATGATTTTGCTTCTGTTTTTCATTTATATACATTTAATCAGTCTAGTATATTAAAATATATTATGTTCATAACAAGCTAAAAGGGACACTGATGCTACCTGGTATGATGATCTCAAAATACAGATTATTGTTTAACTGGGCTGGGAAAATGTCTTGACCAAAAAAAATGTATCAGGTTGATTATTTCAGAAAAAAAAAAAAAGTCTTGAAAGTCCAAAGTCTATGCTTTATTCAATACAGTTGCTTTCCAACACAAATGCAAATATTTCTCTGAAAAGAAATTACTGAAAGCACTTTCTTGAAGGTTGGCAATTAAATGTACTGACTGGGAAATTAAATATATGACATTCTAAAAGTATACTTAAGCTGTCATGTCAGTGAATTTTATGTACTGAAATGAGACCTCTGGCTTCCCAGCTGTTTCCATGGCAATTAATTCACAATAGTTGACCTCCTTGATTTTGCCTAGTAAAGGTTCTTACGTTTGTAAGATGAGTCCTTGGATATTCTTCATGTGATCTACTCATGTTTTATTTGTTTAATAACTATTGACTGCGCCCTTTGTTTTTTCCTTAAGCAAATTAATGGAAAAATAATTATTGAATTAGATATTGGGATTATTATGTCTGTTTCTTAATAATAGAGGTGTTACATGCATTTGAGGAATTTTAAATATCAATCCCATACGTAAGCACAGGGACGCAACCACAGAAAGATAAACAGAGTGTTTAAGGTCAAGTTGGATGGAGCTCTGAGCAGCCTGGTCCAGTGGAAGATGTCCCTGTCTATGGCAGTGGGCTGGAAATAGATGATGTTTGAGGTCCTTCCAACCCATTCTGTGGTTCTATGATTCTATGATGTCCACATGAATTCCTACACGTACAGAGAGACAGAAATAAAGAACATACCACTTTCTTCAGGAAAATTTAGTTGATTCTTTTTTAAACAAGATTAAATTGTGGAGATGCCTCTCAATCATATACCATGGAAAGGAAACCATGGTCCACTTTTCATCAGCACATGTATATTTCAGGAATAGCGCTTTAAGAGGTAAAACAGAGTCTTTGAATTTCAGAGAATTTGTACTGTATAAAAAAATTAATCTTGAGATTAACATGCAGACACCAAGCAATGTTCCTATTTGACATGGTGCAATGACATTTAGAGCCACATATTTCACCAATGCTGAATTTTTGTTTGATTTTTTTCTATTATAGGACTTGTACTTAGGGGTTTTAGGTCTGTGAAAAGCTAAGTTTCCTACAAACTGATGTCTGTGGTTTGGGGGCAGAGGATGGTGAAGATCTATCAATAACAAAGGAGGGAGAAATCAGATATACATCAAATTAACAATTAGAATTAAGCAATTCTAGTCTAATGACTATTAGACTACTGGGTTTATAGCTAGTCAGTAAAGATACCTTTTTAATGTTGCCTGTCTCAAACAGTGAGTGTTCTCCACCAAATGCACAAAAAATTACACCATTTAGAACACATATTTATCTTCCTTACTAAGTTATCTCTCTGAAAATAACATTAAAAAATCTGGCATTATAGCATTATGACTTTCACAGAAGGTTATAACTCTATGTAATTGTTTTAATTTTGGAATAGTTTGTTCTTAGCACAGGTCTGCGTTCCCAGCCACGCGGCACAAAGCCTTTTTCCTGCTGCCATCTCCCAAAAGTGCTGCATGGAGCTGCATGAGACCAAATCAGAGGGATCTCTTGCCCAGGTGCTCTTATGTTTTCTCATTCTGCAACATACTGTCAAAATGTTAGTAGACTGTGACGGTGTTCACAGGGGTTTTCAGGTGAGGGAAGAGACGAGAATGTTGACTCCATGTTCAGAAGGCTTGATTT
>JAWMQZ010000001.1:13937955-13991225 GCA_035584835.1 Tangara arthus
AGTTTTATCTGGAACGACTTCCCTTCCCTTCCCTTCCCTTCCCTTCCCTTCCCGTCCCTTCCCTTCCCTTCCCTTCCCTTCCCGTCCCTTCCCTTCTATTTCCTTTTCATTTATGCTCAATAATATTTCGAATGATAATATCTTTGTTATGGTGCAGATGTTAATAACATGTATGTATTTTAAATTGGCACAAAAAATGTCCATTTTTTCATTTTTCCTGGAATTTAGAAAGGTACCACACAAAATAGTCATTAAATGATGTGTTTTCCTGCTGTATTTGTCTCCTTTGATGAAGTTCAGACTGATTTTTGAACTCAGAAACATGATATGTACTTTTTTTTCATTTTAAGATGAATCATTGCAGGCTATGAAAAGACCAGTAGAATCAGAGTGACATTTTAGAACATATGTTTAATTGTTTTAGCTTCATATTTCACCACACAGCATTGATTTTGCAGAGGGTCACGTATCTATAATGTGAACTTTTTATTTGAGACACTGTTAGGGCAGAGGCATAAATGGTACTCAGAATTATGAGACTGCTTTAGCATTTAACTTCTTTCTGTTATTTTGTAAGTATTATTTCATATTAACCTTCACTTAGGAAAGTTCAAAAGAAGAAACATGATATTTTTCCTCAGGGAAAATATTTGAATTATGTCATAGAACTGGTTTTGGTTAATAACAAGTTGCATTTTTAAGTTGAATTAGTAATAATATAACCCCAGCGAAGATAAAAATGCAATGGAAGTCACTCGTGTTGACAACAGCTACCTTCATGTACTATTATGGGTGAGAATTTCTTAAAATAAGAATGCAACATAAAAAAATCAAGACTTAAAGACAGCTGATATGTTGTTTTCGTTCTTCCAATCTCTTCCCATTGTGACATTTCTGGATATTCAACTGCATTAGCATAAAAGGCACTTTCTTCTTATCAGGAAAAGCTTGGCAAATTCTGAACATCTTCAATTGTACCTACATGAATTTCATATTTTCTCTGTCTGCTTTTATATTTCCAGATTACTGTTTTCTCTTATTCATATTTTACTTTATAATTTTTTTTGCAAATTTGATTTACTTTATTATTATAGTATTGCTTTTCACTTACAGTATTATGCTTTTTCCAAATCCTAGGCAATTATATTGGTCAATAATGCTTTTAACATTAAAAAGGAGGAAATGCTTCTAACTTTGATTAGATACATTTCAAGCTACTTAAAATAATTTGGATGACAGTAAGTTAAAGTGCTTACTGACTAATGAACATGCTATCTTAATGCTGTCTTCAGCTTGGATATCATTTTCAAGCTAGCGAGTGGCTGATCTTACCCATATGGACATGACTGTGTGGAGATGGAACTAATAATTACTAGTGAATTTAATCCCAGTCAATTCTTGTTGCATAGCTGACAGGAACCTACAAGAAATTTGGATGGAGAGAGACTAATTACAAGGGCATGGAGCGACAGAACAAGGGGGAATGTCTTCAAACTGGCAGAGAGTAGGCTTAGATTGGATATAAGGAAAAAAATTTCTTTCCTTTGAGGGTGATGAGGCACTAGCACAGGTTGCCCAGAGAAGCTGTGGCTGCCCTGGAATAGTCCAAGGCCAGGTTGGACTTGGGCTCTGAGCAACCTGGTCCAGGTGAAGGTGTCCCTATGACAGAGGGGGTTGGGACTAAATTAACTTTTAGGTCCTTTCCAACTCAGACCATTCTGTGATTCTGTACCAGGCTGGTGCTTTGCACACATTTAGAACCTGCTTTTCAAATCAGTTTGAAAAATAATACATTGAGTATTTGTTACTGTTTTGATTTTTAAGGATGTATTTCTCATGGAATAGTCACTTTGGGAACATTGGAAGGTTTTGAAGTTAGTACCTCAGAAACCAGTGACAAGACACCCAGTGATGCTAAGATACAAATGCATGGATTCTGAATACAAGGAAAGTAATAAGAAAGACCAAAAAAAAAATTCTCAGTCCTGTGGAGGTAGAAAATAGTTCGCTGGGCAATGAAGCTGGTGGAGAGTCTAGAGAGTTGTATGGGGACGTTTAGCCTGGAGAAAGGAAGGCTTGGGGGAGACCTTATTGAAGTTCAGGTTGGATATCAGGAAGATTTTTTCACTAAAAGGCTAGTCAAGCATTGGAGCAGGCTGCCCAGGGAGATGGTGGAGTCACCATCCCTGGAAGTAGTTAAGAAATAATTGGCTCAGTGCCATGGTCTGGTTGGCAAGGTTGCACTTGATGATCTTGGAGGTCCTTTCCAAGGTTTGAGGTTTTCACTTTGACGCTCTAGGATTTGGACAAAACTTGTTACTGACTTATTAAAGCAATGATACAGTACATCTTATATTTTAAAACAAATCTGCACAGGGCCATAATGACTGATAGGAAAGAATTAAAAACATATTAGTCTGACCATAATAATACGCAAAACTTCAGGAGAGGTTTTCAGGCTTTCAAAGAGTGGAAGAAAGTAAGACAAATTGACCACTTTACAAGACCCTGAAAAAAGTATTTTTGCAATTCTGAAAAGCTAATTCTTTCCCTAAAAGGCTATTTTAGACTGGAACAGACACAGTAAAAGAAATAAGCAGAAAAGAGCTTTTTTATGGTTGGAAAATGTACCTTGTAGCAAAAAGAGGGAAAGATGTTCTGTGTGTGTTATATATTGAGTAAAGGGAAGGTGAGAGGAGGGAGCAGAAATTTTATTAAAAGACACTATTAACACATGAAAAGAGAGGAAAATTAATTAATTAAATTAAGGTGGAAATGAGTACAGCTGAGGACAACTTTGTAACCACCACAGTAGTGAGATTTTATGAGAATTGCCTGTAACAGAAAACTTTTAGAGTTAGGTTTGACCCATTTATGTAAAGGATGATAATTTTGTAATAAGGGGGTAGAGGGTGTGATTTGTGTAGGTGGGATGACAGAAAATCTATTTCAGTTCTGTTTTAAGATCTCATGGAGGAACTTCTGGGTCTGCTCTAGAAACTTGCTAATATGCTGGTGAGAAAAAAAAGGACTATTTCTGAGAGCACTTTTTACTTGATATTTGTTTGATAAATTACTGATTTATTGTCTTCCAGGGGATACTATAAGTTCCTGAAATAAATAGAGAATCTGTAAGGGGTTAGAAAACAACAATATGTTCTTATAGTCTCTAACACAAAAAAAGTCCAATTCATTCACTGTTACTATAGTAAATTTGGAGACTAGGGAATAGTAACTGTGTGGTAAATTGTTCACTTATTTTGGCCCTGTATGGTCCAGTATTATAAACAATTTTACCATTTCCAAGGAAGAATTCCTGAGGGATAGGAGTGTAGTGAATACACTGTGCAACTATTCTGCTGCATCCCTCTGTATTACCAGTGTGTTTGCCCTTGAATTTCACCCAACCCACTATGGAACTCCATAGGGAGGGTGAGTTCCATTTGCTCCCTCAAGTTTTTCCCATTTGATGCAAAACATTCAGTTATTCATCTTTTTTTGATTGAAAATATATTCATTACATTCAACTGAACAGAGATAGCTTCATAAATTATGATTTAGTAGCTTAGTACAAGTATACTGTTGAATGGATTTTTAAGAGAGATGTTAAATTAATTCTACTGGCTCCTCTAAGCCTGATTCTTTTTGAGCAGGTAAAAATTATAATTTTTGGAAGAGGAAATCTGTTGTCATCAAAAGTAGTGATAAACATTAACTTACTTCAGTAAGAAAGGCTATGGTCACTTTATTTTTGGCATCTTGAATATGACAATAATATTTAAAAAGTCATTCTTTAAAGCCATTCCTCAACTTTCTTTATTCTTGTGACTATCAAAACAAACTCTTTTATGTTTAAGATGAAAGAAAATATGTTTCTGTTTAATTATTCTGAAAAGCTTTTAAACATTTAGGCTTTCAAATACTGAGTGCAAATATTAAAGTTTTCTTTTGACTGAAAATTTGGGGGGACTTATTTGTTAAACTTCAGGGTTCAACAGCATCCAGCAAACCAGTACCACACAAATACCTTTTGATATTTTTGCACACATGATCAGAAGACTTAAGACCTGAAATTCCATATTATACGGCATTGATCTGTTCTGTTTCCCAATCATATCAAAGGTAAAATACCTGCTCTGGGGCAATAATGCAACTTTGTCCATAATGGACATGAAATGAGCATAAATACAACTTCAGTATTAAATTAAATTTATAGATAATGCCAAGTAGGTATGCTGAATTAATTCAGAATTTTTTCCCCCTTTCATTATGTCCATATGGCTGTGTAAATATATGTTTCATGTGATTGTCCAACTATTAATCTGACTTAATTTTTCAAAGATTCTTGCTGGACAACCAACCTTCTTTCAACCTGTGGTAAGTACCATTAGCATTTATGGGAGTTGTAGTACACATGGTAAAGACAGCAAAACATATAATATTCATTTGGGTTTTATCTTTTCAAGTATGAGCCGTGTTGCATCGAAAATTTTGTCATGGTTCTCTAGTAAAATCACAGAATAAAGCATGATTTTATTATTCTTATATTTAAAATATGCAAACTAAGAAAGTATCAGCAGTGTGAGTGAAGGTTGTGAGTATGGATCTAAACAATCCATCATTCTAAAAGTTCGTCTTCCACATGTTGAGCTTGTAGTATTCAGTTTATTTTTCTTCCTTTGTGGTGGTGGGAAGGTGAAGAATGAGACTGCCTTGTTTAAGAATCTTTCTCAACTTATATTTGTTAATGCAATTGAATCCTCTACCCTTTTGCTGGCACATGTGATTTATTTGCTTTCCTATTTTCAAATGTTTATTCTATCTTGACAGTCCCAGAAGAAATTTTACTAGCTAATCCTTTGGACATGTGTTGTGGCTCTAGCAATATATTAATTTTGTTTCCACAGAAGGTCTTTAGCTTTTAGCCTTGTATGACAATACAATAAAGAGGTTACTTGGTTATAATTAATGTTTCTTTAAATAGGTCATCAAAGTATAAAATCAATGGTAATTAATTGGCACTTAAGCAAATACTCAACAATTCCCTTGTTTAGCTCATAAAGGCATCAGTTTTGTCTGTAATTATCAGTGCCAGGGTTATTCCATTCTAACAAATCTGGAAAACACAGTGCATGATTTGTATTTCACTATGTCTTTAAGTTGCTTCATATTATAACAGAGAAGAATTTAAAAGGAATATATAAATTAATTTTACTTTCACTTTAATTTATCATTAGTAGAAAACACTCTATGGCCAGATTCTACTCCAATATTCTACCAATCTCTTCTACAGGTATAAACCCATCATAAATTCTTAAAAAAACAACTCAAATGGCTGGTATTAAAAATATAGTTTTAATATATTCTAACTAATTTTAAGAGACACCAGAGTAATAACTGCCCTACTTGATATTCAGGAGTCATTACATTATGAAAAAATATGTAGTTGTTATTTTTATTCATAGGAGAAGGATAGATTTTTATTTTGCTTTGCTTCTTTTTTTTGATGCTGAGACTGTGAACAGGAACCAGAATTGTCTTAATATTATATAAACATGACCTAATTTACTAGTTACAGTGGTGTTGATGTCATTTGCCATTACCAGCAGAAAGGTGACAGGCTGTTGGCTTCCCTACCCATGCAGGTCCCAGGGAGTAGCTGGGATGCTCTTGCCCTGAGCTGGGTTCCAAGGAGTTAGGGAGAATGTTGGTGCAAGAAGTAGCAAAAATTGTCAAGTATAGGATGTAGGGGACATTGGAAGGGTGAGCACAATACCAAGAAAAATTGGTAGATCTTGGGCTTTGAATAAAAAAAAAAAAAAGTTATTGCTGTTGAAAATTTCTATATGTCATAAAACACACTTTTTAATTGTTAAAATGTGAATTTCCTTAACAATACATTTTTGGCTCCACATATATGTGCTGTGTTCCCTGGAGGTCTTTGCAAGATACCATGCATAAAAAATGTTAGGCAATATTTCACTATATTGTGAAGTGAAAGGAAGATGTAGACACTCTGACACTTATATTATCTCTGACACTTACATGTTTTAAGATGCTGTTGGCATGCTGTAAACAAATGTCCCAGAGGCATTGAGAAACCCCACTGAAATGTTTGGCCACTGTAATTTAAGAAAATGACTGAATTAAAACAAATTTATATGATAACATGGGGTGATATTCTATATGTGATGACAGCATGAGGAAAAGACACAAATACCTCTGGAAAAGAACAACCTTAATTTTGGTTGTAAGCTTGTTTTTTAGCCAAGTAGTGAGGAATAATTTGCTGTAATGTGGCTGCTGATTGTCATCTGAGGCTCTTTGATGTACAGTGCCTGGGGTTCAGCAGCTGGTAGAGGAAAACCTGGCTCTGTCATAGGCATGTGTGGTGGTGGGTAAATCCCAAAAACCTGGACCAGCTCAGGGACTGCATGTTCTGGTTGGGTAGGTAAACCCCACAGAGTTTAGATTAAGGTAAGCCAGAGAGCTCTTGTATCAAAGGAGTCCTGAGTACGTCAGGGAAACTTCTTTCTGGCCATTTTTTCTCAGTAAGAAACATTTTCTATATTAAAAAAAAATTGATTAGAAATCACTCTCCTTTGTTCAAATTAGTAAGTCTCTGGAGAGACTAGAAACAATATGAAGGGGGCTGAAAAAATGTATCTAACCGAGGAACTGTCAAATGAACTCTGTCTTCCAAAGCTTTTCTGCCATTCTGCCACTGACTAGCTCAGCTCTTCATATAACTAAATATTCTACTATGTCTGATAAGCAGCCAAACACTTCTACTCTTCAAAAATTTGCTTTGACTCAGGGGCATCTCCAATGAGGCTTATGGCATGAGAGACTGTGGATGATTGCTTTTTCCAGCTGTATGATCACACAGTGTATTAATACTAATGAAGTCTCTCAGATTCATCCTGCTGATGCAAATCCAAAGGGATACAATGCCTTCCTTAGGTCTGCCACCAGTACAAGTTCTTTAATTACATCAGAACATTATTTAATAACAGCAGAACTTCAGTCAAGCCCACTCATTCTTCATGGTAATCACAATTGCAGTGAAAAAGTTGAGCTGATTTTCTGACATTTGAAATGCTTTTGTAAAGTGCTTTTGGTTTTCATATTTGTGAAGGAACATTTTAAAAATTTTGGCTTGTAGTTTATCCTCTGTATAAATACATATTTTTGTGAATTAGTAGGAAGACCCAGTTACCATGAAACTTACACAGACTTACCTCACTTTCTAAACCTGTTTATCCTTAAGTTTTGGCTTTTTTAGTTCATTCATAAAATCTGCAGGCAGAGACAGATGGAATATTTGACTTTGTTTATTAGATTAAAAAATGGATTTGGAACATGTCTTTGGGACACATATCTTTGGTCTTATGCATGTCTCCAGGATTTGTCTGACCAAAACTGATTTTTTCAGATGTTTTGAAACAGAATTGTCAGGCAAAAAGGATCAGATATTTGTACCTAGAAGACAACTTCTTAGCTGGTAGTTCATGCCTTTTAGTCAACAGTTTAATGCTTTTTAGAATCCAGTATATATTTAAGGCTTATCAACTTAGAAGATTATTAAAATCAGTTCGTATCATACATAAATAGGCTTAGGACAGAACCAAAAAAAACATTAGAAATCATGCACTAGACTTTATTTGCATAAAAAGTATATACAACTGAAATTTGTATTTTAAAATAAGGTCATTCTTGGCCGTACATTTCTGTGAAATTTAACATCAAGCTTTCCCATATATATATGTGAAAGACTATAAGAATTTGGGGGTTTTTTTGTTGTTGTTTTTTTTTTTTTCAAAGAAAAATATACAGGCTTTGAAGTATAAAATAATCCCATTTAGCATGGAGAGATGAAAGTATCCATGAATAAGTACACAGAACTTGTAAATCTGGCATTTAGAATAAAAACACACTTCACTGTCTTGGCATCAATCATTTAGTTTGCAAGACCTTGTCGGGTAAAGGAGGAAGAGGAGACAACACACTTTGATGAGTTAGAGAAATTTGCTGGTTTTAAAAATTAGTTAACAATAAAGCAGCATTAGAGGTGAAGAAAACTGATGCTAAGGCATCTGAGGACAGGCAAAAACCTCTGGTATTATTCGTATTTATTACTCATATTTAAAACAAGCCACCAGCCAAGATATCTGCATTCCAATGTTGTTGAGAGGACTTGTTCAGTCCCATCAGCTCCTTTCCTACAGCCTTACATATAGGAACTTGCATTCACATTTGCAGTTTATTGGAACAGAAACTGGAAATCTTTTCCTTTTCCCTCAAAATTTTCGTGTTTGTATATAATCAGATCTTGTGGGTTTTTTTTGATTGGTTGAACTGTCTATTTATCCCCAGAACAGGATATCCAAGGAAGTTGTAGATGACCCATCCATGAAAGTGTCAAAGCTGGATGGAGCTCTGAGTAACCTGGCTTAGTGGAAGCTCTCCCTGCCCATGGCAGAGGGTTGGAACAAGATGAACTTAAATGTCCATTCCAACCCAAATCATTCTTTGAGTCCAAGATTGCACAGTCACTCTGGTTTGTAATAACTTCAGGTCCTTAGGTCATACTCCTGTTTTCTCGAAACTGGGAGTAACTTCTAACTTCTAGATCTCTAGAAGATCCTTCAGGGATCTTTCCTTATGAATAGAAATGATGAGAGAACAAATACATTTCCAGACATAAGACCTATTCTTTTCCTTCATTTTGAAATATTTATATGAGCAGAGCTTTGGTGTAAACATACTTATAAATTCTATTAAAAGAAGGGTTGATATTTACATACACCAGAAGTCACTTTGGGCATAAGATGGATACACTTACAATTTTTATCTTTAGAGGTTATTTTTTTACAAAGGTTAAAATTTGCTTTAAATATGCTGGGTTTCTTTTCTTTGGACAGAATTACATTTATATATAGAAATGCATATATAAATAACATATGCATATATATTATAATTTATTATATATATTATATTTGATATTATATATTTATATATAATATTTATTATATGTTTTATATATTATAATTATGTTATAAAATATTTATATAAATTTATATGCATAAATATGTATATGTAATATATATAATGTATATATATATAATATGATAATATCAATAATCTACTGCTCTAAAAACACCAGTTAGCTTTAATGCAGTGTTATGCACACTGTCTATATACCTATGTTTTGTTACTACCTAAACTACTTTGTTTAATGTTTACACTTCCTGACGCTGAAGGATGTTGAGGTGTTATTGAAGATATCTTAGGAACAAAAGCAAGATAAATAAAATTCTTTAAAGTACAGAAAATCCCTTACCACTAAGATAACTAACATTGCCCTAATACTTTAATTTCACTGGAGAAGCACATGGAGTGAAGCAGCCTGCAGAAGGGTGAATTATCTATCCCACTTTACCCATCATAGTGTGTTGCAGCGTGGCAGGATGCTAGAAATGCTGCAACCTTCTTTGGAGTGTCTCCTTCAGAAGCCGCTCAGAGTAAGGCCGCAAGAACAGCCATTTCCAGTCCATGTACCCACACACCCCACAGGTAGAGGAAAGACAGGAAGGGTCTTTGTGTGATGTATTCCAGTAAAGATTTATTCCAAAGCTGAAGGGATCAGAGACAAAGACAAAACCATGTGGTCTGCACAGACTTAAGTATGGGGACAGTGGCCAATGTCCTGAGGGCACAGGGCAGGCAAAGGGCAGCAATCTGTAGGGGCAATGAGGGATGAATAACTGGGGTGGGCAGTGTCAGCTGGCCAATGGGGGAGAAAATCTGACATAGATTGGCAGTAGTGCTGCAGAGCATCATGGGTTAAGTCTTCTCTATCAGCCTAGGTGGGGAAAACTCTATGATATCAGAGGATTCCACTGCAGCGTGCATAAAGTAGTACGCAATGTAAATTAGGTAATAGATATTCAGGATGTGTGAAGATATTTATCAACATTTAACGACAAAGAAAAAAAACATAAAATAGATTAAGAAAGGACTGGAATAGAATTCAAGCTCCTACAGAGGATCCTTCAACACTTTGAAAAAACCAGAGCAGGTCTGTTTCCACATGTTTCAGTTTAAGAAACCTTTTAGGATTGTATTGATCTCACTGTTCCTCTGAGACAACAGTGACCTTCACTATATACAGTTTATATATTTAAACGAGCACTAGTCTTAAATAAATGGAATAGATAACAATGAAAGAATCATTATAATTTATTTATCTTTATCTTTTCATATGAAGTATTGAACTTCATATGAATTTTGTGGTGTAAAATATATACAACTGCATTTCCAATATTTCTTCTCAGACAAGACAGTTTCTTATTATTTTCTATTTTTTCACTGTTTAAATATTTTATTGTAAATTTAATATTGAAATTTCTCTTAAGTAAGAAGTTTAAATGCAATCACTAACAAACTGGGGGTTTTCTGTATACAAAGGCCATATACATTGATAGATGTAGCTTAAGTATGCATATTGGTTATATACACCATGGCAAATAGGCATTGAGAGTTTGTTTAGCCATTTCATTCTTGTTCTTCTGATTCGAATTGAAATCAGATCATGTAAAGGTGTGAGGACTGTTAGATTCGTCTAGATTAAAAAAGAAAACCAAAACCAACAAACCCAAACATCACTAATGTCCATCTTCTGTGGGAATTTACAGCCCTTATTTATATAAATCAAAAAGTTGACCTAATTTTATTTTTTCAATTTACTCTAAATTTATCTGCTTAAACCAGAACTAAAGGAAATTACAAGTATGAATCTTAGGGTTTCTGGAACTAAAATTTAATCTGACTTTGTTTGGAATTCAGAGAGAGCACTCATTGACTCAGTCTTCCTGTTCTGTATCATTGCTGGGCTATTTTATTTTCACTGTCATTACTCTCCTGTCTTGGGATGTGACTGGGATTTCCTGTGGGCAGACAAGTCTCCTAAGCAGTCAATTCCAGAGCAATTGTTTATTGGATGGTGTGAATAAATTCTGAACAATGCCTGTGGGCCCTGGCTGAGGCACAAGAAATAATAAAACCACCACAGTTGCTGTAAAAACACATAAATGTTGTAATACATTAGCACTGCTGCTATTGTCTCACACTTAACACTGGGTTAAATCATGATCTTTTATAAATGAGCTGTGTAAATGCTAATGGGCATATCTTCAAAGGTAATTGGAAAGGAATTCACTGTATCTATCACTGCCTTGGGAAGATGCTTGGTCAGGCGGGACACTGACAGGCCTTTATGATTTCTCTGAATCATATACAGGTATCTGAAAACCTCTGGAGGAATTCTTTATATTTCACTTGTGGGGGCTCAGTGAGAAAGATGTTTATACAGCTACTTAATCTGAAACATCTTTAGAATGCCCCTAGCTTCCCTGGGATTACTCATTTGCTTGTAATTTAGGCATGAATTTGAAGCACTAAATGAAGGATTGATTGAAAAACAGCTTTAAAATGTGGTTCCCTAATAGAAACAACTGTTCAGTAGCAAAATCCTGTAGCTCTTATTCAGAAAAAATAATTACAATTAGACGGAAATTCTTGTGTAAGGAAATATTTTTAAGAGATTAAATTTACTGAATCTCTTCCATCCATATTATTATCTGACTAATTAATTTAAATGCAATGTTTTTAATGGAAGATATTGTTTTAAAACATTTAATTCTATAATTCCCAAGAAAAGACAGCTTTTGAAATTGTCATGTGGGAGGAGTCCTTTTCACACCTTTCAGTTGTCCTTCATTGAAGAGAGTATTTCATTGGCACAATATCTAAACCCCTCAAGAACCTGGAACTGCTCTCCTAGGACTTTGGAGCTATGTTTAATCTCAGCACATACAACTGAGTCCCACAGAAGAGGAAGGCGATCACAGAATCATAGACAGGCTTGGATTGTAAGGGACCTTAAAGATCTCATTCCAACCCCTCTAATGAGGGCAGGGACACCTTCCCCTAGACCAGGTTGGTCCAAGCCCCATCCACCCTGGCACTGAACATTTCCAAGGATGGGGCAACCACAGCTTCTCTGGGCAACCTGTGCCAGGGCCTCACCACCCTCACAGGGAAGAATTTCCAACCACTAAGTCAGGCTGGTTCCTTGACAAAAATCTGTGGTGAAGAGGCCAAAAGCATAAGGCAAAAGAAAGTAGCCTCTTGAGTGAGGATTACAGAAGGTGCAAAATTATTCTTTTGCTTTTCTTGAGTGATGTAATAAAGAAGCCTTACTGTACTGAACCACTGAGGATTATAAAATAAATCTAAGGAAAGAACACAGAAAGACCACTGTTAGTAGCTGCTATTTCTGCTAGTTTTATAATTTTGAAATGTCAGAAATAATGCATGACTTGAGAAGAATGTAGAAAAAAAATTCTATAGCAGATACACTCTGTTGAATGAGGAAAGTATGTTCTCTGTATGGTCTGCATTTTATTCTGATAAAATTTGTATGATAGGAAAAACAAAAAGAAGAAGAAAAAAAAAGGAAAAAAAGGAAAAAAAAAAAAACAAAAAAAACCAAACCAAACCAACCAACCAACCAACCAAACAAACAAAAAAACCCAAAACAAAACAAACACAAAAAAACACAATCAAAAACCAGTTGTAGGTTTTTGAACCAGGTTGTAGGAGTTTTTTTACCAGACTTTAAAAAGTCAGCCTGTCTTTAATTAAATTGTTAGAAGGTTTTACTTTTATAATTCAACTTCTGAGAGTTTTAAAAGAGTTTTGCAAGGATAAAATAGGATAGGAAAGATTTAAGAAAGTAAAATTATCAGTTATTAAAATAAGTCATCTTAAATACGGTTTTGGAAATGGATAACAAGCAAAATATTATTTTTCTTGAAATTCCTGACATTAAGTCCACTGGCTCTAACCAGACTAGGAAGTCTATGAAATCTATGTGTCTAGATGCAGAAATCTGATAAATATCCTGCCTCAAAGTGCCAGTGGGAGCCCAGCACACATCTACCCTGTCCAAGTCTCTGGTTTCTGGACCAAAGCAAATGAACAGATCAGGCACAGCTCAGTTGTGCTCCAGCAAGGATGTTTCCAATAGTGATTTCTGAAAAAAACCCCAATTAATCTTTGAATGGCACAACTGAAAGCACTACTAGATGTCATTTATTTGGTGACATATAGTGGAGGCTGACAGTATTCAAATCAGGGAAAACAGATAGCTGTGTGTGGTTTTGAATATACTTTAAATAAGAGATAGTAGCTCGATGCTAGTTCCCTGAAGATGTGGAAAGTTCTGCTTTGACAAGTTCTATTTTTGCTAGGATCCCCATATTAGTCTATTCAGAGGCAGAAGGGATTAAATTAAACACAAACAGAACCCATCAGTTGTCAAGCAGGGCTATAAATGGCATCCTTTTTCCTGACTTGTAATTTTCTGACTGCATAACCTTAAAGACAAGCACTCTATTTTACAAGGCAACAAGAAAGAGACTGGCATATCTAACTCTGGACACTGGCTGAGGTGGATTATCCTGTAACTTCTCCAATATTTCCTGTCTTCTTTTTTATGGTAGCATAGATCTACATTTACTGCAGTTATTAAACTGCTGTATATTAAACATCTCACTTATATGAATATTACATACTATGTGCACCACATCTGTTGATCTTTTTTTTTTTTTATAAAAAACCTTAAGGATTGAAAGACTTAATAGTTCTTTTGAATTCCTTTTTAAAAAGACAAAACTGCAAAATAAGCTTTCTGCTAAAGTACTATTTTTGTAATTTGATTAAAGCAGCATATACTGTTTGTCACATAGAATCATAGACAGTACAATGCTGTATAGGCTTCAGTTTAGAGGTGTAATAATAGATTTATTTAACAGGTACCATTTTGGGGGGGCATTCATGACTATCTGTTTTGATAGTCCTCATAGACAACAGCATTGTGGACAGGTTTAGAAGTCTTTACCAACAGATGGGTTTTATTAGGTATATACAGGTAAAGTTTTCTTATATAAAGCCTAGAGCTCTTTATGTGAATATAAACTCCTTCATTTTCCCAACATATTCAAAATTGTCTCCTTTCTATGTTTCTGACACTCTCACTTAATGTTCCAGGAAGCTGTTTAAATATAGCTACTTGCTTCTCTTTGTCTCAAGACATTTTACGCTGCTGAATAGTGATTTAAAAAAACAGAACACTTTTAAAGCTCCTAATGTAAAATGTATGACTTCCATAGCTAACTTTTCACAAATTATTAAAATTAAAAACTATATAGTGTTTAAAAAGTAGAGTCTTTTTCCTTTTGACTTCTCTTGCTGTCAAGTCATTTCATGGCACCTCAGTTTTGTGAATAACTGTAGTCTTCTGATGAGTCCTTTGGCTGGTTCATCATTGCAAGGCAGGCTACTTGGCTTTGGTATCTTTGGAAACTAGCAGGGTTTCTTCCTTTGATCTTGGTGTAATCTGTATTAGAATTATTTTTTTTAAGTTGTTATCATTTTCGTGAACTCGGTCCCCTGTTCTTACAGAAAAGAATATAACATAAAAACATCTGTTTAAATTAAATGAAATTATATTTGTTTCTTCACAATAAGAAATACACCTAAGACTGTAGGGATAAAAACTTAAAATAATGGATCCTATGTAATTTTTGGGTTTCTTTTCCTTTTTCACATATAGTTCTTAACTGAAAAAAAAATCAGCTCTACTCAGAATTTAAATATTCATGCTGATGAAGGAAATAATCTGATTAACTGTTCAATGTATTGCCAGTAATAATGGGTAGAGATAAGAAATCACTGTCAATATTAGAAAAAGACGATCATCCGTCTCTATTTCAAAAGTGACAGCATTTAATAGTTAAATCATTAATGGTAAAATACATGAGACCAAAACACACAGTCTGTACCTCAGATTGGTTTTCATTCTAAACTCTAGAAACATTTGGAGTGTTGTGGCTGATTGAAGTTTATTGTGAAATTTTCTGATTTATAATGAAATAGTACAAATGGGAGTTAGTTTAACCTCAGCATTCAGAGTGTTCAGAAGCCTAGCAAATTTAAGGACCTTAGGAAGTTTATTGGACTGTGCAGTAAACACTTGCAGCAGTTGGGAAGTTAGCAGGCTGTAGTGTTGCACTCAGTCTTAGGGGAAAAATGACACAAAAGAAAAAAAATATCCATTCTGCAGTGTCCCTGCAAGAATATGAAATACTTCATTTGATCTGAATTGACCAGGATATAGAAGTATCTTGTCAGAGGAAGAAAATCTTGTATCTGGTAGGAAAAAAAGAAACCAATACTAAAAAGTAAACAATCAAACCCACTAACTAAATAAAAGAACTTTTTAACTGATGGTTAAGATTTCCTGTTGATTTCACCTATGTGTCATGAGGGTGCCCCATTTTTTGGCTGTGTCCTGACAGAAAATTCAAATGCACAGGGGTAGTCTTGCTCCATAGAGGTAATCTTGTTCGTTCCTTAATACATTGGAAATACTGCTCCTCTTTTTATTTGTTTTGTGCAGCAAGTTGATGTCTT
This sequence comes from Tangara arthus, assembly GCA_035584835.1. Classification (NCBI taxonomy): domain Eukaryota; kingdom Metazoa; phylum Chordata; class Aves; order Passeriformes; family Thraupidae; genus Tangara; species Tangara arthus. The sequence continues at coordinate 13,953,496 of JAWMQZ010000001.1, forward strand.
CACTAGGGGTGAGTGAGTCACTAATTAAATATAGAACCAGAACATCAGCCAGCAATCTACCTTGCTCATGAAATCACTAGACCGGCAAAGGATCAGTTTCATTGTTATTATGCAGTGCTACTGTATTATCTCTAGTTACTGTAATAAACAGACTGAGAGGATGTTTTCCGCTCTGTTATATACTCATATATTCAGTCCAGCTCTTGGTAGCTGAAAATGGTGGGAAAAAAAAATTATGTAATGCCTTGGCTGATGAATATAGGTATTGAAGCATGTAAGTGAAAGTGCCTGACTTACACCTGGAGAGAATTAATCAACCAAAAATGCCAACTGGGATATTATATGTTTGCAAAACACACACTCAAAATTAAGTGAATGTTTTATTAGGAGGTTATGATTCAAATGTTTTGTTTGATCCCTTCTTATTGATGCTTACATCAAACATAATTATTTTCCCTTCGCTTAATCTCTTCTCCCTTGAATCCATATATTATTTACCTGTAATTCTTATTTCTGATTTTTTTCTATTTTTTTCTAATGAATATATGTTCACTTTAGTCCTTGCGTTGATGACTCTTCCTGCTAAGACGGGCTAATAGTCCAGTATTTTTAGTGGGGTTTCACTGAATTCACTTGCACAGCTAATACTGAATTACAAACTTCTGAGTTAAGTGAATATTGACCAAATATATGCCTTTTTTATTAGGTTTTTGAGATACATGAAAACAAAACTTACACCAAAAACTTGAATTTCTCAGAATTTAGGAGCAGAACAACCTCAACTGAAAGAGGAGAGGAAATTGTGAGGGGATGAAAAAGGTCTGGGAAAGAGCCAGGAGGTGAAAGGGAGAATGCGACAATCATTGAGGGCTGGAAGGAAGATAGACATGGATGAAGTAACTGTAGCAGGGAAGAGAAAGAAGAGTCTGGCTCAAGAACAGCATTGTTCAATGCTTTACAGGCAGAAATGAAGATTAATGTTCGTGAGCTAGAGGAGGAAGAAAAAGAAGAGCAGGAGAAGAAAAAATGGCTATATATGAAAATCGACATATTTGTAATTGGGAAATTTATTACTATTGTTTTAGAAGCACTATCAATAAAATAACTTGACCAAATATGAGAGCTTCATTCTTGGACATGATGGATTCTAAGTTCTATTGATATTCCCATATGGCAGGTTAAGAAATTAAAACCACAAACATTCACTAGAAATTTATTTCTCAGGAAAAGTGATGATCACTCAATCACTAAAATATAAGATACTCAAATCCAGGTATTAAAACAACTTTAATGTCACATGCCAAGTTGACAACACTGTTTACAGCTGACACCATCCATGAAATAAATTCCACACTGCACTGCATTCTCCTGTGGAAAGTTTTTTTAGCCACAGTTTAAACCTTTTATCAGGACTCGTTGTATAGGATGAGGGACAATGGTTTTAAGCTAAAACATGGTTGATTTAGACTAGATATAAGGGAAAATTTTTTTACAATGAAGATGATGGAATACTGGAATGGTGCCCAGAGAGGTGGTAGATGTCCCGTCCCTAAAAATATTCAAAGCCAGGTTGGATGGGGCTCTGAACAACCTGATCCTATTGAAGATGTCTCTGCTCACTGCAGGAGGTAGGACTGGGTGACCTTTAAAGGTCCCTTCCAAGCCAAACTATTTTATGGTTTTATAAAATCACAGATTTTCCAAACGATTTAGAAACATAAATTCCTCTGTAACCATGGAAAATTAGTTGCAGAGCTGGTCTTCTTAATCTGTGTTGTTATAGAGATTTAACATCTAAGCAAAACAAACAATGAACAATTAAAGAAAAAAGATTACAGAACTAACAATCTAATATTTTTCTTTATGAACAAAGAATTTCACCCTAGAGAGAAGTGAGTCAGTTTCTGAGGGTATTAACTAACAAAAGCTTTCTGAAAGGTTTTGATTTAAGACCATGCTTCTTTCCTTTGCCTTTGCTGCTACTTACCCAACACTTATGACCTTGTCTACCTACAGATACTATACCCATTAAATTCTGTTATTACAGTCTTTATTCAGCCTCATCAACTTCTCCAAATGGAGTTGAGAGAGCAGGAGAGAGAAGAAATATGAATGTAGATTTAATAGGGATAGATAGTGATTCACAGTGTTTCACAGATACCATTAAGATAACAAACAATGTATTCTCAATGAATAAAGAGAGTTTTATAAAAGCCTTCCAGCTTCCTCCTGCTGATAGCTTTTAAAGTTTCAAGAGGTAAAACACACATTTCCTTCAGTCAAGGCTGTACTTTGCAGTCATGGGGACATTAAAGTTCTAAGGGACTCACTGAATGTCAGTCATCTTTTATATTCAGTCAATATATCTTTCTCAATTCATGAATTGAGAAGAGATTATGATTTTTTTATTAACTTGTTCTGTTTGTATTGTTCACTGGATGTTTGTGTGTGACCCTGCTGGCTCCAGCAAACACCAGTCACTACAGGATTATGTGCGTATAACTAATGGAAATTTGATATAGCAAGTCAAATACAATTGGTATTTGTTAAAGGTATGAAAACTTTTTTGCCTTTTGATACCTGAGATGTATTGCAATTGCTTTGCAACTCCTACAGCAACTCTATTCTGCTTCTCTAGTGCTCATACGCTTGAAAATATGTAGACCCACATCAAATTCAAATGGGTCTTAATAATCCCTTTCAACGGCAAAAAAAAATTCAGAAGTATAGATATTATGTGGGAATTCTATAATTTCTGTTCAAAATCTGCATCTTATATGAGTGTCATTTCTGCTTTTAGGCATCCTACTGATGAATGGACTAAAGAATAGCCACACCACCTGCACGAACATCCAGTGTGGACGCTCAGATTTCTGCTCCACCCCATTGCCCCATATCCTCTTTGTGCCACTATTCTGCTACCTCTCTGTTGACTACATTGTTTTGCTACCATGTAAACTTCTACACTCCTCTCAGTGATCTCAAAACAATATGTAGATTTGGAGAGGTAATAATCTTAGACTCCAAATTATTACAATAGGATTTACTCAAGATTAAAGAAAAGGATACAATTTCAATTGTATCTGTGATTGAGAAGATGCTAAATATATTTGTGAAATAAAAGAGTCCTCATTAATTTGTGTACTTAACCATTTTCCTCCCTTTTTTCTTTTGTATGATTTCCCAATCAAACATTGGAGAGATTACTTTTCTTTGTAGAGTCTAAGAAGCATCATTACTCATGGATGATACAGTGTTTTAAAGGGTCTTTTATTGCAAAATAAACACTTGAAATATGCCTCTGGATGTGAGGAATGGTCTGGATGGCAACAGTTTACAGTGACAATGCAATCAATTGTAGGTATTAATCTTTGCTATAGAAACAATTTGTCAGTCTCTCCGTCAAAATGAAGTTTGACTGATCCTTCTGATCAGCAGGACAAGGAACACCAAGGTCAGATATAAGACTGAAAAATTTTGGAAAGTATCTAGTTTGGGTATTTGTATGCTTCGCTCCCTATTTACCTTAGTACACATGTTAAAAAGAATTTAAACTCACTGGAAATTTAATTCAGTTGGTTCATTTTGCAGAAGAATAATAAGAAAAAATTTAATTGGGTTTGGTTAGGATATATTCAAACCTTTCCAAAGTCTACTTAAATCACTTTGCAAGGTTATCTTATAGAAGTCATACATTTTACTTTGAATGAAAAAGGTCAGAAAAAAGCAGCTATATTCTCTTAAGAAATATTTTTTTCACATACAATAGTATTCTCTTAGTGGTGTAACTGTGTCTCATTGGAAAGGGAGAAAGTGATCTTGTTTGTCATTTTGATCATCAATTATGAATGATATTTCTATTTATCTGGCAACTGTTCATAAGGAATTTTTGAATGTATGCAAGAATGTTTTATAGCTTGCACCATGTATGAAAACAAACAAATGTAAAGTGGAGGAATTTCTTTTTGGAATTCACAGAAACCAGTAGCAGACTGAGACAGATTTGCCACTGAATCTTGCATCTAAGGATTGAGTCTCCATTCATCTTTTGTTGACCTTAGTAGCACAGAATGGAAATCCATGTGGAGTTTCATGGATGCAGTAACAGTGCAGAAACATGTAAAAACCACTGATATTAAAACTATCTCATTGTTTTTTTTTTTTGAAAGGAATCAGTTAATCAAAGGAAAATAAGATCTGCAAAGCAATGCATCAGAACATGGGCATAAAATATCCAAGTAATCAAAAAATCAGTAACAAGATGCATTGTTAAGATTTTTCCCAATTCTTGCTGGAGAAGTTTCAATGTTTTAAAGAAGACATTGGCACTTTGATGAATTATTGTTCTAGTCTGAGGCAGTACTGAGAGAAAAGTTAAGTGCTGCACTACACCTGCTAAGGAATTAATGTGCATTATCTAATTTAGGGATATTTATAATTGGTGAGTGTAGCTGGTAGGTGGTGTGTTACATCGCAAACAGTGTCAGAAAGCACAGGGCTCCTTCCATTAGCCAACTAAAATGCTGGACTTCATGTTCTCTCAGCTGGAATTAAATTTGAAATAGAATATATGATTATGAAGTGCACGTTCATGGATGTTGGTTCTTTTGCTATATGCCTTCCAAGTGCATTAAGTAATCTCTAACAAACTGTCCAGATGTACCATTTTAAGACCAATTAATGTGGAAAGGCATTAAGAAAATGCGTGAAGGGGAGAACTGGTTCTGTCAAGGTTCAAGTGGAATAAAATAAAAATTAAAAATCCATTGTGTTTAAGAATTATCAGTCTTTCACCTCTTGCTATCTGACTTTTCACTATTTATTTTGTTTATTTAGGCTCCATATTTGCAGACTTTATTGAAAACATTGTATCCTAACTTTCCTCTGAGCAGTGAAACAAAACACAATAAGAAAAGCAGTCTTGTTCAGGGTCTATGGTTAAACTTCTTTGACAAGGATTTCCACTGTGTTTACATGTACTCTTTCTCATTTTTATGGAAGTATCATCATTACATTTTGACAGAAACCTTCTGCATTTTTTAAACATTAGAAAGGCTTCTTTCCACAATCCTGGTCTTTGCAGATGCTGAAGAAAAACCTAGTGTAAAAGTAAGATTGGCAAAGTCCAACAGAAATAGCTGATTATAGTAAACTGCAGAGACAAATCACATGTTGTGTTGCCACTCACTCATGTCTCGAAAAAAAATCTAATGGATTTATTCTGAATACTAGATATTTACTTATTTTTTCTTAAATACTTAGATGAATGTATTTAGGACTTAAGAAAGTAACACCTAATATTTTTGCAATTATTTGATCAAAGTAGAAACCTTAAGCATGCATTTTATAGTATCCTTCTGTAGTATATTTTGCTTTACTTGCACATAGCCATGGTCTTACACATTGTCATCTTTTATGTTTCCCAATTTTAGGGTACCTGAGAATTTAAAATTAAAAATTACCCAGGAATCCTACCAATAAATGAAATCCAAATATAATTGTTCACTTGTACAATGTAGACCACCATTCTCTTGGCTGCCACCTGATCATTTGTGCTTCCCTGAGAAAAATCCCTATGTTTGTGAAGTTTTGATGTGAGAAATCTCAGTTAAGTTCTTCAGGAGTATTAACACTGAGAAAAAAAAAAAAAAAACAAAAAGAAAAGAGAGGAAAGTCTCCCCCAGGTTTTTGTGTTCTGTAATGCAGTGCGTGCTGTAGTGCATTATGTCATTGTATTTCTCCACTGCACTTTTTAATGTATTCCAAAATTATAATTATGTGCATTTAAAGGATAATAAATAGCATAAACTGCAGGGTTTTTTAAGTTAAAAATAGCAAAAAAAAAAAAAAAAAAAAAAAGAAAGATGTGAAACTGTCCATGTCTCTCTTGTGTATTAGAAGCATAGTAATTAACACTTAGCCATATACAGATCTTACATTTTAATTAAAGATATTTTACCATTGGGGTTGGGCTTCTTACTGTGAACCACAACATCCCAGAACTTTGGTGGTCACAGCTTGGCTGCCACCAGATTTTCAGAAAAATTATTGCTCTGAAGCAGAGGTGGTGATCAGCTGCAGTATTGAAAATGGAGGTAAACGGAAAACATCCGTCCTATATATAAAATATGTTTTCTAGTTCATAAAGATATTGTTAAAAACTCATGAGACAGACCTTCAACTTGTTTAAAGAAGATAAAATAGTTGTAGTGAAGGTGCAAGTACTTGGAATATGTTTTCATTTTCATGTCAGTTAAATTTTTTCTAGGGTAAATAAAAAAAATCTACACACAACCACCAACTCCCCTCAAAAAAACCAAACCAAACCAGAAAAAACAAAACCACACAAAAAAACCCAAACAAAACAAACAAGCAAATAAAACCAACCACAAAAACAAACATGAACACAAACACAAAAACAAAACCAAATCCAAACAAAAAAATACACACAAAAAATTCCCCAAACTTGTGTAACTTTCCATCATGTTTTTATTAGCTTGTTACACCCAAGGTACTGAACAGGTTAGTTTTTTTGGTTTTGTTTTGGATTTGTTTTCGTTTTTTTTAACTTTCTACACAAAAAACTTGTAAAAAATAACAGACCTCATAGCTGTTTTCAAGAAGAGGTTTTCAATTTGAGAAACTGGACACAAGCTTACAAATAAGGCCAAACTGATTTAAAAGATTGTGATTTTAATTGTTGTTTTCACCATCAGCCTTTTTTGTGTTTTGTTATTGGGTTTTTGTTGGTTTGGTTTTTTTCTTTTGGTTTGAGATCTACCAATAAAAGAAAAAAAAATTTTGACTTACTACTGACTGGAGTATTACTAACAAGGAAGTAGTAAATCTTCATAGCAGCAGTTTAAAGTAACATGAGAACTTTGTGTCTTTGAATTAGAAGCCTGAATTGTGATATTTGTGTGTTACTACACTTCTTTTTTTTTAACTGAGTCCTGTGAATGGAGAATATTAGTTTTTAGCTTAGTAATACCTAGAGTAGAATGGATTGTCTCTCTTAAATTACTGAGCATTGTTTTCTAGATAGGAAATCTAAAAATATTTTTTCTGGGCTCTTAAGAGAGTGAGATCTCTAGGACTGAAACTTTTGGATGTGTATGTATTTGGCTTTTTAAAGAGAAAAAGTCCTCTCTTAAAATGAAAAAAAAAATCTATCTCTTTGTTACGTGAGAGATAAGTGTAGATAACAATACTTATAATAATTCTTTTTTATTGTATAAGTATTTGTATAAGTATTATGTTTACAACCATAAAATTTTATTTAATTTTAAGATCACTCTAAGACTGCAAGAACAGCACAGACAAGATGAAGAGTTAGCACTAATACCTGTCTCAGCCAAGGGGAGGTTTGGTTAGGGCTACTTGTTTCACAGTTTCCATTTCCACTGTGGTTGGGTTAGTTAGAAGGGTCTCTGTGTCAGCAGGTGCACTGAGATGAGTTTCTGTTTCTGAACCAAGATTTTCCAGGCATTGTCAGGGTTTGTAGTGACTCTTCATTGTTGCAATGAGTATCATCTTTCTGTTTGAGAAGCAACTTCCTCTGTTTCTCCTCACAAAAACGTTATTTAGGACAATACAAAGGACCATTGGAAGTTGATTAAGGAAAACCATATAAGCAAACTCTGGTTACACAATAAGTAAGCTAAGATTCTGCTACAGGCAGGGATAGAAACTCACCTTTAAAAATTGCTTGAGAATATCACAGAACTGTGCACAGAAAAATTAACACTGTCTAGTACTTCCAAAAAGACTATTCTACCAATATTGCCCTGCATTTGGAGTAATTTTTGTTATCTCTGCTTTAAACTATGAGACCAGAAATTTGTCACCCCGTTTTTTACTAGAAGATAAAATGCCAATATCAACTAAATATTTGCTTTTAGTGCGGCCATGTATTTATTATTAAACAGTGATTCAGAAGAAGTTTCTTTTCCCACACCCCTTCTCAGGAGCCAGAGCTTCTCTCAAGAGCAGTCCCATTGCCTTTTAAAGGAAACTACATGTTTTAATTCCTAATTCGGCTGCTTGTTCCTATCTAGGCTCAGCCCCAAAGGCTGAGAGAACCATTTGACTCCCATTAACACTGTCTGCTATTGTTTGGCTCGTGTGCACCATCACATCAGTACAGAAGTAGTTTATACTACTTTATGGTATGATTATAATGCCATTTTTCAGAACCTGTGCTATCAGTATTGGAGCTACTAAATGAAGCAGTTGCCTAGCAAACAGTGAAGCAAAATCAATGCAAACCTGTTAAAGGTTTTCACATTACCAATCTCTGCACTTCTCTGAAAAGACAGAAAATATTTCAGTCAGTTCTAGTTTTTCAGCTTTTGATGTCAAATGCCTTAAAATGACCATCACACGAGAACAGCTTATGGTATTTATAGTATTCAAAGAAAAATTATATTTTTTCAGTCTTTAGATCTAATTGTGAACTGCTTGTAATAAAAATGAGATTTTCCTTTCTTATTAAGAGAAGAAACTTTTTAGTAATTTTAAATTAATTTCATATAGGCTCCCTAGTAATATTTGTTTTAAAACTGATGCAGAGAAGGCAGGAGGTAAACACGGTTCTAGAGGAGCACCCAGATTTTGTATTCTTTGTACCCATATTGTTTCTTTCCATAACTTTGGAGAATATCTTCACATTCATTAAAAAGGACAAGTTCTGTTCCTTGGGAATAAATTCCTCTTAGGTATATGATCTTTTAGGTTGATCAACTCCCTAAATAACCTTCCTATTTTCACAATGCTTTTGAGTTGCCAGTAACATTACTAGGTCATGAAGAGAAAAGTAACACAGTTAGTAAGGATCTGAGTCTGTCTTTCTAATCTACTATATATTGTAAGTATATATAGCATTTATATATATAAAGCATATTTTTATATATATACATACATTCATATATTCATATATAAAAATTATATATATAACTATATTTATATATAGTTATATATATTTATATACATATTTATATATATTTTATATATATATATATATGTATATATATTTTTTTATATATATATATATATATATACACTTATAGATACAGGAGTATCTATAGATAAGGAGTCCAAGCACCACAGTGAAAGTGGTATGTGCTAGAATTGTTGTGGTAAGGTATCCATGGTACTTTTAGAAACTGGTACTTAGAGAAGGAAGACAAGGGTAATGTAGAATTCCACTAATTAGCCTCAGTACCTAATTTAATAAAATTAGCTATGAAAAGGGGATGTGCATATCAGCCACATAGCTCTCAAATCTCATTTATAGCAACAAAAGGTTTATTACAACTGGAGATTACCATGGTTTGTTTGGGTTTGGTTTTTTTTTTTTAGTGATGAAGTACATTTTGATTTTGGCATGAAGGCAATCGTGAGGTGAAAATTAAATATCCTTTTCCCCCTGAGAACATACAGTAATCTGCTTTATTGCCTACTTTTTTCTTTCTCTGAAAAGCTGTGTGGTTGCTGCAGGAAACATCATGTCTTGAATGGAGAGAGAAGAAATTGTGGAAATGGGTTCCAAATGAGAGATTAGTGTCAAAGACTCTACAGAGTCCTCAACAGCATTCCTGACTGCAGATCAGACAGAATTTCCTCTTTCTGAACACAAATCTAACAAAATACTTACACATGGGAGATGAAGCCAGAAGAATGTTCCATGTGTTGTAGTGGTTGTCTGGCTCAGGACCAGAGGGGCTGGCCAACCTTTGCTTGCTACTCTGATTTCATGTTAACTGTCCATATGTTTGTAGTGAGTTGTTCTTCATGGAATACCTCAAAACTCTTTTTACATTACAAGCTATATAGAAAGAAATTGCTTCAGCCAGCTCTGCAGTACATTTGTGGTGTATTATCATGCTGCAGCGGTTAATAGAGCGCAGCCACACTCCAAAATGGCTCAGGACAAAAGCACAAGAATGCTGAATCTAATTAAAAATTCAAGGGAAAATGAAGCAGGCAGAGTATAATTACATAAGCTGAAATTTAGCCCGGACATCAGAATTAAAAGCTTATTCTTATGAAGCTTTCTTGACTTCTTAATAAACATTAGAGGTACAGGTATATTGCTAAACATTTGCCTATGCATGTTCCCTTGAATTCGCAGTGAATTTATTCAAGTCACTCTCAGCATTAACATATTGATAAGCTACAAGTTAAGGATTATTTAACTGCATAATATTTATGTGGCAAAGACTTCTGTCTGCAGGCAAGATATTCACACCTAAAGTACTATAATTCACATGGGATATAGAACAAAGTCAGAATGAAGGCTTCCCAAAACCAGTTTTCCTAGTCTTTGCACAGAAATGATGGAAAATGTGAGCAAAAATACTGTATATACAATTCAAAGACAATCCAGTATATGAACCCATATTTTTATTTTCTACATATAATGGAGACTATGGCCCAGGTCCAGACCAGTGTGATTAACATATCCCATACCCTTTGCTCTGGGTGGGTGGGTGGCAATATCAGAATTCTCCATTCTTCCTCTATCCAGGTGCTTCCTCCTTGGCTTCCTCCTGGTTGAGGAAGAGGATATGTGTTTTGTGTTGAGGTCAGAACTATGAGTTTGCTTTATCATGCTGCACATGTGGAAACCACATGCTGGGCTTCCTAGCAAGCACTGCCCTGTGTAGATACTTTGGGTAACTTATCCATTTTCTTGTGCTCTGACTCTTTTTGAGGCTCCTGTACTTCCCGTTTCTTATGCCAGTCTCCTCCCACACAACCTGCTCAGTTAGGTTTTCCCTGTGGTTCTAGTCCTGGTACCTGCAGTCAAATCTCAGCATTTTATGGGATAAATGACATTTAGGATCTGTTGGATTTACAAGGCTTTAGTCCCCTGAACATGCCTAAGACTCCTTCCTAAACACCTGTGAATCCTGGCACAGATGGGTCACAACACCCTGTGCAGCCAGCTATGAAATCTGCCTTCCTTTTCAGCACTGTCTGTAGCTTCTGCCATCTTCCCACACTGTTACCTGTCAGGTACAGCAACTTCCCATGCCTTGACCAGTAATCATCCATGTCTTGTCCAACATAAGCTTGAGGGCCCAGCCAGCAGCCTAGAGAGCTGCCTGGAGCTATAACACACTTTCTGTGCTACAAGCACGACTTGGTCTGCTGGAGATATAACATTTATGAAGCTGATTCTAACAGCTTCTAGTGTAAAGACATCATCTGACAAAGATTAAATTCACATTTCAGAAATATGATCACAGATTTAAAGTTTACAAATACTGAATGAAAAAGATAATGAATATAACTTTAATCTGTGTCTCTAAATAAATTCTCTAGTGGTCTGATGGTACAGGAAAAAAAAAGAAAAAAAGGGAGGGGAAGAAAAGAAGTAACATCTTCAGTAAATATTCAATTTCATTCATATTCATAAGACAACTGTCAGCAGATTTTTGGTGATTGTCACCTACATCTGTGTTTCTGAACTTTACCTGAAAACAGTAGGAGTGTGTGTTTTCAGAGTAGTACAAGGAGAGGTCTCAGACAGAGTAACTTACAGGATACTTGCAGAGGGTGATGGCAGAATCCCCAGAGGGGATTCAGAAAATCCGATGAGGTTTAAATAGAGATTTGAGGAATGAATGAGAAAAGAGGACTGGAAATTGAAATTGACTGTGGTTGTGAGCTAGGAATTTAGTTTAGAAAGCATTGAAAACTTCTGGTTAGAAGAAATTAAAAACTATGTGTCAATAGCCAGGAATTAGAGGTGGGTTAGATTTTGAAAGCATGAAGAATTCTTATGCAGTAGATCTTTACATAGATACTTATATATATAATCCTATAATTTATAACTAATGGGACCTCTAGACCTCTAGACCTCAAGACAGCCTGTTTTTCTTCACCCTCCTCTCCGCTGTCAGGGCTGTGGTAACTTTATGTACCCATAGACCTAGTGGGAGGTGAGCTATTAGATATATTTGCAAATCTTGAAGCCCCGGAAGCAACTGCTGGGGCTTCCAAAAAAAATGAGAGTTAATGTTGTAAAAACTCCTGATTAACAATTACTAAATGTGAATTTGAAACTAAAGATCACAAATACAGACAATGAGATATTCATAATCGGAAAGCCAATGAGATAATCATAATCGATAAAAAAGAATAAAGATTCCACCAACCTGGTCTTTTAAAACTGAAAAAACAATTTTGTCAGCAAACTTGAAATCAGTGTACAGACCATCCAAAAGTACAAAAGAGAGTCAGTTATTCACTGTGACTTGTTATCTTAAGAATTTAATACAAAAGAATTAATCCACTAATTTGTTTTGTGTTTTTAAACAAAACTCTGTTTCATAAATGAACTATCATTCCAGAAGAAAAAATTGAACTATTCAAATTTAGAATTGACAGATTCTAAACTGTGTTCAGAATACATCAAGAAATGTATGTTGCTTGTCTGATTTGTACAAGATTTATGGGTTGATTTGAATAAGTAACTACCCACTTAGGGAAAAGTATCTCTGCACATTCAGAGTTAGACTTCTTTAGCAAAATAAATAAGTCAAAACCATCTGTAGTACCTAATCTGAATTTCATTTTTTGGGGGGGGCTGGTTTATTTCTGAAAGTGGGTCACAGAGAAATTTGAATCTGCTAGAAAAGTGTATGTTCTTGTTGCTGGTAACACCTTTAGCCTTTGATTTACTCTGACAGACTACAGCACTGGGAACAGATGAGCATTTTGTGATATGAAATTCCCTCCGGTGTCCAGCCAGAAGAAAAGACTAGATCAAACAACTGTGACTTCCATCCACTGTCATTGATTCCAGCCAATATGAAGGAGACAAGCAATTATTTTCAAATTTGAGTCTACTTGGTACAGAAAGGGTAAACTCACCAAGAGTCAGTGGAACAATGCTGTTTCTGTCCTCACTTGAGCATCTCACATCTGAGGAACTCAGCAGAAAGATGCTATAAAATTAAAAAAACAAATAACAAAAAAAAAAAAAAAACCAAAAAAAAAAATAAAAAAAACCACCACAGCAGTATTGCAGCAGAACAGCAAAGAGATACTCCTTCAGCTACAAGAGAGTGTTGAGCATTGCTGCTCAATTGCATTCCCTTGATTTATATATTTTTCTTCTGTCATGCATTCCTTTGTTTCTGGATATGTACAGTTGTCAGTAGAAGAAACAGACTGTGGCTCAATCACTGATACTTTATGACAAGTGATTGATTTTCATTTATATTCTAAGAAAACTTGGTATTGTTTACTTTTTAATGAAATTGAATCTTTCATGGTAATAGTTTTTAAATTACTGAAATGACTGTCAGCAAACTAATTTTCTCTATCTGCATGTGTAACTACTTTGTCTTCTTATGTTCTTGTAAACATTGCAATAATAATTTTGTCTTTCGGTTTGTACTAATTAAATGGACATGTGGATAACAGCAGGTGTTTCAAGGACCTTGAACTTGACCTTTTGTATTTGTTTGCACTTTTCCTGTGGACAATCCTTGTAGGAAATATATATTTTTAGGTGTTAATTTAAACTTTGACCTCTATCCCCAGAGTATATATTAGCAATAAATATTTCCAGTAATTTGTTAGAAATGTGTAGGTGGCATTTTTTACTATTTTTTCTCTATATAGTTCCAATAATGTTTGTAATCTTGTGTTTCCAATTAATACTCTCAAAATAGAAGTGTACTATCTGTTTTAACAGGAGAACATAGTGGAAATTCAATTTCTGATACTGTGATTTTCTTGGAAATGTAGCTTTCCAAGAAAATTCTGAACAGGTATGAAATAAGTAATGATTCCTTAAATATTTGATTCATCGTCTGAGATTCCATCTGATTTGCACTAGTCCAGAAATCCTGACTTGGTCAGAGAGGCAGTGATTTAGACTGATGGTGGATCGGGGTCATTGTCTTTAACTGAGGGAAACACCTATATGGCAATTATGCTATTAAAGATTTGTTGTATCTGGCAGGATGTACAAAAACTGTGCTAGCAGTAATCAGAAATACTTGGGATTTTGGTGTGTCATCATGGCTGATTCAGCCACAAATTCGAAATGCAGCATGATTCAGGCTGCTAGAAAGGAAATTTCCATCAGGAATAGGAAGAGAGTGAAATGATGCAGAGATTCTCAAGTTTACCACATTCTGTACAATCAGGCCATTATGTAAAATTCAAGTTAGTTTTTCTCTTAGTAGTGGTTTAGGTTTGCCAATTCAAGATTTCCCAACCAATGCACCAATTAATGTGGTGGGTTTCAGTGCTGACCAAACGCCAGTGCATCCACTAGAATTACTCATTTCCTGCTGTGAGATAGGATTAAAAGAAAGGCAAAACAGGCTCAAAACTTTAAAAGGACATAAAGAAAATTTTATTAACAGTAACTAAAAGAAAAAATAATAAGAAGCAGAACAAAACCTTCAGAACACTTCTCTTCCCCCTGCAACATTTTCTTTCCCACTAACAATGCACAGAAACAATTCAGTCTGTTTATCACTTCTAAAAAATCTTTCTGCAGTTCACTTAGGGAGAGGAGTCCCTCTTGTCATTTTATGGAGACTTCTCTACAAGAAAACAGTTCTCACATGGCCTTTAGTTTCCATGAATAGCAGCTGCCTGGAAAAAAATCTGCAATCATTAAGTTCTTCCCATCTTTCACAGCTTCCCACAACAGTTTTTATGGGCCATGCCAATTTATGGGGTACTATTTTAAAGATGAGCTGTTCAAGAGCAAAGGTTTTCTTTATCTATCTTTGTAGTCATCTTCATCTCTAAGAACAGAGGTTGTCTTCTCTCCCTGGGGGCACAGGATCTTCATCACTCTTCTCTCTCTGTTCAAACTTTGCACGGGATCACAACTACTTCAACATGCACTTACTGTAGCATGGAGGCCTTTTGCTGATTAAGTCATCTCCACATACTTTTCAAAACACTATAGAGAAAAAGAGTCTAATGTATCAATTACACTCTTCATAGCTTTACAAGAGGATTTCAGCCCCAGGATCAAGGCATCCCCTCATCCCTTCCATCTGAGACTTGACTTCCTCTTCAGTGACCTTGCTGTCTTCATGCTGTTTCTCTGTGTTCTCACTCTATCCTTTCCTTTCACTCAAGGGAGGATTGAAGCACTGAAAGAATTCATATCTCTCCCAGGGCCTGCAGATGGTCACATTACCCCGACCAGGCTCAGTTTTTTGTGGCTGGAGCTGTTTTATGATGGAGATTTCTGCAGCGGCTGCGCTAGGGCTGTGTCTGGGTAGGCCGTGCTGGGGGGAGCAGCTGGGATCTCAACAGCCAGGCTTGGACACAGCAGGAGCGTGGCCAGGGCTGATGGCTTCTCCTCCCCCCTGCCCAGTGCAGGTGAATCAATGTTGGTAGAATCCTGGCCAAGCCAAGATTGCTTTCTCCGTGGGCTGCAGAGCCACCTCTGTTTTTTTCAGTGGCCACGCTGTGGGAAAGAGCGGCTGGGATCTCAGTAGCCAAGCTTGAACTAAGAGGCTGACGGCCTCCCTCCCCTCTGCCCTGCAGCCTCTGGGGCCTGGCCCAGCCAAGACAGGAGACCAGGCCAGCCATGTTACCTCTTTGCTGGTTGTAAGGGAAAGAGAGAATTCTCGGGATTTTTCGTTTTTTACACATCTTTACAGAGGCGTGTTCAGCTTTTTCTTTTTTTTGGTTTAACAGATTATGAATTCTCAAAGCTAGTTACTGATTAGTTTTTTGTCAGACACAGAGGAAACTGGTAGCAGCTTCTCTTTGCATGACTTCCGTGATGTCAAACCAGTGCGCTCTTTCTCTCTTTTCTCTCCGATGTCTGAGATGTGTTCCATCACTATGGGACACCACACCACCCTACATGGGGGGCTGATTCTAAAGGGCCTGGTAACTCACTTCCATTTCTAGCACTGACCATTTAAAACCTACAAAGCACTTGGCTACTATGAGGCAATCCTTCTGTCCCTCCCTCTCCCCATCCCCTTCTTTTCCCCCTTCTCTTCTCTCTCCCTCATTTTTTTTTCCATTTTACCCATTGGGTAAACCCAACTCTGATTTGGATTCAACACTATGGCAAAGATAGTTAAATGGGAATACTTTCCTCAATCTCTGTTTATGAATTTAGATGGGAAAAGAGCCAGCTATTCTGAAGATGCTTATCTGCAGTTATTTGTGGTTTGAAAGTTTGTGGCACATGTAGCAACTCAAGAAAATAAATCAGTTCTATGAGACAATTATGGATTTTATAAAAGAAAAGCATAAGCAAGCAAGTATTTGCTTAATGAGACATATTTCTAGCTAATATGCTACAGTTTTATTAGCTAATTAAATATGAACAGTACAATGATCAAATAATGGGCACATTTAAAATTGAATCAATAAATCAGTCAGTTCCAATTATTCAGTCACTAAATTACTGCATTAAGTAATCACCTCAGGTTATGAGTTTGACATGGGAAGGAATTGTTTAGTGTTATCTTTGTCTTGGGAGAATTTAAGAGGGATAGAATTTCCATTCCATCCCGGAACCAACACAAATTCTCATCAATGAACACTTATACTGGGACTGAGAAGGAACTTCTTACATTCACAGATGTAAGGCAGAAAAACTTTCTTCCAGAGTACAAGGAGTGAGTGAACAATGCTCTTACTCATGTGGTTTAGTTTTAGTTAGTCCTGCGAGGAGCAGGGAATTAATTGGAGTCAATGATTCTTGTGGGTCTTTCCCAACTTAACATAGCCTATGATTCTGTCATTCTTTCATCTGCTGTGCGCCTGAAAGTCTGTAGGTAGTTAGTTTTATCTTGAAACCCCCATAGGAATATTAAGAACTGTTATGCATGCACAGAATGAATATTCTGTGCAGACAACTGAGCATTTAAACTTCCTACCCACATTTAATTATTTCATAGAATTAAAAATGCAACATTTCTTATGCCTGTGGAAGAATTCAATGTATATCTTGCATCTGTCATGAAAATATTTTTAGTACTGGGATCTCAACAAGGAAGGTCTTGTTTCCTGTTTAAATCATGATGTAAAAATGATTGTTAAAAATAACGAAAATTTCCCAGAAAAAAAGTCACAAAATAGTTGGTCTGTGGAGCCCAGGTCTCAGGAAGTGCCTGGGTTTTCTTTGTCCTTCGTTGGGTTTTCCAGGAGCCCCATGGCCAAGTGCTCCCTGCCCAACCTGTCTGAGCTCCAGCTCTGGGAATGCTGCTGGAGAAGGGGACTGGAGAGGGAGGGGAGGCATCACCACAAAACTTCATGATAGATTTATATATATCATATCTTCTTTTTTTTTTTTATCCAGAGAATGTTTTCTGTGTACAATCAGCAATGAGTGCATGGGTTTTCAGTTCCTGACCTCATTAATGTTCATGTAGCCATCGTTAGCTGTAGTACTCCTTTCCCTATGTTTTGTATTTTGAATATTGTCTTTTATTACAAGGAATTTAAAGGCCCAATCAGTGACAGTTTATTATATGAAAGCAGTAAAGGTTGTATTTCTTTCCTCATACACACATCTCAGTATATAATCCTTACTTAATTTCGTTCACTGTGCTGGTGTTTTAGGTAATACCTCATTCAGAAAACAGATGGAACTTTTTTTTGTGTCAAACTCAAGAAACTTTCAGAGTTTTGATTGAAATTTCCACAAAGTTTTAAATATATTGAGGTACAATAAGCATTTTTATAGCAGAAATATAATTTTTAAAGTTTCTTTTGTTTTTTGGTGATTTCGAAATATGACAAAATCATATGCACATTTAGTGGTGTTGTAATAGAAAAATAAATGTGTGTGCAACTGCTCAGACCTTAAATAATAATTAAAAATGTTCCTAACCAAAAAGCTAAGTGTATGATTGACTGTCATGCTGCTATTTTTTAATGATGGTTTCATGATAAAACACAGCTGTATTTGCTACATTCAATTTACACAGCAGTTATTATTATTTATATACTGAATTATCCAGTAAAATAAATCCTTGAAAATTACTCTTCGATATTTCATTTTCTCCTTTATCCTTGTTATTGTCCTATAAGCTCTGCATAAGTACCCCTATGGAAAATATACAGGTTAAATTCTTCTCATCTCATATTCAGTGAAGTATTTGCCTCTACATGTTGAAGTGATGTGATTTGCCAGTTTTTGGACTCTGATTTTATTTTTGACAATATCTGACCCTTCATTTCCCTGTAACTGCAAACTATTTCTAGTTTCTTGGGATAGTGTATGCAGAGCATTTCAGAATCATACCTTAGTCAATGCTTCAAGCAGCATGAAATTGTAAAAGTTATAAGTGTTGGGCTCAGGCTTATTTGGTTGAAGTCTTTTGTGTTCTGGGCTGTGAGACAAGCAGAGACTTAAAAAACAGAACAGGACTCTGGTGATGGGAACTTTATGAGTGCAAGAAATTGTAATATAATTGTCTTAGATTGTTCAGCTTCACCAGTATTTTCTCCCCCTACTCATTATCATGCAACACATATTCTGAGGTATATACTCTGTCTTCATACCTGATTTTTTTTCCTCTTTGGAGAACCATCTTGCTTTGCACATGTTTATTTTGATAGCTAAACCTTTTTAATGCTTTTGATTAACTTTTAGCTAGAGAATACCTGTTTAATGGGAGTACTCTATTTCAGTCCAACCCAGTGGTAGTCCATTTTGTGTAAGAACATTTAAATATAGAGAAAACCCTCTCAGTGCGTTTTTCCTTTCCCTGTTTCCATTCTTCTTCAAGAAGTGCTTACGTAGAGAGAGTTTGTTTGATTATGAATCACTCACAAGTAATTTAATTCCAGCTCAGAGTGCAACATGAATTTGGTTCTACGTTTTCTTTTTGCTGAAGAACGAATTAAGATATAAGTGAAAAGTTTATTTTAATGTAACTATTGTATATATATAGATATACATGTGATTAATGTTTTAAATGTGTATGTATAACTAACATGTGTATAAAGTATTTCAAGATTCCTGTTATTTGTTTGACAAGAAAACCATTTACAGATCATATCTAAGAAGATGGTCCCTCGAGGAAAAGCTATTTATGTGTATTCTTGGCCATTTCCATTAAAAATCTTCTAATTCCTCCTGTCAGAATTCAGAAAAAATAGGGAGAATCACTTTAATGTATTTCGTCATTCTGTTCTCACCACTACCCTGGAATCATCCCAAATATTTCCACGAAACAGCCTCATTCCAGCTCTAGCAGCCCAGCAATCTCCATAGTCTCTTACAAAACCCACTGCATAGAGAGTATTGTTTTGCAAAAAAAGGCAGATCAGATTTCATTACAAAGGATATCAAAACATTATTCAAAACATTATTAACAAATATGGACCTTTATTTTACAGAAACACCACGTTGGGATTGGCTTTCCCCTAAGTGAGATAGAAACTTATTTACTCATGCACTGGGATATGTAAGGCCTACTGAAATACTGTGTGGTAGAAACTGGAGCTGGTTCCGTGGCATATTTCATGCTTTCTGACACTTCCAATTAGCATGGATCAGTAAAAGGAAAAGTGTTGGATCAGGCAGCTTCCAATGATGCATTAGAGTTGAAAATTAAATTCTAGTACGTTCATTCATAAAAGAAATAAAGACCTTTAACGGCAGCTGCCTCTTGCAAAAGGACCAATCATTCATGAATCAGCTGAACACCTGAGACAGTTTTCGGTACAATTTGTTTGTTTGGTGGGAAGTTCATTTACGAATTTTTCATGCTGATCTAATTGATTTGCAGGAGGGATAACAACCCCATTTCCTGCACCTGGTTTGACAATTGATACCATCTGGTTCATTGGATTAGCAGCTGTAGTTCACAACTTGTATCAATTCAGACATATTTGACAAGAGTTCTGCGTCTTTGGCCTCTTGCAATTCATTTCCCTCTTTATATGCTGAGCTTCTCCACTGCCAGGCAAGGTTTTCTTAATTTATAGCACAGGGATAACAGGATGATAACAATTATTATTCTAGCCTAGTTAGAGCTGAAAAAAGCCTGAACCGAGCCTAAAGTAAGCATAAAGGGATGAATTAACATTGAAGGACACACCTACATTTACTTCTGTGGAGATGGAGGGTGCTCAATGTCTCAGAGAAGTAGAACATTCATCATGAAGAAATATAATTATTTCATTTCAGAAATTATTATCAGATCTGTAAGGTTCCTTGTTGAGTGTCTCATCTGCCTTAACACTACTCCCTGACGGTTCAATAAATATTTCAATATATCTCTCATAGTATGAGAAACTGGGGTAAATTTAAACCTGTGATTTCCTTCACATACAGGCTATTGTAGAAGTAAGGGAAATTGTGCGAGGGACACACTGCCCTGCTCTGGGGACACACCTAGCCATCAGAACTCTTTTCTGTTCTCCGTGTGCAAGCCTGACATCACTTAACTGGTACTTAGGTTTCCCAACCCCACAGGATGATGAAATAAAGCCATACAATGGTGACCAATTTAGAGTACAAAAAACAAGCTAATTAAAGGCTTACTGGTGATTACCACAGAATGGTGCTAATTGAGGTGAATTACTCACCAGTATAATTTGTGGTAAACTGCTACTCATTATCCAAGTGGTGGACAGAGTGTAATGGAAGGGAATATCTTTGTGCACATCCCTGTTCACATATCCTCTTTGCTAAATTTTCCATCTTCTTAGTCCAGAGAGGAAAAAAAAAACATTAATAAACCTACTTACATTTGAACTAGTCCATTCTCACATGCTGATGTTATGGAGCTTTTGGCAAAAAAAAAATCTGTATTTTTTGCTGTTTGAATACCGGCACCACTTAGGGCCTTTTTGGTCAAGGGACTCCTACATTGTGTCTCACCTGTTGAAATCCTGCTTCTCTCACTGTATAATTTTTTAACAGCTGTATAAATGCCAATGAACCAGAGTCCTTTACAAAATGGAGGGAGTTCCTGGCATGCCATCCTGCAGGAAAGTTCCTGGATAAATCACAGGAAGGGTTTATAGCACAGGCTGTCATTTCAGGATGCAGCTTTAACAAAGAACATAAACCTACATCTCATTCATATGAGATCATTTTTCAAACCTGGAAAACACTACATTTTACAAACTTGATGTTCTCCTTATATCTATGATGTTAAGGTATAACAACTGTTCCACCATTTGGGACCAGGTGTAGATGTGCACAAAATCCCAATGATGTAATATAGAAATATGTATTTATTATTGGTATATAAACACATGTATGTGGAACTTGTAGTGAACATGGCCTTGGGAAGGAACTAGGCTAAAATACACCAACAAAAGGCGCCATGACGACAAAAAAAAAAAAAAAAGAGAGAGAGAGAAACTGTAATAAATATTTAAATCCTATCTATTTATTTGGGACTTATCTGTGTGGTAATACTAATGATCAACTTTTGATGTACAATGTGTAGCTCAAATATTAGCCAATTAAACTTACACTCTTTGATTAAGAAATTATTTTTCTAAAGTATAAGGTGTTTTACATGACCCATTAGTTCATTAAAAAGATTTAAATTAATGTTTTCCAGTCATTGAAGAAAAAATTTCCTAGCAGGGAAAGTTGCCAGTACTTGAAATCTTTGCAATACATTCTTTCCCAAAGAATAAAACATTCAAGTCTTGTGAGTGCAGGAACCTAGCAACCTTTTTCTGCTCTTGCAGCTCTCCGTCAACAGTCTGCTTTTTGAAAACATGTTAATTAGCAGTACTGCTATTTCACGGGAGAGAAGTCTATCTTATCTTAGCTACAATCCAGAAAACCATTATTTTGGAAATATTTCAATTAGTAAAAATATTCATCTTTTTTCCACTGTGCATAGATAATTCCCTAATGCAGAATTTTATAAATTGCAGCAGAGACATTGCTATTAAAATTTGCATAGTTCATTAATAGCACTGTCTACAAATATTTATGTCTGTTTTCCACATACTATAGACCCAATTAGGAGAGGGAGTATATAATTTTAGATTCATAAGATTGACACATGTAAACCTTTTTATATATGTGTGCACATGTATGCATGTTTTATGTATTTGTACATGTGTATTATATGTATATATTTATGTGTCTGTACAAATATTTATGTATTTGTACATGTCTATTTATATCAATTTTTCATACAAGGAGTAACAGAAGCAAATATTTAACTTTTTGTTTGTAATAAAACTGGGTAAAAAAATTTGCTAACACTTTGATTTTACATTTGCTGTACAAAAATTTTTCATTATACTGAGCAAAAATTGATCCATTAGATTTAATGATTAATTTTGAAGGCTTTTCCCAGGAAGAGAGAAAAAAACTAGGTCTTAAAATGAGCATTTAAAATCTCTTTACCATTTCTTACTATAATTTTATCTCTACTGTAACTTCTAAATTCATGCTTGTCAAAATTGACAATAACAATAAGATGTTGCTGAAGGCAGTACACCTAGAGGAAAAGTGGCAATTACCATGAAATCACTATTAATTTAATATATGTCGAAGTGCAGAAATAACTATTCACAAAAAGAGCAGTTCTTCTGCTATAGTCACAACTAAATGAGATTTTAACAGAATATTGAAATCAAAAATTTCTTCCTCATGAGGTTAAAAATGTGATCAACAGTGCTTCTTTGGACAGGAAGTACCTCTGTTTTCCCCATTTTCCAAAAACAGAATCATAGAATCATTTGGGTTGGAAGGGATGTAAAAGATGATGTAGTTTCAACGTCCCTGCCTTGGGCAGAGATATTTTCCCTAGACCAGGTTGCTCAGAGATCCATCCAAACTGGCCTTGAACACTGCCAGGGATGGGGCATCCACAGCTTCTCTGGGAAACCTGTGCCAGCTCCTCACCACCCTCACAGTAAAGAATTTCTTCCTCACATCCAATCTGAACCTACTCTCTGTCAGTTTGAAACTGTTCCCCTTTGCCCTGTCACTCCAGTCCCTTGTAAAAAGTCTCTTGCCATCTTTCTTGTCAGCTCCCTTCAGGTACTGAAAGGCCACAATTGGGTCACCCCACAGCCAAACAATCCCAATTCTCTCAGCCTTCCTTGATAGGGGAGGTGCTCAATCTGACATGGCTGAAAGCCATTACACTGCAGATGCTTTGGAGTCCACTGACAGCCACCTGGTTTTGAGAATCGAGGTATGTTGTCTAGTTTTGATTGGACACATTTCTGCAATAATTTAACTTATCGACTCATTTAGCCTGTATAAAAGAAAAAATATATTATTCTAATATTTTCTTCCTTTGTATGAAATACTAAATTAAATATATCCTAATAAAATATTATTTTCTGCAAACTTAGTCTCCAGTGTACTTTCTGAAAGTAACTATAAGAATATAAGAACAAACAGGTTATTTCTGGGAGAGTATTCCTGTCATTTTAAAAATCTTGTCCTAACTGGTAATAAATTTGTGTGTGTAACGATACCCAAAAAGAAGTTAATTCTGAGATTATTTGTTTTAAAATTGTTAAAAAAGGTTCTTTTTTCTTCTTCTAAATAAAAATTTGGAATATTCCATGGTGAAAATGCTTTTTAAAATGGTATTAAAAACATACTCAGTTAACAAATAAACAGTTATCAAATGAGACTGGCAAAATTGTTTTGGGAACTGTGGATAAATGTGCTGTACAATATCCTACTGAAATAATTTTAGTTTAATGAGACTACCAAGAAGTCACAAAATAATTTCATTTCATGTTTTAAGTCACACTCACATTACTGTTATTTAGCAGTTTATTTGTGTTCAAGGTTATTCAGAGAATTACATTTAAAAGGGGGAAATAACTCCACAGAGCTACAAACAATCTTTCTTTTATTTTCTGTTTCCTCATTTTATCCAGAATGTAAATTTATTGAAATGCGTAAGATATTCAGCAAATACCTGGACATTAAAAGGATCAAAACAGGCAATGAAGACTAAGGTCAAAATGTTGACTTTTCCTTTCACATTATTTGACCAATTGAAAACAAAATAATAGGAATATGTTAGGACATAAATTTCTTTAGCAAATTCTAAAACATTTATTTCTAAAGCATTCAGAACGAACATAGAGTGTGGAGTCAAACAGCTTTTCAGGCCCCAATCATATTATAGACAGGATAGATCTCCTGCTGCAGTGATTATCCAAGGACAAATGTTGGGATTGTACAAAGACAAAAATTATGATGAAGTTAAAGTCCTGAGACCCATTGAGTTTCATTTTACGTCACTATAGGGTGAGTATAATTGTATTTAGTCAGTACTGATCTATAAAAGGAGTAGAGTAGGTCCAGTGTTTTACTTCTGGCCTCTTTTCAATGTGCTGTGTATTTACAGATGCCAACTAAATCTTTCCTTTCCTCTCTCCTAACACATAAACTTCCCCAGAAAAGATTTTTTCTTAAATAAGACCTGTAGAGATGTCAGTGCCCCCAAGTGACTTCCATCCTGGAACACATTCTCACCTGCTTCTGTTTGCTGAAGGATCCAAGTGCTTCAGTAGTACAGAGCCTTGGAAATACTACCACATATTTTACTACCACAAGTTGTCCTAGTAAAATCAACAGAGCTAGTTGTGCTGAAAATGTCAATAAAATGTTCTCCAGATTGGTTTCCAAACATTGTGGCTGCTATTTGTTGCATAAGGCTCATTTTTTCTAGAAAAAACTATGTCTGTGTGTATGGTGATAAAAGAGGGAGAGTGGGGAAGAGAGACTGAGAGAGGAAGTGACATAGATACCTTCTCTTCTCAGTCAGAAAAGTGCCTTTTGCAGCATCAAATATTTGCATTTACCAACTTCGATCCTTCAGATTTTAAACTTCCTTTAATACATTGAAAGTCAGATTAAAGGTTGCTTGAGTTTGCAGGGGCAAACAGTTCAGTTTGTTTCATTTGTAGTTCAGTTTAAGAAACTGCAAATCCATATATAAACCCATCAGCATCCTAGACACTTCCTTTTTTTCAAGATCAGAACTGAGCAGTGGACAGAAAAAAAAATAATCATCACACCCATTTCTCAAACTAATTTTGATTTGTAATATTTCTTCTTAAATGAAAAGTAGAGCAACTGTCATCAACTGTACCTATTCAATCAAATTCCCAGAGCACAGTGTCATTGTTACCTGTTTGCTGAGTAAAGCTCTTCCGACCATATGCTCACACTTCAGATTGCAGGAGTGTTTGAAAGTACCAGCATAAGCAAATCCATTAAAACATTGCTAATAAAGTCTAAAAGAGACAACAAGGGTGATAAAATTTGATTCAGGAATCGGTGTTGTCGGGCACACCTCTAGCTTTCTGCACAGTTCTGTCTTTCCTAAGAGAGACAAGAGACTGTTTCAAACACTGTTTTTGCCAGCTGTGCACTTTGTAAACTTGAATAAAAACTCGTTGACACCAGTACACTTTGATGTAAACCAAAACCTGCATTGTTATTACGAACACTCAGAAATCACAGACCTACTCGATTCCTCCAAATTATAAATGCTAATAAAACTATCTCTAGGATATTTTAAAAGAACTGGTTTTCTTCCTCAGTCTCTGAGAAATACTTCTGACCCTGAAACAATGTGTAATACAAAGGAGTTCTTGGCATGTTCCAAAACCACATAAGCTTTTCTGAATTTGAATTTCAAGTAAAACACCAAGGTCTGAAAGAGTGTCAACATACCTTAGGGTTTTGGCAATGCTGTTTTTTGCAAAATTATTTTAAGATTCATTCCTCTTTCATTGTGCAAGTGTGGTTCGTAATGCAATGCCCCTTGAACCTAGACAGACTGAAGTGAATTTTGTGAAATTCAATAACAACTGAAAAATTTTCTAGCTGGGAAGGAATAATAAAAATATTAATTTTTTTAGCAAATATGGGTTTAGACCCCCAGCTGGCCAGCAGCTCTACTGAAAAGGCTCTGGGGGTCTGGGCTAACAGCAAGTTGAGCATGACCCACCCAAGATACTGACCTCTGTCCTGGGAAATTGAGGGGAGGGAGTATCCCTGTCTACCTAGCACCCTGCGTACTTCAAGTCCTGGTTTCCCTATACAAAAAAGGCATTCACAAATAGGGACAAATCCAAGGTGCTTGGGGCTGGAGAACTGGGCCTATGAGGAGAGGCAGAGGGTCTGAGACTCACTGAGCCTGAAGAAAAGAGAACTTCAGGAAATCTAACTTCCTGCCTCCCTCAAGAGTACCAAAGAGACACAGGAAGAATGTTTACGGTAATATTTGGTCAAAGGACAAAAGAACATGGGAATAAATTGAAATGGGGGTCATTCTCACTAGACATAAGAAAGTTTTGCCACCCTGAGGGCTTTGAAGCATTTGAGCTGGCTGCCCAGAGAAGTTGTGCAAGATTATCTGTTCAAGTTCTGAGCAGATCAGTTTGTTGTCTGGCTCTGCTTTGGGCATGATGTTGGACTTGAAGCTCTCCTGGAGGCCTTTTCAGCCCAAGCAACTCTTGGGGGCTGAACTGGTGCAGAAGTGCTGCACAAATGAAAACTCCCCAGCAGTAGGAAAATTATGAGTAGATGCAGAATCTTTCAAAATTACCATTTGCTCAATTTCATTAGTGAAAAAACATATACATCTATGAATTTTCCACTCAGTCTATTATGGACAAGACATTTCTAAAGTGCTGCTTCTTTAGATGTTCAAACACTTGGATCAACTGATGGAGAACTGTAAGGTATTTTTCTGGGACTAGGGCAAGAACTGAGGTAGAATAGTCTGCCATTTTCCATTGAAAACACATCTAAATCTTTTTAAAATGCTAAAAATATTAATGAAAACTGAGGACTGAACTGACATCTAGGATTCAGTTGGGATTTGTTCAGTTGACATCTGTTATTTGGTGTTTTTCCGTTAGGACATTGAAATTCCAGAGTTGTGCCATCAGATTCAGTCCAAGATAACCCAATTGTAGGGTACTTCAAGGTGAATCTCTGTTTCTTGTAAATCTAATGTGATCTGTTGTGCTGCATCTGTCACTTGTGAGGAATTCCTCATGGAAGCCTTTAATGGTAAATTTTTTATTGACATGGAAGCTACAGAACAAAGGATTGTATATATCTTACTTTATCTAGTAGTAATGTATATAACATAGACCAAAGAATAATTTCCCTACATGTTTTTGTCAGATAATAATATTTCTATGTATTTCTCATGTAATATTCTTTATTTCAGTATTTCCTGGCATGGTTTCTGTGACTTTGCCTTGGCTGCTGTATTTTTATTCCCTTATTGCTTCTGGAAAACGCAGACTGTCTCAGCATGCTCTCAGCATGTCCTATTTCCCTATGTCTTTTTTTCACTGATACGTTGTGGGTGGTCCAATCTCCTATAGAGTCTTTAAAGTTTAGTAGTTTTGACATCACACCAGGCTCCTGGGAATCATGCAGTTCTCCTCCACAACCTTGTTCCCTCAGCACTTCTTCCTCACTGAGTCTGTTGCTTTTGGCTTTCTCTGTATCAATCTCACATAATCCCTAACAGGCGCGCAGATTAGTTCCATGAAGAGAGACTTGCTTCATCTATGGAATTAATGTCAAACTATGTATTTGTGCAATGTCTGATACTCTTACCAGGACATAAAAGATTAGAGAATGATCAAACAGTGGAAGCATATTGGTGTTTTTAATGCACCTCTGCACTTTGGGAAGTGTTGTCTGCAGCTTGCAAAAACCATACATAACACTGAGGTGTTATTGTGGGAGATCATATAGATGTGAGCAAGAGTCACCCTGTTTATTTTCCCTACAAAATGCAATTATGGAATTGGTGTACAAGACTAAGAGCTCTAGAAAAGGAAGACTGCAGGAAAAATGCAAATTTTAGCAATGCTAAGTGAGAAATAACTTGAATTGTAGGTGGGACTGAAATGTTGGACTCAGAGATAAGAACACAAAGTGAACCAAACTCTTCTAATGGTTGATTCATAGCAATGTCTCTAACTGACTTCCTAGGGCCCATCAAAATTAACTCAAAAGACTCGCCCATCAAACAGAAAAAATATAAGTTAAAAAGACAGTAGAGGGCTATTTTTATCAGAAATACACATAAAAATCTTTCACCACAAATGCCAAGAAATTTTGACCCATAAGGAAGTATTTTGGCAGAATATATCAAAATCACCAGCAAAAAAAGGGACAAAGTTATTAATTTTTGGGTTGAAATATAAAATCGATTCATATTTGCTGCAGTCCTCCATGAACTAAAATTAGGAATTTTAATTCAAACACAGATTTATTGTTAATTGGGTTTTTTTAGGCCAATTATGATTAGAAGAAAGTTACATTGCTGAATCCAACCCTCGACTAGTTAGAGACAGCGCTAGAGTAAATGCTCTAGACCATCCCCTTTCTTAGGATATTGGAACCAGAGTTCAAGATATCTTAGATGAAGGATATCATCAAAAGCATCCTTAGACCCATGGGTTGCCTGACATTTTTCTTTAAGCAGTCAAGCGTAGCTTGTCCAATATAACATCACTAAAGAAAATACAGGAGAAACAACAAGAAGCAAAAGGTTGAGCAAAACATAGTAACACTTTTCCCTTAATCTTCACAGGGGAAATTGAAATCTTTTAAAACCACTTCTTTTCTGGAGTACCCACCCTGGGCTCTGCTACTGTCTGTGTACATCTACTTGTCCCATGTCTGTTCCTGGACTTGTCTTGTGAATTTTCTACTTTCACTGCGTACAGACCTTTTGTGCCAATGTATTGCATTACGAATACAGCATCTACATACACCAGTGCCTGGTCTTCCTACCCTAACTCACAGCACATTTGATCCATCTTTTTATAAACCATTTTGGTAAAACCTATGTCTGTTAAAGTAGGCGTTTTACCTGGTAAAATTCGCTCTGAACTCTGAACAACCATTACTCCAAGTAGCCCACTAAAAGCATGTTATTTTCCTAGTACCTGCAAATAAACATCCTTAGCAATTGTATGTTTTCCCAGAAGTATTCTGTCTTCTTTGTCTAGGTTTATTTTCTGTCATTCTTGTAAAAAATGCAGTGGCAACAACTCTGTATTGGAGAAGGCTGAGGCAGATATAAGGATCAATGTATAAGGGTATAATAAGTATATCTCATGAATTTTCAGATGTGTGTTGTTATCAATTCCCTCTTGTTCAGAAAAGAAAGTAGAAAAAAAAAGAAAAAAATTAAGAAATAAGGTGGGAACTCTCACAAGTTTTAATGCCTTTAAATTAACAACCTTGTGCAAAAATAGTGATTGACATAAATTTTTAAACAGACAGGCTGTAATTTTTTTTCCTCTAAAACTTCCAATTGTGTCATCACTGTCATTGACTTACTTTATGATGGTCTGAAAATGGATAAATACAATACCTGAGGAGAAAGAGCATCATAAATCTTCATTCAGAAATCTCTTCTATCTCCCAGTATAACATGAAAAGTGAAAGGAACAGATTGCATTCGACTAGGCAGAGAGCTGTATTACTTCACAAAATTAAATGATCAGCATGGTAATATGTCAGTTCATGTTGTTGCAATTTAGAGACCAATTTCAAAATGAGCAGGTGTGCCATCAATAAACTACCACGTTACATTTCCCTATGCTTATAAGGAAGTCTCTGCAACGATCAAATTAGACATCCTTTTCCTGAAAACAGAAGCAGTTTAATGACTCCTTCCCCTCTCCCAACCCCCAAGAAAAGTACTGTAGTGATACAATACATTTTTTTACTTTGAAGGTGCCAGTCACTTTGAAACAAAATAATTCGTAACCTTTCATGCATTTGAAGTTTGAGGTAATACTTTTACCTTTGGGATTCTTTTACAGTACTTGTTGTTTCATACTCATTTGAAATAACAAGAATTACATTTTTCCTAGTGAAAAACAAGTGGCGTGTGTGTGGTTTTCTGCTATTTGATGATTTTTCTGATTCTGCAAGTCTAGGGGAGTGTCTTCAGGAAACAGAGGCATCCTGTACTGTTTTGAGATCAGTTCTTAATGGAGAGGTTTTACAAGATACTTTTATTATGTAACAGGTAGATTTAAAAATTGAACTGCTTGATAAACTGCAAAATTCCAGTTTATTGAAACCAGTTTATTGGTAAATGGCTCCAACTCTTTCATTTGTTTTATCACACGATAAAAGTCTCTACCAGCTGATTCTACTCAGCCCAGCAGACATAAAGGAAACACACAAAAGGAAAAAGTGCCATCTGAATCTTCAAAAACATAATAAGCCATGAATGATTTTGTTTCAAGGCGACTGGCACCTTCAAGCAAAACACTACCATATATCACTGTAGCACCTTTTTGATTAATTCTGCTGCACTTCCAATGACATTTTTGAGCTTCAGAAATCTCTTGTAGGACATTGTATAAATATAATCACCCTAAAGGTAGAAAAAGGAGGCAGGCAGAGGAAGAATTGTACAGTTGGACAGTTGGTCTAACCTCTTGGATGAATACAAGAGTAAATTATGAATTCATACAAATGAATAATAGACCATAAGGAAAGTAAATGAAAGGATGAGGCTTCATGGGTTTTTACAGAGAAGAAAAGAATAACATAGATAAAAAATAGTATAAAATGTACTGCCCTGGATTGCAAGATAATGTGTGTATTCTATTTTCTATTTGCCATCTGTTAGAGGTGGGGCAGTTATCTTCTGTTAATTGGGCAGTTTTCCTCATCTCTTCCACAAACCAATCCTCCTTGGGAGACATCTTCTGTTAACGGGCTATCAAACGTCACTGCACGGTTGATAAAATTACATCATCCCATTGTGAGGCGCTCCACCCAGAGGGAGGAGCCAAGCATTCCTAACTGGATATAATCTGAGATTTTTGGAACACCAGCAGAGCTTTTCCACTGAATTCCCAGAGGAATTCCACTGGATCTTCAGAGGAAGACTACATCCTTCTACAGGATCACTGCTCCAACAGAACCACACCTGACACTCCAGGAGGACTGCAGCCACAATTCCAGTTGGACTGCTACCAACACCCTGACCTGACGCCTGAGTGTCAGGTTGAGTTCTGACTCTGTCAGTGTTATTTTAGTTTACTGCATTGTTTATTTTATCTTTTTATTTTCTTCCCTAGTAAAGAACTGTTATTCCTACTCCCATATTTTTGCCTGAGAGCCCCTTAATTTAAAATTTATAGCGATTTGGAGGGAGGGAGTTTACAATTTCCATTTCAGGAGAGGCTCCTGCCTTCCTTAGCAGACACCTGTCTCTTGAAACCAAGACACACTAGAATGGGCCCTATCCAAACTGGCCTTTAACAATTTCAGGAATCGGACAATCCCATGGGATGTCCTATTGTTTTTTACTTGGGAGAATAGATTGACCCCCACCTGCCTATAACCTGCCATCTGGTAGTTGTAGACATTAATAAGATCATAGGCTAGTTCTCTAATTTTTTCATCAGTTCTGTTGCCCTTCTCTGGACTTGTTCCAGCACCTCAATGGCTTTCTTGTTGTTGAGGATTCACAAAATTAGATCTCTCCAAACATAAAAGGTTTGACAATTTGCATTTGTGGTATTTGACCTCCTGTTCTTTTTTATTAACTCACATTCTCTCCCATCTTCCTTGTCATTGTATTGCTGGACTCTTGAGGCTATTTGATGTTTAAGTTTAGCCCTGCATTTTATCAAGACTATTCAGGTTCAGGAGCAAATAAACTAATTATCATCAAGGAAGCATGTTACACTGTGAACAAGCAGGCTCTTGTTTCCAGAATTTAAACCTTCATGAGAATGATGTGCCTTTCTACCAATGATGATGCACATCTGCTGTGAAGGTCAGGATTCTGCTGCACAGAACAAAGTACCAAAAGGTACACTTGGTCCTTGACCCATGAAGTGAGTGCATCAACATAAAATTATGAAACACAGGTATTTCTTTTCAGTGTGATGCATTGCTGACAGGTAGAATTACAGTAGCCCTCAGACCTTTGCTCACACCTGTGCAATGATCTGGATTTTATAGCCAACGGAAGCTTATAGACATTGTAGGAATAATGCTTTTTTGAGATCTCCTGGAGCTTTTCCCTTATAGCGACATCCTTGCTTGCATAACTAGCAAGAAAGGAATGAAGAAGCTTGATGGGAACCTATTTTCTTGTTAGCTCTTTCTTTATTTTTCTTTTGCGAAAATATATTCTGAAGAATATATTTTCTTCAGGAGCATCATAATAAAAGTTCATTACTGAGATATTCTCTTTTTTTCACAGTTCCTGGAATGGAATCAACAGCATTGGCAGGCTGCACTAGCCTAAAACTGTGCAGTTGTTTGACAGGTAAATGCTTTATTGAGAAGTTTTATTTTATTTCTGCATTATTTACATAAAGGGGGGAAGGGAGAAGGAGATGAGATGAAAGAAATAGGCATTTATACCCTACACAAAAAATTGCAGCCCCAAGGTGGTTTGTGGGGGAACACCACTCTTCATACACCATTCATTTGAACTTACAAGTTAACAAAATATAAATAAAAATGGTGGGTCTATTATTAATAGAATTACGGGTCTATTCCTGCTTCTAATAGGTCACATGGAAAGAAACCAAAGAGTAATAAAAGGTAAGAAAAGGAATGATAGCCATAAAGTGGAACAACAACAGAAACAATTCTACCACATAAATGAAAGAAATTACAATAGAAAATGTATAATAGGGAATAGCAAAGGAGACAGGATAATGATTTACTGAAACTTCTTTCTCTTACACTGTTACTTGTTGTAACAGTGTGATATTTGGCAAAAAAAGTGTATGCCGTTTGCAATGAATCCCTTACTCCTACATCCCAGAATCTGCCTTCAGTAAAAGAACTTCCATTCATATACACACAATAAAGGTATGGCTTTAGTTCAGCCACATATTAGTAGTAAAACTAGATAAGTTAAGGAAAAATGGAAAAAAAGGGCCCATAAGGAGGACAGAACAGTCCCTTCCTGAATCTGAATGACAGCCAGTCTCAAATGCCCTGTTTTTATGCACCTGTAAAGTCTAACTACATCTAGTTCTTCCCAGTGTCCTTGTCCCCTGGTGATACATTATTTAAGAGTAGTTTATGTGACATTAGGCAACTACATAAGAAAAGCTTGTACCATAAAGGCAATGCTCAAAATTGGACCAGAGATTTTGAGTTTTGGCTTTTCTTGCCATTTATGTGCTTGACAGCAAAAGTTTGACATTATTCCAAAGACACAAAATTTTAAATATTTTTGGGTAGCAAGCAGCAATATTTTTTTAAGTACTTCCCTGTCTTGGGAATATAAATTCCCAAGTCTTTCCTTTAAATATAAATGTTAATATAAATTTAATCTTAATAAAATACAGTTCTTTTTTTCTCCAAAGCAAGAAGTATCTTCATTCATCAAACACTTCAGTCCTTAAGTAATTTTAAAAGGGCAGGGAAATAGAGGTAAGGAATTATGGAATTATTGGAAGTGGAACAGGAAGCTGCAAGAACCTGTATAGGAAGAATCATGTTCAGTGAAAATGATAACCTGTTGCACAGTTACTTTGCAATTTATCCTACATTTTTGTTTCTCTACCCCTCTTTCTCCTAAATTCTGGTCATGTCATATCTTGGACTAGACTCTTGGACACATTATAAGTAATCTGTGTTTGTTACTCCATACAAGTCAAACAAGTGATCAGCTGTAAACTGATAATAAAAACTAAAAGATGAAAACAAAAAAAAAATTCTGTCCCATATGATCCATCCTACAGGGACTAATTGTTCAAATAAACTGGTTTTTTTCACAGTTACTCTGAAAAGTCAGATTCTGTGAAAAGTGAAAATGAAAATTACATTATTAAGAAAAAAAAATTAAAAGTTGTATTATTATAATTGTCACATTTTGGACCATGTTCAGTAAAGGAACTTGTTTAGTTCTTAAAAATATCATTTATGTTTGCTATAAAGCCCATACATGAGTAATTCTGGGAACAATTACTAAATGTCATGATTTTAGAGACATGTTTCGGTGTATCTATATGCACAAGACACTACACAGTTTTAAACATTATTTCACTGGATCCTGTATATTCCTGGCTGCTATTCTACCATAAATATCAGTGCGCCATGCCATTACTAAGATATTTATTTTGACAAATAAAAATGCCAGTGCATTATGAAAGCTGATATTCTCCCAGTAAGTAATGCTTTGAGGATAGATCGTCATGAGACAAAAAATATAGCTAAGAAATTCCCTTATCTCTCCTCTTGTAAAGAATGGTTTGATGTGTGAATGACTTGAAGGAAGAGTGCCGTTAGTGTGTGTACCCCTGTGATTTCGTTCTGAGAGCCTTGGTTTTGGTCAAGGCTTGCAACTGCTGTTTGAGGGATTTTCCCAGATCTGCGTGTATCAGGTGTTGGTGGATGGTTTGAGCACAGAGGCCTGTCATCACACTGACAGGGTGTGACATAAGGGGAAGTTACAAGAAGCAGCCAGGTAGAAATGAGAAAGAAAACTCATGCAGATATCAACGAACATTTCAAGCAGAAGTTGTTAAAAAGGCTTAGAGTTCCCTGAATAAGAGAAAAGGTTTTTGGTCCCAATCTTGTGATATATTACTATGCCACCTACTATATAAAGCTCCAACTAGAAAAAAAAAAGAGAGAAAAAAAGATTAAAAAAACAATAGAAAGGATTTTAGAACTAAGCTGTCATCCTGCGCTACACCATTAACTCAGGGGTGGCTCTTCTGAGGGGGTTCTTAGTACTGTATGAGTATTCCAGTCCGAAAAATGAGAAGATGTAATCCTTATAGAATACATTAATCTTCACCCCATTCTATGTGACATTGTCAGCAGTTAATTTAAGAGCAGAGCTTCACAAATGCAAAATCTATGCAGGGAAAGTTCCTCTAAAATCTTGGTTTATGCAATGAACCTTGTCTAAAATTTACAGCCCAGGCAGAAAGGTGTGGGTCATTAAATAAACCAGGCAACCACTAGAGCAAGTAGGCAAAATTGCACATGCTTACAACTGAGTCTCA
Organism: Tangara arthus; assembly: GCA_035584835.1. Classification (NCBI taxonomy): domain Eukaryota; kingdom Metazoa; phylum Chordata; class Aves; order Passeriformes; family Thraupidae; genus Tangara; species Tangara arthus. The sequence continues at coordinate 13,988,476 of JAWMQZ010000001.1, forward strand.
AAATAATTTTCAGACTTCTTGTTCCATAAACACATAGATCTCCATAGAAGGATAATCTGCCCAAACCACTAATATTTTTACTTTCTGTAAGGTGCACTGCACCTCCTCCACACCTTTACACATCCAGTGGTGTAAACGCTAAGTCAGAGCTGAGTCTGAAAAAAGGTAGTTAAAAAACAGCAACCACACAGCAATACAAACCCAAAACCTGGATATAAAAATGAATAACTTTCCAAGTTTAGTCTTCAACAACTGAGCTAGTACAATGACATCCACAATTTATAAAGGCAGGTTTTAGAGATTAAGTCCTTCGCCTTGGGTATATCAGGCACAATAGATACAGCAGACATGAACAAGAACGACAACAAAAACTCACTATACTTATTTCATAAACTTAAAGTCGGTGAATGATGAAAAAGTCTTCCCACTTTCTGAACATACCATTATCTTTTCTCTAGTATATTGTACAGTTTAAAATGAAGTTTTGAGTTTCGTCACCAAAATCAACCCCTGGTGATATCCTAGTTGGTTTCTAAAAAAAGGATAAGAGCTTTATTTATGGCGTCCTGTCCTTTAAAGCAGTTGCTTCATCCACTGGATCTTTCCAAGTCACTCAGCAGGGATTAATGTGGAGCAACATGAGTATATTTAAAAGTTCCCCATGCCACTGCACTGCTGCAAGTACACCTCAGCAAGTCTACAGATTTTTCTTTTCCTTCTCTGGAAAACTAGAGAATGTCATACAACTTGTCCTGAAAATAACAACTTATATTCAACAGCAAAGTAATAAAGTAGAAAGCATGTCAGGTCAGATTTAGTGAAGATGCAATTAGCAGAAGGCTGCAAAGAGATGGGGATGGTGACTGGGAATCACTTTTCTGCTCCTATGATATCTGGCAAAAAAGCCATGGAGAGAATTTCCACACTGGCTTCAGATACTTGCTGTGATTGACTTTCAAAGACTGATGTTTTCTCTAGTGGTTCAGATAGCCTCAGTTTTTTGGGTATAAATTTGCAGGATTCTGCTTGATGAGTACTACGAATTATGCATAGAGCAAAAAGTCCATATCCATTATCATTTCACCTCTTAAAAAGACAGAGGCTACTGCAAAATTAGTTTTAACAAATACATAAGAATGATGAGCATTTATATTTGTCTTTTAGCATAAGACAAATATATGTCTTGTCTCACCATAATTAGCATGTATTTTTATACTTACAAACTTCTCATTCCCTTTTTAAAAAAATAAAAAGAAAGAAAATGTTTATCTGCCTGATTAACAGTCAATATTTTCCTTGCACTCAAGCTTTCATCTATTGAGAACAGCAAAACGTAGTTTTCAGATATTGCTGATAATGCAAAATGTGGAAGTAACTAGAATAAAACCCATGAACAGAGAATTTGTAACACTGATTGTCATCTCATTTCTATTAAATAAGGTGGGAAGGACAGCTGTGAGAAAATAGGATGATGTTATTACTTGTTATATGTTGGGGTGCGGGATGTTTGAGTTTTATAATGAGTTTTGTATGGTTTTATGTAATTTTTAGAATGCGTTTTATGTACGGTTGATTCCCCTTCTCCCATTGGCTGTTGTAGTTGTCGGTTCATGCTATGCCCTCCTACTCGTTGTGCCTTCCCGCCTTTGATGTATCTTTTTCGTTGTCCATCATGTTACCCCTCCCATCACCCCATTTTGTTATCCAATTGTATTTCCATGCTCTACCGTCACTCATTTAGCCTGGCCCCCTTTCTCCCTCCTCAGTTCTAGAATGTTCCCCACTAGGGCCAACCCCATTGGCTCTAGGGCGAACGTCCCTCCCCAGGGTGTGCTCCATGGGTCCCCTTCCCTGTCATGTTGTATCTTCCTCCAATGGTAGCTGCACCCTGTTTCCCCACCCCTTGCCTTTATAATCCTGTTGCTGCAATTGTACTTGGGACAGACCGTTCTCCCCGTCACAGGGAATAAATCCCTGCTGACCGGAGTGCGCTTTGTCCTGTCTCTTTCTCGACGCAACCCAACTGCGAGCGGTGCTGCTGTGACGCCCAGGGAGAAGCCCTTCCACCCTGCGGTGGAGGGTCTCCCTAGGTGGCAGTTCAGCCCAGGTCTGCTCTCCGCATTGGAGTATTCCCACCTGAGACCTCTGTCTGCCACCCCCCTAACTGCGGGGAAGTGCCTGCTTTTTCCCCTGCTGCCGGGCAGTCTTTTAGGCACTCCCGCAGTTATGAGAACACGGTACTTTGAAAGATTTGCAGAAACTGGAGTGCTTTATTCTTAGTTTGTTTCAATACAATCCATTAAGTGTCCAGCAACAGCTATCACCTGGTAATTAAGTGGTGTCCCAAGCAAGATGCACGGATGTTGTCAGTTGAATTAAAATCAAATGTTACAATATAGAATCATCGTGGATGTGGACAAATGATAATTGCTTCTCCTTTGCAGAGGGGTATCAAAAATATAAGTGAGATTTAAACCTGAACAGAAAATGAAGAAATGCTGCTGCATTGTTTTGACTCTGTCACAGAGCAGAACTACTGTTTTACATTTTGGGGGTGCCCAATATATACTGACAACTCATAAAAAAGATGTATGCTAATTATAAGCTCTTTTCTACCTCTTGTTGTGTGATGGTGTTCACAGGGGTTTTTGGTTGAGGGAAGAGACGAGGATTTGACTCCATGTTTCAGAAGGCCTGATTTATTATTTTATGATATATATTACATTAAAACTATACTAAAAGAATAGAAG
>JAWMQZ010000001.1:13999255-14028447 GCA_035584835.1 Tangara arthus
GAAGGAAGGAAGGAAGGAAGGAAGGAAGGAAGGAAGGAAGGAAGGAAGGAAGGAAGGAAGGAAGGAAGGAAAAGAAATAGAAAAAAGGGGGTGGAGGGGTTTAGGCAGAGAGTGACAGGGGTTAGGTAGAAACATATCACCTTTCTGGGGTCCCCATGACATCTTGTTGCTCTCCTCCATCTCATTTTCTTGGTGATAGGGTCCGTACAGCCCCACAGGCAAAAATATAGAATCCCATGGATTAATATACGTTTGGGGCAGGTGGGAACACCCAGGTACCTCCCCTAAGGGTGCTAGGTTTGACACTGACCCTTGCAACACTTTGGGTCTGTTGGATTATTATGCAGCGCTCTGGTGCAGGGTCTGGGGTCCCCTTTGGGGGGGCTTTGACACCCCCTCAGCTGTCCTTCAAGTGGATGTGGCTTTTCCCGGAGTGCAGGGCCCCAGAGCTGAGCTGGTCTGCACAGTGGAGGATGGGTGTTTGCTGCCTCAGATCAGAGGTTTTTTCACCACACACCCAAAAGCTCTCCTCCTCCCTACTTTGCCCTAAGGGGGGTTGTGTGCAAGCCTGGTAGTTGATAACCCAGAGGCTGTAGTCTTCACCCTGAAGGTGCTATTGTTGATCCTCCTGTGAGTGTATTCTTCTCCCCCAGTCTAGACCTGTGTCAATTTATCTTATCGCCATCAATGAGCAGCGCAGCATCTTAGTCAGGACCCCACTCAGGTTTTTTCTGCAACTTTTGTTATACAGTTTTGCTATAATAGGCAAGAGTCCTTCACAAAGGTGTTTAAGCCATAAACTGTAACATTTCAGTCTCATGTAAGGTTTATTAAAATTCAGGCATGCAAGGAAAGAAAAACATGCCATGGACTTCAGTAAATTATGTGTGTAGTACATTACATAGTCACAGAATATGATCTCCTTCACTTGCTGTCTATCAAATACTGGTTCCGCAGAGGGATCAGGACAGACTGGGTCAGTGAGTTGAGGCCAGTTGTACAGGGTTCAACAAGGCTGAGAGCCCTGAGGTCACAACAACCCCCTGCAGTGCTACAGGCTGGGGACAGATTATTTTAAAAGCTGCCCAGAGGAAAAGGACGTGGGGATTCTGGTGGACAGCAGCTAAACACAAGCCCAGGTGTACCCAGGTGATCAACAAGGCCAATGGCACCTGGCCTGTACCAGCAATAGTGTGGCAGCAGGAGCAGGGCAGGGATTGTCCCCCTGTGCCGGGCACCGGTGAGGCCACACCTCAAGAGCTGTGTCCAGTTTTGAGCCCCTCTCTGGAACAAAGACATATAGGGGCTGGAGCATGTCCAGAGGAGAAAATGGAGCTGGGAAGGGTCTAGAGCACAAGTCCTGTGAGGAGCAGCTGAGGGAGCCAGGGGTGTTTGTTTTGGAGAAAAGGAGGCTTAGGAGGAATGTCAGAAGGGAAAGGAAGTCGTAGCCAGGTGGAGGTTGGTCTCTCCTCCCAATTACCAAGTGACAGCATGAGAGGAAGTGGTCTCAAGCTGTGTCAGGGGAGATTTTGATATGACATTTGGAAAAACCTTTTAATGGAAAGTTTTTTCAAGGAGGGGGCTGCCCAGGGGAGTGATGGAGTCACCATCTCAGAAGATATTTTTAAAATCCGCAGATGTGGCAGTGAATGACATAGTTTAGTGCTGGACTTTGCAGTGCTGGGCTAGTGGTCCTGAGGTTTTTAAAGTTTTTTTCCAACCCAAACAATTCTGTGATTCTGTGATTTCATGGACAGTTAATTTGATCTGCCTTAATAATGGGTACATCAAGAAAATGCAGAGGTAGGAATTATACCATATTTTTCTGAAATAACACTTCTGAATAATAACACATCTGAACGTGGTGAATTTTTGATGACAGGATGGAACAGGAAAGAAAAGTTGCACTGACAACTCCAGAAGTGTAGATATCTGCCAACACACACACAAAAAAAGCAGGATTAATCAAAGGTGTAGAGAAGGAAAATTTTTATCCTGAAGATCAGAAAAAAATAACACAATGAAGTGAGAATAGAATACACTCATGAGGCAAGAGAGGAAGGAAAAAAAAAAGTGCAAAAAGTAAAAATCTGTGGAAAATACGCCTTACAACCTGAAAGAGAATGATGCTGACTTTGTACCAAAGGCTTAAAAAATACAGATATTGCTCACATTTAAAGAAGCAGGAGATGGGTTATTTGTAGGTTTTTAAGGAGGGCGGAGGACTTTAAGACTATTAGAGATACCAAAATTAAATAGTTTGATGGTTGGGAATATTTTTACAGGATAGCTAGAGAAGCCAGTTGCTCAGGTGTGTCTAGGGAGAAGATAAACCATTTTCAGGATCAAATATACTGGATATGTAACTCAAATTTGGTTTGGAAGTGTTTTCTCCACTTAGCAAAACATCAGATCAATAGGAATTTTGCTTGCTGACATAGTCCTGAGGTTATTTTTCTTCTAAAGAAAGTATTCTGTTTCATTAAATATGCTGCCTTCAGTACAGCAAAGCACTAATTTTTTTTCTGGTAATACCAAGAATTCCTACATGCAATCCAATTCTTCGTTGTTATTATGCTCAAATCTTGTTTTTGAAAGATTGCATGCAAAGAGAAAGGCATACATTATATATCTAAAAATATGCATATCAGGCCAAGAATTTATTGTTAGTATGACTGAAATATTATTAGTATAAATCAAGGATTATGAGCCTAATGTAATCGCTACAACAAAGAAAAAAAAAGAAGAGCAAGCAAATCAATGCAGTTAAAAGTGTTATACAGATCTTAGTTTTCACTCCTACTAGAGCTATGCTCACCCTGGCGCTGCTCCTCTATGTGCTAAGGTCAGGAGGATTCATGCTGTGCTGAGAGATGGCATGGGCAGAGTTTTCAGCATCCTTTGCTGGCAGGATTATGACATTCAAACTGATCACCAGTTCTTCCTCGGTCTAGAATTCACTTTTTTTTCATGTGTTTGATAACACATTTTATACCTTTCTGCTCTTGCACTGGTCTGCAGTTCCATATGTTAAATACTATTTCTGTGTTGCCCTTGTCACTCCTAGGCCACATTTTGTGCAGGTCTGCTTTTCATTGAGGGATCAGGGGGGAGCTGTGACCACCCTCCATCCCATTTCCCATGGCTGTGCATTCTAAGCAGCATTCTGGGCTCCACCTGACAAAGCCTCTGCTCTTAGATTAGGGCTGTCTTTCCCTACACGGTCTTCATGTCATAAATATCTTCTGTGCAGAGTGACTGCTTCTCACTGCTCTCTATTTTGAACTGTGCTTGCATCACACAAATACAAACAAAAGCAATGTATATGGCCATGGACACTTGGTCAGTTACAGAAACTGCTATCACAGATAAACCAAGAAAAATGAAGCTTCAGGCAGGTCAAGAAAAGTTAATACAGAGGACGATGGATAAAACCCAGACCTGAGGCCTTGGAAACTCACTACAGTGCTTATGGCCCATTACCAACAGGGACAATGCTGTGCTAGAGAGCTCCAAGTTTACTTTATGCAGGCAGCAAGTACACAGAACCTAAGGATGCTCCCTAGGTGCTGGGCTTCCTGACTAAATCATGTACTTAAATTTAAGTGCATAAAGGAGTGTTGCTTATTTCAGTTCCGGCAGTGAAGTGTTTGCTGTCATCATGCCATTTGTGAGCAGCAGTAAACCCTGCTATTACAGCAATAAGTTCCACTACATTACTGGAATTGAAACCAGAAACTTATATTTAAGCATATCCTTTAAAGGCTTTTTAAAGTAAAAATAAAGCGTTCAGTATAGTGCAGCACTGAAACTGATGAAAAATAATGTCCTCAGAGCTTCTCATCACAACAGGATTACAGTACTGATTTTTGTGAACATGTTAAGTTCTGTTGGTTGAAGATGGAAAAAGAATTTTGAGGTTACAAAAGCGAAATACACCTTTTTTGAAAGAGGATTTATTTTTTAAGTGCAATTTTGGGATAGTACTTCCCCAAAAGACTGGTGTGAGTCTTTCCCCCCCCCCCCTTTCTTTCTATTAGCATTCTTTGAAGATCCTTTTGTCTAACAGTTTTGAGTTTTGGGATTGTTTTTTATTATTCTTCTATAAAATTAGAAGGCAAAAGGTAAAGCACAAGTAATTAAAAAGTTAGAAAAAAAGTGAGAATCATTATGTCTTATTTTTCTTTTCTAAATTAAAACAAACTGAAAAAGAAAATCGGTTTTAAGATACTGTGAAAAACATTTAGTCAGAAAATTACATGTTCTTGTGTAATTTTGAAGTTCCATGAAAAAATCTGATTTCTCTTTTCTTACAAATTCATTGTTTAAATGACAGATAGTACTTCAGACAGTGTAAAACATTAAGGTCATTAGAACCAATGGACTTCAGTTATAAAAAATAAATTTGTTTATGGTGTTTAAGGACCAGCTTATATTATCTGAACATTTACTTTTTGGTGCACATATAAAATAAACTGCAGTGTCTATATACACATATATGAATGATATCATATGCACGTGTAAGGTGGGAGAAGATGGGGTAGAGACTGAGGTTACACAGACACCAAGTGCCTTTTTGAGGAGCTTTCCAATCTTTCCACAAGCTGTTATAAAACAATGCAAGGAACACCTACAGTTTCAGTTCTTCTCCTCTTATTCTATCCGTATGGGAAAAATTAAGAGGAGTGATTACAATGAGCATGAGCTGTTTAGGAAAACGGGCCAACGAAACTAGAAGGCAGCAAAAGTATTCACAGTTAAGCAGAAGGTAAACCAAGGTATTTTATTTTCTTTTTTTAAACTACCAGGTAGCTTGCTCTTAAATTTTAACCAGCTGAGATTAGCGCTGCTTGTATAGAGTCAACTGCTGTTTAGCAGGAAGCTTAAAAAAATTAAGACGATTAATGACTGGTAGCAACATACACTGCTGTCCATGGCAACTCTAATGCAAATGCAGAAAGAGGAAGTTCTCTGAAGAATGCCAAAGAGCTCTGTTGCATTCACTTAGAAAGAGTAATTAGACAGTTTCACTTAGCTCACAAAAAAAATTCTGGTTTACTCCGCAATACATGATTTAAATAAGCTCATAATGAAGCCTGCTAAGTAGTTGTTGACATTAACCAGAATGGTTTTTTTCAGTGAGTTATATTTCCTTTATCTATTTATACATTCCAAGAAAGACTGAAGTTTATTATGGCACTTATTAAGCACAACCCTACAATTGGACTAATGCAAAACCACTGAAAAATATTTGCAAGCAAAGAGAATTTGCCACTAAAATTACTGGAGTCTACCTTAAACTAGATTGACATTAGAAAGACAAAGTTATGTAAAACCTGAATTCTTTAGAGCAAAAAAATCAACTCCGCAGTTTCTGTCAATTAACAGATCATTTATCCTGCATGCTGTTTCATCTCAACATTTTAAAGAAAAATCCCACCCCAAATCTTGTGAGTTGTTTTAGTAGTTAATCTGTTGGTGGGTCTTTTTCTCAGAATCTAATCCAGAGTCTGTAATTCTTGGTGAGTGTTTTAATACTGAATTAAAACAGGTGAAACTCCTTAGCAGTGACGTGGTTGAAAAGGTGATTCAAGTTAAAGTGACTGGATTGAACTCTTGGAATAAGATTATGATTCATAATTACATCTATATCCATATATGTTGAGTGTTTGGATGCTTGCATCCTGTCCTAATGATCTCACTGGAGTAGGAATAATTCAGGAGTCATAAAAGGCAAGAGGGAAGGAAAACTTGTCTCCTAAAACTTGGAGGTCCCTACTATTTTTCTCCAAATCTGACACTTCCAGACTACTTGAGAAATTTCTGAAGTGATCTAGACCTTGACTGTTGTTAAAGTCTGCTCCCTTCTTTTTTTTTCAGTTTCTGCAATCAACAATGCAGTGTATAAGGTTTCTGCATAACATCACAGCTGCTCAGATTGCCACCAAAATACCTCATCAATACAATACAGCTTGATGTCAAATCCTCAAACTCACATGTGCCACTTCCTATGAACCCATTTGTCTATTTTCTTTCCTCAACATACTGCCAGTGAAGTTTGTAAAATCACGTAATTGTATGAATCAACTGTTTTGAGATGTGTTCCAGGCATCTGCCATAACACTCTAGCCCACACTGGCTGCATGGTGGATAATTTAAAACACCACACAACAAAGAGCAAGATGACACTTCACTATTTCTTTTCTCAGTTTTTTTTTACCAGACACTTTTCCAAGATTGATCTCCTGCATTTGAGCAAACAAGATATTGGCTATTGTTTCTTGATTAACAGGAAATATTTTCAACTGGATGAGGGGATCCCAGAGAACATTTGAAAATACTATTGGACCAGCCACTCACAGTCTTTTACACGCCTAAAAATACAGAATTTACACTAGAAAAAAGATGCAAGAACCAATGGGACATTATATACAATACTGGGACCTTCGTAATGAGGTGTTTTTTGCAATTTCCTCATCTGAATAGAATGGATGCAATGAATCTGCACTCTGAATTACAAAAGGTCCATAAATTTGGATATAAAATTTTTATGAACATTGAACTCTTTGCTTATTATACATGCAGTCAATTTAATTAACACTGTGAGCTAGTGATCAAAATAATCTATACACCTACTTTTAAATTCTCTGTACCAGATGAATTAAAATTACCCAAAGCATTATATACTGGATAATATCAGTGCTCATTCAGGCTTCTTGTTCATCTTTCAGGACAGTACCAAACTTTTAATTTACGCCTCAAATTATACACCAACTACTGCATTCCCTCCTAAATTCATAATACTACAGTGCAAGCACACAGAGTCTGAAGAAGCAAACACAGATTTCCAAGTCATATCTTACAGGTATATTTGCTCTTTCATTTTTGTGCACTGTCTTCAGTCACAGAAAAAGCCTCAACTCCTGGTTCAAATTTATCATCCTGGTGATTTTTCCTTTAAAACATGCATGCTTAAGTAGCACTCAAGTAAAATATATTAAAAGTTTCTCTCTTACCAAGTTGCTCAAAGACTGGAAAACATAATCTTCACTTCCTTTAGAAGGTGCAGTTGAAACTTGCTGCCTACTTTTGTCTGAACCTCAGCATTTTATCCTCTAGAGATTCTCTCTCTCTCTATACATTAATGCCACTGAGGAGAAACAAAGCATTCTAGATTATGGATTTCTGTTGGTATGACTGAAAGGGCAGCAGCCATACATTGACTGGAGAAGAGGAACTGTATAAATTGGTTATTGTGATTTGGTGCTGTTTTTAAAATGTCATGGAACAATTTTGTCAATAAGAGACATTCTGTGAGGAAAGAGGAAAAGTAAAACACCACAGTTCACTTCTTTCTTTTTTTTGTAAACGTTGTTTTAAAGGATCGAAGGAAGATGAGAGTTATTAAGAAATATATACTGAATATAAAATTCTATCCAATACACCTACTCTGAAAACAGGGAGCTTCATATTAGCCCAAATCTGTTCTGTTTGTGCATCTCAATTCATTTTCTGCCAGTGAAAATTAAATTATATGGATTACAGATGGAGAATTCAACAAAGTAACATCCCAAATAGAAAATTACAGGACTAAATAATCTTTTCAGATACTAGAAGTGCCTGATTACATATTTTGTTTTAATAACAGCCAGGTCTGTAAAATGAAAGATTTTTTAGTACGGGAACTCTATTATAGCAAAACTGGGCAACATTTCCTAAAGATGAGACTGATGCAGCTTTTTAAACCTTGCTGAAGGGAAGACAGCTTGAGAAGAGAAAGTGCTCTCTGCTAATTACCCCAAGAAATAAAAAACAGCACTTCCAGAAAATTAACACCATTTCTAAATCAGTTCATGGAGACTCTCCAATTTCTTGTTCAGTGTGGCAGATTGATGCTACTTTCTCTGTCACTGTCGGCATCTCTTTCACTGTCTCTGTCACCTGTTGCTAAATGCTGACAAGAAAGCTAAGCACCCCTCTTGTCTTCATGAGCTGTATCTTGCAGAGCTGTGTTCAGCTGCTGGTCTGGCTTTAGACATTTCAAATGTAGGGCTGGTGGACACCATAAATGACAGTATAAATCACTTGAAAGGGAACCAGCTTTTCTGCTTGACCAGGGTAGCAATTTTTCTTTCAGTACCTGCAACCCATTCCCATAATAACCACAGCATCCTCAGACTTTCCTAGTAGTGCCATCTTCCTTCACAATGAATTTCCCTGGTGCAGACCACGTGGTGTGGCCAAGGTTGGGACACATTCTCTCCACAGAGGCAATGGAGCCAAATCAGGTGCTGATTTCAATACAGCTCAAGACTTGTATCACAAGATGTTTTTGAGGAGTGCATATTTCAACAAATGCATTATGCTGGGCCTTTTATGATGTGATGGAACTCTGAGGAAGGACATTCCTTCTGGCAGGCAGTAACATACATCCCTCCTGCAAGGAAAATCAGCTGAAAGACAATTTCCATCTTCATGTAGAGCTTGAAGAGAGCCATACCGGGAGATCCCTCCATTCTGGATGAAATAATCCTGCCTTACAAAAATGCCATATGGGTATTTTGTCTCCCTCACTTTAAGTCTGATTGGTTGACAAACATTTTAACTAGCAGAATGAGGAAGATTGACATAATTATACTGTAATTTTAAGAACTATACAAAAAATGCAAATTCTGGGTTGGCTTCTACTACTATAACTTTACTTTTATAGGCTCATCTTTTTATATCTCTCAGGCTGTTGCTCAGCAACAAAAATGACACAGAAGTTATTCACATCCATCTAGTGGAAAAGTCTGTCCAAAAGGAGACAAAAATAAGCTATCCAAAAAGGTCTGAAAAATCCCATTCTAACTGAACTATCCATCTATCTTCAGCTGTTGCCATTCCTTTTCTCACATCAGCTGTACTCACCATTTTTCACTTCAACGACTGGATACAATTGCAGGAGAGGAAGACCTCTCTGCCTAGGAGGAAAATAATATTCTTAATGTTATTTGTTGTGTTATTTCATAAAAGTAGATTGGAAGACAAAAAGGAAAAAGGTTTGGATCTGTTCTATGCCTAGCACTGTAATGAAAGTAAGTTTTTTCTTTTTGTGTCCTAATTCACATAATTTTCATGCATGAAGATTTGGACTTCGGTATCACATACAAAATTTCATTGGGAAATGTCAACAGTTTGAGTTATTGTTTTTTATTGGTGGCTTCACATCAGAAAAGAATGAAAACCGCTGGACTTAATATTCCCTTTAATAAACGAGTACATACATTAAAGAAACCCACAACAAAACTTGCAGTTACCACCAAGTCAGAAAGCATGACAGGAATACCTTAAAATCTTACAAAAAACAAGATTTTATTTTACATTTGCAAAAAATGTATCATAATAAATCCTTTTTAAGTTCAAAAATTTTGCAGCAAAACATTTTTCACTGTAAATTTTATGTGCTCCTTCAAATAAGATAATAATAGCATCATTAAAGTTTTGTTTTTCTGTAGATCCTCCTGTTCTCTGTTCATATGTATAGAAATAAGGAAACTTTTCTTAAATGTATAGAGTGAAAATAATGTGAATTGTAAGGTCCAGAGGTCACTAGTCCAAACCCATGCTCAGAGCATGCTGGTGGGTTTTTGAAATCTAAAACTTGTGTCTGTAAGGAGCATGTAGTTAACTGAGAATTCACAAGATGGGTGAGCCAAAAGTGAGAACCAAAGAATAGTATGAGACTCCGTATCTTTAATATTAATTTCACTTCTTTTTTTTCATTTCATATTTTTCTGTTTAATTTTATTTTAATATTTTTTCTATTACTTTTAAGTAACCAGTCTCATGGTGGATACAGAAGGTGGAGGAGACTACATTTGGCTTCCTAGTTAATATGAATGATGTTCCAATGACCAGGAGACCTTCAAACTGCACTGGTTGCACTGGCATGCTAAAGGCCTTGACCCAGGCAGAAACCCTGGGGCATGATGCAATCATTTAAGCCTGCCCTGCCTGGTTCAGGAGATAAGAGAAGTTGACCTCCAAAGATTCTTTCCAAAATAAACTCTTCTATGACTATTAAAATGTAGTGGTTTTCACCAAAAAATAATTTTATCCTCTTTCATAAACTGTAATTTCTCCAACAGCTGAGATTTTTAAGATATGATTGAGATTAATTTAAGGTGCAAGAAAAATGCTGCAGTCTATTAAACCTGGTACCAATAATAGTGTCAAATAATGACATTAACCTCTGGAGTCATGGTATCAATTAATGTTTTAATCAAAAAATGTAAGCTCTTAAGATACTTATATTTGATATTTTGCAAATATTTGATATAGCAGAACAACTGAAACTTACAGGTCAGTTCCAATTATATACATACATACAGCTATATATGAATAAATGCTATACTAAAAATAGAATGGATAGCTTGTTCTCATAATTCTGTGTTTCATATGAATGTTCAAGCTTTTCATGGCAATTGAAATGCCATGAAGGGCAGGGACACATGACACTGCTCTCAAACATCTAATATGGTGAAGTGATGTTCATGTTATTAAAAACGGCAATAAATGTAAAATCACTCTACATAAATAAAGAGGGCGTCTTAGGACTTCTAGAGCATTACCACGTGGTGCTCAATAATCTAGGAGTTGTCTCTGGTCACAGGTAGTTTGCTAACTACATTTAATATGTGAGGTTTTGGTTCAGCTGGCAAAAACCAAGTTTAACACAAAAAGTCTGGTAAAGACCGATTAGTGTGAAAGTCTGAGGCACCTACAGACTGGAATCTTATATTGTACCTCATATGATGTCATGGTTTGGCCCCAGCCACCCCTCACAGCCACTTGCTCACTCCCCCACAGTGAAGAGTAAAACTGAGAAAACTCATGGCTTGAGATAAAGACAGAGATAAAGACAGTTTAATAGGGAAAACAAAAGCTGTGCATGAAAGCAGAGCAAAACAAGGAACTAAGTCACCACTTCCTATGGGTGAGCAGGTGTTCAACCATTCCCAGGACAGCAGGGCTCCATCACACTTAATGGTGACTTGAGGAGACAAACACCATCACTCCAAATGTTCCCCCTTCCTTCTTCTTCCCCCAGCTTTACAAGCTGAGACTGGCACCATATGTTGTGGGATATTCCTATGGCCAGTTGGAGTCAGCTGTCCTGGCTGTGTCCCCTCCCAGCTTGTTGTTCTCCACCAGCCCACTGCTCGGTGGAATGCTGTGAGGAGCAGCAAAGGTCTTGACCATGTGCAAGCCCTGCTCAGCAGTAGCTAAAAAAGCCCTGTGATATTAACTCTTTTTTCAGCATGAACCCAAAACACAGCCCCACAGTAGGGGGAAAACAACCTTGCTCATCCCTCTCCTGTGTGCATACACAAAAGTTACTTTTTAAACTTGACTGATCATCACCACACCCTGAAATATCTGATAGAACCCTTTGCCAGAGCAACCTGGTGTTTTTTCATTTGTATGGTATTTCCAAGTCGGAAAAAATTTGCTGTGAAAAGGAAATCCTTAGACATGAAATGTGTGCATTTGCAATTTATCTGATTGCATCCTTCAGAATACCTATTTCCAGTTTTCCATTGAAATGCAAATGGACTGCACAAAATTGCAGCATAGTGTATCAGTACTAATTTGATCCTATTGTTCTGTTGTGCTTGATACTGGAAGTTAATTTATAAAAACTTTAATATTAGTCTGAGTTAAATCATGGTCACTGCTTTTCCTATGTCCTTTACTTTCCAAAATAACAACTTATATGTTCTTTTTAATGCTTTAAAAAGGATACATGGCGCTGCTCTTATGAGGTTGTGCTTATCTGAGTGGTAAAACTGAGATCTTCTTAAATGTTCCAGATTGCAATGCAAGATGTTTTCTATTAGCATCCGTATGGCAGATTATCTTTTGTCAAGTGGGCAGTTTGCCTTATCTCTCTCTCTCTGAGTGACCACAATCACACCTCCCTGGGGAGGGGGCATCTGCTGATAACAGACTATTGAATACCAGTGCATGACTGATAAGAACTATAACATCCCATTGTGAGATGCTCCACCCGGAGGGAGGAGCCAAGCATTGCTACCCAGATATAATACGGAGGTTTTTGAGACACCAGCACGGCTTTCTCCACTGGATTCTCCAGAGGAGCAGCAACTGTCCCTTCTTCTACTGGATCTTTGGAGGAAGAATACATCCTTCTCTACAGATTCCCCTTGCTCCAACAGAACCACACCTGACACTCCAGGAGGACTGCAGCCACATTTCCAATTGGACTGCCACCAACACCCTGACCCACAGGGTGTCAAGTTGGGTTTCTGACTCTGTCAGTGTTGTTCTAGTGTACTGCATTGTTTATTTTATCCTTTTATTTTTTTTTCTTCCCTATTAAAGAACTGTTTTTACCTGCTCCCATATTTTTTGCCTGAGAGTCCCTTTATTTAAAATTTATAGCAATTCAGAGGGGTGGGGAGGGTTTATATTCTCCATTTCATGGGAGACTCCTGCCTTCCTTAGCAGACTCCTGTCTTCCCAAACCAAGACATTAAATTACTCCCTTGAAGAAACACAACACAGCAAACACCATCTTATCTTTCCTGCAGGATCTTTTCTTGAACAGAAGGAGAAGGAGCAAAAGACAGTGGTGGGGAAATGGAAAGGAGAAGGATGAAGCAGAACAAAAAATGTTGATTTTTAAAGCAAAAGTATGTATAAAGCCTGTACAAATTAAAAGGTTTTCAAAGCTGTGGTTTAATATAATTAATGATTTTTCCAGTAGACTTAACTGACAATTATATCCCTGCCTTGATACATGAACATGAATATTTATGTGCACAGTTACAACCTGTCATCAGCAGTTCTTCCTGTCCCACAGTCATCTTGTACTACATGATGTTCCATAGAGTAGATATAAAAAAGAAGTTACATTTAACAGAAACTATTTGTTCCTGGTTCTCACCTTCCCTGCTAGCTGTTTCAGCTCTCCTAATATTATCACACTTTCCCGCAATAATGTGTGCAATGCCCACAAACTTCTGAGGTGCCAGCACAGAGTAGCAACTCCCTGGCACATCCCGTTCTTGCTGTGCCCTCTAACCCAGGGAAGCATCTCTTGTGTTCTGGGAGTGTTAAAATTACATTCTCTATCTTGATATCCACTAAGTTAAATTGTGAGGAAAAAAAAATATATGAAATTGCAACAGAGATTGCAATCGCAATCTCTCCCCTGGGGTTTTCTGTGGTTGTTTTTTTGGTTGGTTTGTCCGTTTTCTTTTTTTACTTTTTTTTTTTTTCTTTTTCCACAATCAAAGAAATGTACAGCTGTATTGCTTAGCTCAAATGATAGTCCTTCCTCATTGTTTCAGTATGAGACCTCACAGTCTTGAGTAAATTTTTCACCTTAGTACACCAGCAAAGGCATCAAATAACACTAAAAAGTAAATGGAAGACTGCATGGTTCAATGCAGACGTAAATTTCTGAAATTCAGGATTCTTTCAGCAGTAACATAATGCTGAAATTCTGTTTTACTCAGTGATGTCAAGTACTAAACTGATATGGTTCTTTTCCAAAGCTTTAAAGTTGGAGATCTCTTTGCATTCCATTGCAACTTCTGTCTTAGCTGAGCTACTGCCATTTTAAAATATAGATTAAATTTCATCTTAGTACAAAGATCCATTTGTATGCATTGGTATTTTAGTCATCTGTCTGATACAAATTTGCAGCTCTTATCCAGGTGTGTATTCAAAATACAATAGCTGCAACTGTTCTTCAGTGTCATTCACCAATAATAAAAGCCCTATCCTTTTTTCAAAACATTGTCACAGTATTTATATCTTATGCTATCTGAAACCTGGGTATTTGGTTATGGACATATTTATAAAATCCTAAACCTTGTGTTATCCTGAGTGTTTTCACAGAATGACAGAATGATTGGGATTGGAAGGGACCTTTGGAGAGCATCCATTCCAATCCCTCTTGTTGGAGACTGAAATGTTACGATTTATGGCTTAAACATCTTTATGAAAGACTTTTATAGCAAAACCTATTATAGCAAAGGTGTATAACAACAACACTGCACCAGCAAAGCCCAGCCTGGATGGGCCTCCTGGCTGAAAACCCTTAACTGTGGGTTAAACCACCTAAGGCAGATTGAGATAAAATGACACCATTGTGGGAAGCATCTGGAAGAGCATCCACCACAGGGCCCAGCCCAGCACCTTTGGGGTGGAGGCCATAGCCCCAGGTTTTTCTGCTACCAGGCCTGCACAGATCCCTGAACCAAAGCAGGGAAGGAGGAGAGGTTTTGGGTGTGTGGCATGACCTCTGGTCAGATGCAGTGAACACCCATCCTCCACCGGGCAGACTGGTCCAGCTGTGGGGCCTTCAGACTCCTCATCATCTTTGTGGCCTCTGTTGGGCTCTCTCCAGTACCTCCTTGTGTTTCTTGAAATGTGGAACCCAGAACTGGACACAGCACTGCAGATGTGGCCTCACTAGATCTGAATAGAGGGGCAGGATCACTTCACTGAATCTGCTGTCCACACTCTTCTCAATGCACTTCTGGAGTTTTCTAAGGTTTAAATGAAGGATTTATTTTCCATTGCATCGCTACAATAAAAGTGTGTCTGACATTGATAACTACTGAGCTCAATTTCCATCTACTCTGTGACTTTCAGTGGCCCCTGAAACTGCTCAACAAATTTCAGCGACCTAGGTTATAACTTGTTGGACTAAGCAAGACCCTTAGGAATATTCACTTCATCTTGAGCTATCTAATGCAACCAAGGGACCACTTGACTGGGACATCCAGCTTTCTCTCCATAGTATTAATAAATTATGCTATCATAAATTAAACTTTTAAAATGTACATGATTATAAGAAGTAGGACTCCTTTTGAAAGGAGTGGTAAAGTGACTCAAAGGAGAATTTTTGATGCACGTCTTCTCCCTTAAGTGTTCTCACTGAACCACTGAACCTTCCTATGCACATTCAGCTACATATCATTGTCACTGTCATTCCTAAGAGAAGGTTATAAAGAAATCCTCTTAGGAAGGCTTCTGATACAAAAAAATTGAACAGTTTATAAAATGATATTGAAACCAAGTGATAAATATGCAAATTAAACTTGCCAGGTGGCAGGAACTCTTTCAATGTTCCTTTTCACCTTTAGATAGAGTCTGAAAGTCTTCTACCAGTCTCTCAGTCTCAAAGTGATTTTGAGGAATACCTGATAAGCAAATTTAAAATTGAAAATTTTATTTCAGAGGTCATTCTTATACATTAAATGAAATACTAAAAGAAAAAACTACAAAGCAGGTATGAACACTGGTAATGGAGAGAATGCGAAGAGCAAAGGGAGAAAAAACTATGCAAGACTGGAAGTAAAGGCCAGAAGCAAAAAAAAAAAGAGTTACATCTATACAAAATATTGGGAGTGTTCATAACAAGTCAGAAGGGTTGATGTTGAGCTGTTCCAGCATATATCCTTTCCTGACTGTGCCCAGGAGCAAGACAGAGAACTCGGAATAAACCTTCAGCTACCAACAAGTTCTTTGTATAGTCTGAGATTAAGGTTTTTGACAGCTGACAATAGAAAGTGAAGCACTTTACAGGCAAGCTAACTTTTTAAAATAATGTAAAATAATGTTTGAAATAGTTTCAACACCTGTGGCAGGTTACAATATTACATCATAGTGGTAGTTTACATGAAGTTCTGAGAAAACAAATGCAATGTTTAAAGAAGGCTGTGACTATATTTTGTCTGAAGAAGTTAAAGATGAATGAAACAAGCTAATCTGATAAGTATTTTACTGGTATTATTATTGTTACTACTTTGCTTCCAAAACCAGTTTCAATTGACTGTATATAGTGTAAGAGATTACGTGACTTTAAATTGTGGTATTAAGGCCTGTTTGATTTGTTCAGTGCTAGACAATACAGAAATAAAAGCAGAGCAACGCTAGTATAAATTGGCTATTTATTTTCCTTTATGGTCAGCATGGGAAAGTAAAACTGAAACATACACATATCTCAAGCGAAGAAAAGATTGAACTAATTCTGTACTACATCTAAGAATTGAAAAAAGTTGTAATATATGGTTTCAGGGTATCTTTCTTCTAAGACAGAAACTTTCCTAAATTAATATCCTAGGTGTGATCTCAAAAATATTTTGAGTGTGTTGTACTGGTTTCTTTTCCTAGTCTTCTTAACTAACATCTTAAATGAAAGGAATGCCTTCAGATGTGATTGTGTGATAAGGATCCATGATGAGAAAAAACCCAATATCCCAATGCTTTTAATAAGGGTTTATCTTTATGGAATTGTTTGTTTTCAGGGGTCAGGTTTAATTTCCTGTCAAATATATCACGCAGGCATTAACAGCAGTGCCTATCTAGTCCTGTTTCTTATTTTGTTTTGGAGCAGGATTTTTCAATATTAGACAGCAGTTGATGCATCTAACTACAGCTTGGAGAAATTTTTGTATTTCTTAATAAATAAAACTTATTTTTACAAGGATATGGCCTGTCTGAATTATGATTTAGATAAAGGTTTCCAGTTGTTTTCCTGCATAACTCATGGTTTGGTTCAGCACTTGGCAGCTTTTTCATGCTTCTGCTGAAGTTCATTTTGCTTCTTTACAATCAGGTTTCACATAGTTTGCTCTCCCTCTAGGAAACTCTCGAATATGACTAGTTTGTTTCCTGAAGAAAATATTATATCCTGCCAAGAACTTAATAATTTTTTAGTTCATTTCGGGTTTCAGAACCTAAATGCTACTATTTCCTGTCAGCCTCATTTCATAGGGACGTGGTTTATATCCTTTGACTAAATCTGAGTGATCTAGTTGCACTTTAGCAATTCTTGGTTTTCCCCCATGAAATGAGATTATAAACTTGTATCATCTCTACTAAGTGTGTACCTTTGCTTTTTATACATAGATGTTCCTGTGCATATGGAGTGTAAGTCCTGCTGTTTGGGTTTTTTTCCCCCCTTGCCTGGATAAAACTTCTACTTACCAACCATACATCTCTTTTATTCTTTACCATATTTCTAGTGCTTCTTTTGCTGTACCAAATGAATGGACACATTTATTTAAGCATACAAACATGCTGTGCTGATAGATTCCTCCTAGTTCTGTAAATTGAACAGCGTATTCCAGTGGAATGTATTTTACTATGGATACCTCTTAATTCCAAGAGAACCCACAAAGGGACATCAGCTGGGCCTTTAAGGATATTAAATTATTTCATGTCAAAGTAATAATTTTTATTGGAAAACTTATTTTACCAGACCATTATTGAACTTGTTGAAAATACTGAAAGAAACTCAAAGAAAACAAGCGTCCCCATCACAGGAAGGACATGGACATGTTGAAGCAAGTCCCAAGATGAAATGAGGGATGGAGCAGCTCCACTATAAGGATATACTAAGAGAATTGGGGCTGTTCAGCCTGGAAAAGAGAAGCTTCAGGGTCACCTAATTGTGGCCTTCCACTACCTGGAGGAAGCCCACAAAAAAGATGGAGTGAGACTATTTACAAGGGCCTGGAGGGACAGGACATGGGGCAATGACTTCAAACTGAAGGAGAACAGGATTTAGATTGGATATTAGGATTAAATTCTTTATTGTGAGGACAATAAGGCCCTGGCAGAGGTTTCCCAGTGAAGCTGTGGCTGCCCCATCCCTGGAAATGTTCAAGGCCAGAATGAATGGATCTCTGAGAAACCTGGTCTAGTGGAAAGGTGTCCCTGCCCATGGCAGAGGGTTTGGATCTAGGTGGTACTAAACATCTCTTCCAACCCAGGTCATTCTAGGATTTTCTGATTCATTCTATGATTTCAAAGAAAAGCTTTGCAAAAGGGTATGATCTAAATTAGTTATGTAAACAATTATGAAGTACGAACTGTTAAATGTAATAGGAATATAAGGATTTAATAATTAGGAAAATAAATTAGAATCCATAAGAATTAGTGGAAAAACTACATTCATAAAAGAGAAATTTCACTAATCAATAAATGCTGGTGGATGACAACCTGCACTATTCTCAGTTCACTTTTAAGCCTTTTCTGAAAAGAGATAAAGAGCTGGAACTTTGCTGTCATATAAAACAAAAGGGTAGAGCGGCACTCATGTCTGATAGGAGCCATGTCTGTCAAACACTGCATCACTAGCAGTTTTTTCTGAC
This sequence comes from Tangara arthus, assembly GCA_035584835.1. Lineage (NCBI taxonomy): Eukaryota > Metazoa > Chordata > Aves > Passeriformes > Thraupidae > Tangara > Tangara arthus. The sequence continues at coordinate 14,017,435 of JAWMQZ010000001.1, forward strand.
TTAATAAAATGAGATAAATAGACCAGAGGCCTCACTGAGGTCTTAGAATTTACTATACTGAAAAATAACTCTTAGATCACCACTGTTCTTAAAAATTATTTATCTTGCAAACAGAAAGATTGGGTTTGGGGTTTACTGTGTATGCATTTCATGGAGTCACTTATGGACTTTTTGAGGGTAACTTCTGAACCTTTTTATTATAGCAGAGTTCCATTCTGTTATACTTTAGATTGAAAATCTTTCTCTCTGTAAATGTTGACCCTTAAGTGCTCTAAAAGCCACGTAGACTCTGAACAGTGATGTAGAATACCATTATTGCCCCAAAATGGTGAACATTTCCAGAAGCACAGTCCATTCCACTGACCTCAAAAATTCCATTTGAAGAGAAAACCACACCTTAAAAGTTGTGTCCAAAACAGAATTACTGGATTTTTCTATTTTAGACATAGAATATCCTCTATCCCATGGGTTATAAAAAATATAACCATACTTGCAAGTGCTTGGATCTCATGTGTGAAATAGATAATACTGAATTAATTTGGTATTGAAAACTAAATCATAAATTGATTTCTCCTAAATTTATAATCTCTACAGACTGCAGGCATAAATGTATTTTTGTGGCTTGGGTAAAAAATTAGCTCAGTTTTGCCACAGACATGACAGATGCAGTTACCTCTGTTGTGACTGTCTTCCTTTGCTGGAATTTTGCTCAGTGGTTCTTTCAGCATTACTGCAACCACCCTCTCTGGGAGCTCCCACACCAAAATGGGCCAAAACAGCAGTTTCCCATGTTGTGGAACTAACAGCAAATAGCTAATGATTTCCCTGAACACTGTTTTTAAGCATTCATTGGCTACCTCCTGGAAATCCAACTTACTTTTTCCACCTCTTGAAACAATTTTAGGCACTCTGCTTTGACACCTGTCAGAAACCATTCCAGTATAAATGATCCTGTAGAAGTGGTCTTTAAATGCTGAATATTTGACTATGACTATGTTGGCTCTTTCCTGAAAGACTGTCCTTCATGGGCATGGAGTGTGTGTGTGTCTCGGTGTTATAATCCAAAATGCTCACTGGGACAGCTCTGAACTGTCCACATGCTTCAGCCACACAAGAGAACAGGAATTACAGCTGTGTCACAGACATCTTTTATGACAAATCCTTTCCTTAGGATTTTTCCTCCTGAGAAGCTGAGAGGCCTCAGAACAAAATGTAAACAATGGTTATCTGCTGCTGTGGAATGCAACAGGTGGATCTGTGATTGGGCCATGTTTGTTGTTTCTAATTAATGGCCAATCACAGTCAGCTGGCTCGGGCTCTCTGTCCGAGACATAAGCTTTTGTTTTTCATTCTTTTTCTATTCTTAGCTAGTCTTCTGATGAAATAATTTCTTCTATTCCTTTAGTATAGTTTTAATATAATATATATCATAAAATAATAAATCAAGCATTCTGAAACATGGAGTCAGATCCTCATCTCTTCCCTCATCCTCGGACCCCTGTGAACATGGTCACAGAGCCACATAATGCACATTTACTTTTGTTTGGATTCAGATACTTATTTACTTCTTGAAAGTCTGTTTTCATCTCCTCAAAAGCTGTTCAGGCTTTTCCTCAGCTCCATGGGACTTCATCATCAATCATGACACACTGAGATGGCAGGCTGCCACAAGGGCAGAATAGCTGGTGCTGTACTGTCAACAGAAACAAGTGGTTTGAGTAGCTTTCCATTAGGATATGGCTGGACCCAGACCTCTGTTTATTAATCTGATGTTTGGGCCAAAGCACTTAGCAGCAGGATCAAAGGAGTAATGAATGCACTGCAAATCATGGATTGTGTGTGCTCTGTATGCAGTTGTTAGCAAAAGTAGGTCATGGGCCAGCAGCTCTGCAAGGTCTGAGTTAGTGCAGGCTCTCTAGGGAGAAAATGCCATCATCACTAAAACACAAATACAGATTCCTTTGTTATGTACTCAAAATTGAGAGCTGTGGTAGAAAAGCTTAAAGCAACACAGGAAGGACCTTTTTGAAAAAACAAGATAAAAAAAGCCACACCAACACTTCCTCCCAAAATCAAAGCAAACACCAAATTTCTTTTTTCTATTTTCAGCCATGAAAACTCTAATGCTCTGATTCTGCTCAGGACCCTTCTCAACATGCCATCAACAAACATCACAAGAAGATTCATACAGAATCCTCCAGGGAACTTCATGATGTCAACACTTCTAAACCACAAGCTAAACTTATTTTCTGATGCTTTCTTTAAGCAGCTTGTCTGCAAAAATTGTAACAAGCTTTTGTTCAGACCCCAGACTTCCACGTAACTTTAATTGAAATAATGTTTTTTTTAAATAATATGAAAAATATTTGGGATTAAGATGTCTTCAGATTATTTTTAATGGCAAATTATTACACACATGGAAATCCTTCTAGGAAGAGAGGATAGATGGGTAGAAGAAGGTGGGAGGAAAATAAGGGTGAGGAGTTGAGACAGAAATGAACTTCCCTGCTTATTTTTCATCCAGCAAGGTGTGCTTTCAAATGGCTTAATTTGATTTCTGATAAAGCTTTTCTTTCTTTTAAAGTAGAAGTGCAAGCTGCTTTTTTATTGACTTAGTCATTCTAGAAGCTCTTCCTAAGTTAATATCCAGTGGTTTATATAGGTCATCATTAATCTTTTACATATTTCATTGTCATTACTTACCCTTCCTTACTACTGCCCCCTCATTTTTAATGAAAAAAGGACATTCTAGAAAAATAATTTTTTGTCATAAAAGGCTCATTCTTTTGCAGTGTGGATAAAAAGCAAATTTTTCTCCCAAATTTGCCCTAAATCAGGACAAGTGGGCAGAAGTGATTTCTAGGGAAATCATGAATCCATCCAGTATAGCTGACCTAACTATTCCCATTTAAATTAAACTAATTTCTTTTTATGAAGCAATTTAATTGTCTCACTACCTGTATCTTTCCCATGCATTCAATTGTGCTGTAAGTTTTTTCTTTAAATGCAGAGATCACTGAAACTATATTTTAAAAGGGATGTAGATAGAGTTAACTCAAACCAGAGGCAGAACAGCAGAAAAGGCTTCAGTTTGTTCAGTTTGGGTGTCATTAGCAGCAGAATCATTTGATTATCAGTTAATGGACTCATTAAATGAGACAAAAATTAATTGTGTTCAAGCCTAATAAAGTTCTGTTGTGCTCAAGATGGGAAAAGTGCCAAGAAATTATTGGGAGGAAGGGGATTGACAGTATTTATTATATTTTGCTTTACATTTATTCAAAAAGGGTTTTTGTGGCTTCAGATTAAGCAAAGCTCACCCCCTCATTTTTCAGACAAAGTAATTGCATTTGCCTTCAGGAAGTTTCAAAGGGAAAGTGTCAAAACAGGACTTCCTTCCTGCTCCCCACATCCCCTCTTCCCTGAAAGAGACCCTTGTTAAAAAAAAAATCCTGAAGAATTTCAGCTGAAAAAACTTCATGGTTTGACAGCACATTGTTTCACTGGATTTTACTGAATCAGACATTATCAGCCTTCAGGGAAGGGAAGCAGCTAGAATAAATTACAATAACTTCTTGCAGAGCTGACTTCACAGCAAGTGAGAGTTGAGACTTAAGCATTAACTAATTTGTTTTCTTGTTTGGGGGTTTTTGTGTAGAACTGAAAGACCAAAATTCTACCTAAAAGGGATGAAAAACAGCTCAATTTTTCCTTCCTGGGGGTTGTAACCTTCCACATTGACCTTCAAGGTACCCAACCACTCTATAGATGAACTTCTGAGTCTTGATGATCTTTCACCATGTTCAGTTGTTTTCCTACAGCTGAACAGCAGCAGCAATCCGCAGAGACCAGCTGAGTCTCTGAATTTTGCCCATTGCAAATTCAAGCCTTGCTTCCTACACCTTTCAGGTAACACCTCTGATTTTGACTCTCCTTACTCCACCTTCCTTGCAATTTATAGGGCGAAGGTTTTCATGCTGTTGTGAGCTATTCAATTAAACAATTGATTAATTACTAACTACTGAGCATTTGTTACACAGGGATCCTTAAGCTATTTATCCCACAGACTAAGCAAAACCTTGTTACCAACTGCCAGGCTTAGAAACACATATCCAGTTGCAGCTACCTGGAACAAATATATTTTCCTGATTTATTTCAGGACAGCAGTTGTCCTGGACAATATTTTTGGCTAACAGTTGAATTTTCTTAGCCAACTGCATATTTCAAGATATATTTAAATATCTCTGCTTTCTCTTCTGCTTTCTGCAAGTGTTCAGCATCACAAATAACTTAAAAATAACATCATTGCTGCTTTTCTGCTTATCCACTTCTTATAAAAACAATGATACAGAAACTAGAATGGTTAAAACTATATGAAGTGAGCATTTTGTTACTCATTACTGTGACAGCTTCTGTATATTTGTTAGTCATTACTGTGACAACTTCTGTATTTTCATCTCGAACTAGGAAAATGCCCCAGTCATTCAATTCAACGATCAAGACAGGCTCAGCACTCATATGCAGAAGTTTTTTGCACCAAGGCAATCCCCTTAAAAAACACATGTGCACACACATACACTGCGTTGGTCATAGCAAAGAATGACCTTTGCTTAAAGGCTTTGATTAAAGGCTTCAAGATGAAATTATCTTAAAATCAGATCTAATCACAAGGAACAACACACATTGCTTTTACTCATACTTGTACGTCCTAAATAGTGAGATGAACAAGTTTCTGAGTAATGATTATATTTCAACTAAACGACCAGATCAAGGATGATTTCTCAAGCCATGACATATTTATCTTCAAGTTTAGAAAATGAGATTTTAAAAACAATTTACCTTGGGTTTTTTTATTTAATACTGTTATTTGGCTTATAATATCTGAGCTTTATTCTTGCACAAAACCCACTGAATCTTTCTTTAAATAAATGAGAGTTTTCATTTAATAATTCAGTTCTAAATCCAGAATTTTCAGGAAATTTAACAGTACAACAGGATTGCAAAATATGGTGGCACAAAATTTTTTTTTTTCTTATGGCTTTACATCTTGCATATTTTTTTTCTTTTTTTCATCATGGCACAGCATGACAGGCTGCTTTGTAGACCTGCCATAGATTTTATGTAGCTAGTGAGCACTTTTTTCCTCCTGTAACTCTTATCCAAAACAGAAGTTATAGGTTAGCAAATTCAATTATCTTTATATGCCTCCTGTAAATAAACACTTACTTTGTGTGTGAATTTAATTAAATAGACCCAAACAAAGTAATTTGAATATCCAATTCACATACGAACCATTGCCTTGTCATCTGACAAATAGTGTGTACAAACTCCAGTAAGAAGCTTTTAAAGTACAGATTTAAACATTTTTATTTTGTAAGTCCAGCTGACTTGAATAAACACAGTGAGAAAATATATTTATTTTATTTAATGAACCAAAATTTTATAATGAGATTACATCCTTGAATAATGTTATATATGAATTATAGTTTATTCCTACAAATATTTGGCAATACACAGGTAAAAAACTTTTACATTAGCATTCATGCCAGCTAACTAATTTTCTCATTATTTGCAGCAAGGAGAGAGAAACAGGTAAACACAGTCAAAACAAATACAATTCAAATGAAAAATTACTGGAAGATACGTTATCAGTACAAGTGCACTTAGGAAAAAGCCTTCAAAAGTTATTTATGAAAAATTGTATTTTATTGACTGCATTATAGTCTCCTTATAAAATCAAAGCATATTCATTTGATTGCCACGTCACTGTTTAATCTTTGAGTTGAGGAGTAATGGCAAAGAGATATGTAAACAAAAAACCCCCTTCACTACCAATGTTATAAAAACTGAAACTAATGGAGAACATTTCTTTCAAAAAAAATCAGTCATTTTGCCCAGGTCTTGCCTTCCAAAACAGAATGAGTCACATGAGAAAGCTGTAATAGGGAGATGTGAACAACTTAAAGAGGAGTTGATCAGTAATTGAAAAAAAAAAAATCACATGGCAAACCACAGGGCTATAATCACTTTATTCATGGATTACTATTGTTAAATAAGACCCATTTTATTTAGTAAAGACTGTAATTTGGAGCTTTATCAGAATATTTGTATTTATACAAAAGTCATTAATTTGAACAACTCTCTTACAAAAATGACATTATTAGTCTAGCAACTGGGATGAAACTTAGAAGTTCTGCTTTTGTTTAATAATCAAGAAAGGAAGTCAAGTATTAGACAATTTATGTCCTGAAGCCATCACCTTTTCTACAAGGCAGCATGGAAAGACAGCTGGGTTATTTCTGGGTACTGCAGCACAATTCCAGGCAGGAAGACCACCAATAAGTGAAGCAGATAATGTGCCACACCACAGCTATTCACAACTCTGCAATTGCCTGCACCTTCTTGTGAGGGAGCAGACTCACAATCCCACTGGAAAAATCACAACTCATTGGCAGATTTCTACTACTACTGAATCGTAAATGTAAAATGTAAAATGTAATGTAAAAGTAGCTTTGAGACATCACACCCTTTCCACTTTCAAAAAATTACACACATCCCCAAAAGTCAAAATAATGCTGCACACTATGCAGATGGCACGTGAAGGGAAAGCTAATTAAGTGGGTGAAGATTTGTTAATTATGTATCACCAGACTTTGCTGTACGCTTGTTAACTGTTATCAGAACCATAATAATTATGAACCTGTACTAGCAGCTTTGAATATTACTAACTGAGGTGGAAAGGAAAGAATGTGATTAAAGTGCCACAGAATCAGGTTGGTAAATTACTTACCTGCCAGACGTGGTGTCATATGCTGGTTTGAGTAGCATGCTGATGAAATTTGCATGGATATTTCTTCTGACAACCTAAAAAAAGTCTTCCTTGAGTATGATCTGAGATCTATGAATTCACACCCATAAAGTGTAGGTGCACCCAATACTTGAGTCTCGTCGCCCTAGTAAAAGGTATACAATCGATTTTCACTTAATTTGTACTGAAAAGTTAATTGAAGGGTAATGCAAATAGGGAATTACAGTGATACTACTGGTAAATTAGTTTCATTTCAGTTTTCCTCTTTATAGAAATATGTCTAAAATGGGCACTTGAGGTTTCTTTTCCCACAGTCATCATAGATTTTTTTCCTTATTTTTAAGAATTTATTCTAGCATTTAGAAAAAAGAAAGATTATAATTTTTGATTTGAAACCCTAATGACACAGTCCAGAAAACACTAACTTGTACTTCAATCAGAAAGTACAGAAAGATACTCTCATATCTGACTGCCCAATTTATATCTATGGGGTATTCAACTACTTTTACTATTTTATAATTGGGAAACTAGGTTCTGCAGAAAAAAATTTCGTACAAATCATGTCTGACAGAGAAGGTATTTGCCTCCTTATTTCAACCATTAACAAATTAAATGTTTCAATGAATTGTAACCTAAAAAAACCATTATTTGTTAGACACCATTTCTTCCATAAGCAGTTCTTATAGGATTATTTGCAATTAAGATATAAATCTGAGAGTAAGTTATAAAAGATATTTTCCAGAAGTGCAGTTTATCCTTGCTTAGAGAGGGAGGAAAGGCATACTCTGAAGGAAAAGTGGACAAATTCATGAATGTGTCAGCAAAATGCCAGTTACAATAACATTTCTCAAAAGTCATAGGGAGAGAATCAGGGAATATTACAGTGAATGCTGATATTATCATCCATTGAGAAAAATCCATAAATAGACAGTGGCAAATATTCTGACTAAAAGCCTCTAGGTGTTACTGCTTGTTCTAAGAATATTTGTACTGTGGTCCACCCTAACAGTTGGACATTTTCAAATAATATGTTTAAATGGAAAAATGAGCATGGAAGTTGATGCCACAAGTGGTAGCCAAGTGCACACATGGTAAAGAAGAGAAATTAAGCCAAGCGCGAGAATTGTGCAATGACAGGCCAGACAGGTGTGCCCTAAAAACATGACAAGGATCATTTCTAGAAAATGGGAGATTTCCTGCATGAGGGAAATGAAAGATGGATGGGTCCTACTGAGGCTTCAATTTTTATGGGTTTTTTAGATTTTATTTTTGTTCTCCCACCTCTTCATGAAGAAGCAAAATACAGCTTAAAAAGATGATTCTCCAGATACTTTCATTCCGGTAGAAGTCATATTTCAGTCAATCCCTTTTTGCTTCATGTGGATCAAAAAAATAACAACCATTCAAGCAAAAGGGTAAAATATAAAATGAATAGAACTCTGTGTCCCAGCAATTTCTGATTTTTTTTCTCTAAAGATTATTTTTAACCTGAGAATGTGCATGTTCATGCATATATGTGTGTCTCAGAAGACAGCTGAGTGTGTCTGTGATGAAGAACAGACATACCAAAAGTTTGAGTTTAGATTGATGATAATTTTTTTATTTCCACATTTTTATCCCAATCTATAAGTTCAGAGCATTCTCTATTTTTTACTTGACAAGAGTTAGTCCTCAGACTGAAATCTGAATCAGAAAGCTGAAGGCTGCCCACAGACTAATAAAAAATATTTTTAGGAAGCTCAGAAAGTTTTATCCAAATTTCAATGAAGAATAAACCCTCTAATGCAGTCAGACCAAAGAACTATTATGACCAAAGGACTCATGGCACTGACTGGAAACTTACAGACCACTTAGTGCTCATGAGCACTAGTAATACCTATACAATACATACAATTCATTCAATTAAAAATTATGCTTTTTCTTCACAATTTTCACACTTCCAAATGTTATTTGAAGGACTAAAACCTTGTGAAAGTCTGAAATTCTTTCAGGGGTGAAATTATCAGAGAGCTGGAGTGCCTCTTCTACAAGGATGGTCTGAGAGAATTGGAGTGTTCACATCAGAGAAGACAAGGCTTAGGGGAGACCTGAGAGCAGTGCCTCTACAAGAGAGCTGGAGAAGGAATTTTCGCAGGGATATGCAATGGCAATACAAGGGGGAATGATTTTAAACTAAAAAGAGGTATATATAGACTAGATTTAAGAAGAAATTCTTTACTGTGAGGGTGGTGAGACACTGGCACATGTTGCCCAGAAAAGCTGTGGCTGCTCAAGGCAGGCTGGATGGGGCTCTGAGCAATCTGGTTTAGTGGAAGGTATCCCTGCCTATGGCAGGGGTGTGTAACAAGATGATCTTTAAGGTATCTTCCAGTCCAGGTCATTCTATGATTTTCATGATTCTTGGTTTGGCATTTTGCCATGACACAAGAAGAAAATATACTCTCTCCATACAAATTTTCGAGAGACTCAGATGAAAAGGTAGGATCCATTCATTATTAAGGTCACATTACAAAGGAATAGCAAAGATTTTTTACACTCTTCTGTAGTGATGACAATTCCACTTGAAAAAAAAACACTAACAAACTGCACCATGGTATTTAAAGGCTTATAAAAGACTGATAGCGAGAGAGAGATTGATTAATGCTTTTTTTTTCCTGTAATTTTTAGTCTGCAGAATTTTTACTCTTTTGTAAATGCTTGAAAATGTTGAAAATTAAGCTAGAGATGTCACTTGACCTGAAGACTTAATAGGATTCCACAAGCTTGTCAGCAGCTATGAGAGATGCAGTCTAGACAGATGTCTAAGAGAAAGATATGTGGGATAGATAATAAAGGGGGCTTACTTGACATTCTGAGCTAGAGTTCACCAAATTTCTCCAGCTCTTTTTCTTCTCTTTTGCTGTATTTTCTTTACCCACACAACCTCCCACCAAAGAGAATAAAGTCTTGAAAGTATTTCCCAAATGCAACGCTGCATCAGCACCAGCATGCTGTATAATAATGCTGTAGAATGGCAAGATCCATCAGAATGTATTTCTGCATGACTTTTTTTTCTCCTTTTGCTGTTTTTGTTAGACATATATAATGTCAGCATGTTTTGACCCCTTGAAATTTTTTCTTTCCTCTTACCAAAATGATTTTTTACCTGCTTTCATGGACGCTAAAACAACTTAGATATATTTTTGTGTGTGTGTGTGCCTGTGTCTGTGTCTGTCTGTCTGTGTCTATGTCAGTATCTGTGTGCAAATGCCCCAGTTCGAATTATTGAATTCTCAAGGAGAAGTTCACTACCTGCTGGCAGCAATAGATATGGGCTCTTTGAAAATCTGTCAGCATCTGGACTAAGAAAACTGGCCTGTCCCAAATCCTCAAATTAATAAAGAAATTAAAGAAAACCACTAATTAAGAGACTGATCAAGTGTTGGATTTCAGCATATAAACTCTTGAAATGAGGAAAATGGGAGAAGTGAGAATTTGGAAAAGACTGTCATTGAAAAAGATTCCTATATAAACTGGTCTTGGAAAGAAGATGATCCTGAAACAGTGAAGATCTTTGCTGGAGAAGAGATCCTGAAAGAAAGGGAAGATTCTGGAAATCAAGGGGCTGTAAGAAGACCGAAAAAGAGAGATGCTTGGGGACCTTGAAAGGAAAGAGCTGAGATGGGTAAGGATGAGCAGCAGCACAGAGGGAACCAACCCAGTTTTCTAGAGACCTTCCTGGGCCAGGAGGAACCTCCTGCAGTGAAGGGATGGTGAGATCTAAGAAGCACAAGAGCTGCAGGGGAGGGTATGACAGGATGTGTGAGGTAATCACGCAGGATAAAAAACCCTCACTGCCCTTCTCTTAAATAAGCTCCAGCATCCAGATTCACCCTGGTCTGTCATTTACTTTGTCTCACCTGCAACACTTGGCACTGTCTCTTCCCTATTCTCTTCTTCCACTTCTGCCTAGCTTTCCCTATTTTCCTAGTACCTGCAGTGACTTTCTAACTGTCAGAATCCACAAAATTAGAGGGCTTTGGGAAAGCTGCAAAAGGCAGGCCTCCAAGGCAGTAGAACTGTGAGCAGATCTAAGCAGTAGTCATGAGATAGGTCAGCAGAAAAATCATTTAAAAAGTAGAAAAGCAAGGACAAATAGAACAATGGTCTGTGTATTAATGCTTGTCTAGAATAACTCTCTAAGCTACAGAAAAGTTTATCTAGCA